>CAWVNO010000515.1:1460667-1922637 GCA_963930645.1 Salticus scenicus | reverse complement strand
ATGTTTTGGGATGCCGCTTATAAAGGGCTTGTTATAAAAGACTAAACACACAGTGTTCCTTAAGAGACATGTCAAGGGACTTAAGCATGATGAATTTAAAGGGAATAGCTTCAATTCCAGTTTCATTTCTCAATTATATACATATATATATATAATAAAGATGATCTATTAAGCATAGTAGAAGCCAAGCAACAGATACTAGATCACTGAAACACCAATGACCAATAAGATTTTTTTAAAAAATTATCAGTGGATGAAATACACTAATGTAAAGAAACCTGATCTATTAATTGACAGCCTGCAAAACAAACAAATCAATAAAGTAAAACAACATATATTAACTTAAAACCATAAACTTTATCAAAATTTATGAAAAAACAACCCAAGAAGCACAAGATAGGAAGAACGAGGCAGGCGGCAAGCTTGTGACTTGCCTGTGGAGTTACACTAGTTTTACGCCAGCAACACTCCCCCAGCCTGCCACAACCAGAACAGGAACCATATGGATCTAAAAATGCAAAATTTCAAAGCAGATGAACAACAATGAAAGCACGAAGCCACAATGAAATTCACCGATTGATCACATTGTGTTTAACAGTATAATTTGAACATTAAATATAGTTGACAACTCAAAAAGGAAAAATCTGAAATTTTATTGGAAAATGAAAGTTTGCAAAGTAATACAAAGCAAATGCAACAAGCCTTCTACTTTTTTTTTTTTTAATTTAATTTCAACAAACCCACCTAACCATCCAGCCTTACAACACCACCCCACCTCCGTAATCAACATCTGACCACCCCAACCGCCACCTTTTTTATTGTCTTTTATTATTTTATAATTTTTTGTTGATATACACAAGAGTGTACACAGCTTTTTTTTTTTTCTTTTTTTTTTTTTTTTTTTGTACTGACAGAGACATGGTTAAGGATATAAAATAGAAAATACAAAGTTTTTAGGAAAACCCATTTTAGCAGTGGCTGTGATCAGTTTATTAATATTCTTGTTTTTAAACTTTGCAGAGCATAAATTATTAATTCAAAATAAATGGTTAATGATGATGTTTCTAAATACCGAAAGATGCAGACATGAATTAAAATGTGTAAATAAGTTTACATTAAAACAAAAATCTTGCCGTTTGTCATAGATATCTGTGTAAAGTTTATTACCATCGATGATTATTTTGAGATCTAAAAAGTTAATTGATTGATTAGTCAGAGTATTTTGAGTTAGCTTAATTAGGTGGATAATTGAAGGAAAAGCCATTTGCGAGTTCTTGTTGAGATAAAAATACAATAATATCATCGATGTAATGATAAAATCGAACATCATCATTGCAAATTTGCTTTTCATAATAATAAAGATAGAGATCTGCCAAAATACTGGAGCTACAACCTCCTTGTGGGATGCCTAATTGTTGCAAATAGATATCGTTGTTGTGGAAGATATATTTATTATGGATAACAAAGTTAAGAAGTGTTTTAAAATTTTCTGCTTTAAAATTGTAAGGAAGATTAATTTGAGCTTTATATGCTTGAAAAAGACGGTAAATGATATTACTAAGATCTGATAACTCAATATTATTGAAAAGATCTTGAAAGTCAAAAGTCATAATATTGTCTATTGAATCGAGCGATTTCATGTATTGAATTAATTGAAAGCTATTTTTAAGACAGTGTAAATTATCAACTTTGCAAGTACATTTGTAAATTTGTTTTAGAATATCCAGTAGAAGCTTTATTAGCATGGTTGTTATAAGTGTTACACCCAACAGTGACAGTGCGAAATTTAATTGGAGATTTGTGAAACTTAGGTATGAGAACTATATAAGGATAATTAAAGTTATTGAAGGGAAGTTGAATAGTTTATAGTAATTATGTATTTTTCGTTATTAATAATAAGGTTATTATATATATATATATATAGAGAGAGAGAGAGAGAGAGGGGGAGAGCAGTAGACTTAGAGATTTGGCTTGTATCCTTATTCTGATAGAATTCAACACAGTGAGGATTGTTTGAGTTAAGCATGGAATTTATTCTTTCAAAATAAGTAGTAACATATTTCTGATAGTTATCTGAGTTAATTTTGATATATATTTTTTCTACTTTCATTACTTTAAGTTTTCCGTCATAAAAAAATTCAGTAATAAACTTAAAACTTTTAGCAAAACTTTCCTTGTTTTCTCTGAACCAACAATTTAAATCCTTTTTTTTTCCTTCTTTTTCAGTAGCAAATCAATTTTTGTCTATTGAAATCACATAATATCCAAGCCTCAACAATTTTAATCATATATTTTTATTTTTCACCTGTCAAATAATTTTCATATAACAATATGCACATAGTCTTTGTCATGCATGTTTCAGTGTTAGGTGGTGAACATGTTATGTTTTTCAGTTTTAATTAGCTTTAAAATAAGATATAACATTATTCACAATTCCTTCAGAGATATTAAGAGATTATGCGATAGCTCTTTGGGAGGTTTGGATTTTCCTTTTAACATAAAATGCAACTTAGATTTAAAAAGAAGTGTACGTACCTTTGTTGGGTATGCATTTTTTTTTTTTTTTTTTTTTTTTTTTAATATTAATTATGCCTTTTATTTTATGTGCAGAAATATTAAAATTATGCTTTTCACATCTTTTTTTTTTTTAAATAAATAAACATTTATCTTCAAAAAGCACAAAAATATAGCCTTTGACCCATTGTTTATTTTGCAGTGACTTTTTACAAAAAAAAATATTTCTAATGCTGCAGAAGATAGTTAGACTCTATTCCAATATGATGTCAGGCATGTTTATATCTTAAAATATAATTTTAAATTCAAAAAGAAAGTCAAAATCGTTACAAAAATGTGTTAACATCCTCTGCACCAAGAACTCAAATTAAAAAAAATTTACTCAAGAAGAATTTCACTACCATATTCAGGCAAGTAAAAAAAAAAAAAAAAAAAAACTGAAGCATAAATCTATTATATGAAAACCAAAGTTTGAACATTACCTGAATTGTACTCATTCTGAGGTGGAATAATCCATGTACACGAACTATTACAATTTTCAGATAAAATGTAATTTTCTGATGATGAAGAACTCATATGATTGCAACCTATTAGAGAAAAAAAAAAGTTCATGAAAATAGTGACATTTGTTAAATTAAAAAGCAGATATTTTCTTGCAATTTTTTTTTTTTTTTTTTTAGTACTAGTACACAGAACAGAAACATTTCTTCCTATTATGATTACTAGAATTTTGAACATTAAATTAGCACTTAAAGCCACATGATGTACCCCCTTTCATTGTTAGACAAAATAGTTTATAAGCATATATGTTTTATGATTTATGAAATAAATACAAAATGCAAAGTATGAGAATGAAAATTTTATACTGAATACAACAGATATTTATTAACTTTATTTTGTAAAGAAAAATGACATGTTTTAAAATTTTTTAGCACTAGCTTTTAATTTAAACTAATGTATGATGGAAAAAAAGATAATGCTGAAAGGGTTAAAACTATGATAAACTTATCTTATAAAATTAGTTCTATATAAATTGTATACAAATAATTAAATTGAAATGAGATTTAATTTTTTTAAAATATATATTAACATTAAAGCAATCATACATATTTGTGAAAGATCAAGAAGAATAAAGTGCAAAAGGAAAATAAAGAACATGAATTTCTGGAAAATAATCTATATATAATAAACTAAGATGTTTGTCAACAAACAAAGTGGAATGCAGTGGTTGAGCATTGCAATAATAAAATATTGAAAAATCTGTTGGTTTGTCTGTAACTGAGTGGTAAAAGTTATGAATGCAGGCACGTAGTACTTGAAACCTGGTAAAAAACAGAAAAACGAGTTATGCAGAGCTGCCAACCTCATGCCTACAAATTTAAGAGCAAGAGACTTATTGGAGCAATTAAACAAACAAACAAACAAACAAAAAATTGGAGCAACTATATTATGATACTAAAATTTTAAATAAGATTTACATATATAATCTACATTTGCACAATATATATATTACTTGAGGCAGGCTGCATTTTTTTTTTTTTTTTTTTTTTTTTTTTCTAGTGCTAGAGGCCTATTTCAGTCGGTACAGTTGTCGAATTTTTATAGGTCACTCTTAATTAGTGCTAGAGGCCTATTTCAGTCGGTTTATTGAATGGGGATTTATTGAATAAAGTCCCCCCAAAGCCCAACTTTGACATGAGTCCCCCCACCCCCAGGCCCAACTTCGACATGAGTCCCCCTCAAGGTACCCCTATTTCAGTCGGTACAGCGTTGTCGAATTTTTATAATACACTCTTAATAGTGCTAAGGGCCTATTTCAGTCGGTTTATTGAATGGGGATTTATTGAATGAAGTCCCCCCCAAGGCCCAACTTTGACATGAGTCCCCCCAAGGTACCCCTATTTCAGTCGGTACAGCGTTGTCGAATTTTTATAATACACTCTTAATAGTGCTAAGGGCCTATTTCAGTCGGTTTATTGAATGGGGATTTATTGAATGAAGTCCCCCCAAGGCCCAACTTTGACATGAGTCCCCCCCCCCAAGGTACCCCTATTTCAGTCAGTACAGCGTTGTCGAATTTTTATAATACACTCTTAATAGTGCTAAGGGCCTATTTCAGTCGGTTTATTGAATGGGGATTTATTGAATGAAGTCCCCCAAGGCACAACTTTGACATGAGTCCCCCCCAGGCCCAACTTTGACATGAGTCCCCCCCAACGTACAACTTTCACATGAGTCCCCCTAAGACCCAACTTTGACATGACTCTCCCCTCAGGCCCAACTTTGACATGAGTCCCCCCAAGGCCCAACTTTGACATGAGTCCCCCCCAAGGCACACCTTTGACATGAGTCCCCCCCCAAGGCACACCTCCCCCTCATTGGGAAAAAGAGAAAAAACGTTGTTTTGCGGCTATAAGACAGTTTGGACTTCCAACGTTATTTGTTACAGTATCTGCAGCTGAAACACATTGGTTTGATTTAATGAAAACTTTATCATGGAATTTAGATCGTCACGAATTAACAGAAGAATTTGTCGATATTAACAAGTTTAGCAGTAGGCCTTAGTGTTGACTCTAGAACAAAAGGGCCGCTGGGGGGAACTCGATAAAAGGGCACTTTAATACCCTCAAAAGGGGCACTATAATAATCTCAAAAGGGGCACTATAACATCTTCATAATATATCACTTACAAAATGTAGCCCCCCCCCCCCCCCCCCCCCCAAAAAAAAAAAAAAAAAAAAAAAAAAAAAAAAACTTACTAATTTTTTTTATAGCAGCAATGTATCAAAGGTATAAATAAATAAACAAAATAATGAAATTTTAAAAGAAAAGAAAAATCAGATATAAAAAAAAAGCTTGTACAAATAATATTATATCATAGAATGCACCAAGACAAAATCAGATTTTTATGAGAAACAATTTTGAAAATTTTTTACATTTTTGAATGAAATATATCACTTACAAAATGTAGCCCCGAATTTTTAGTTGCTATTTGGTATACTGAATATTCATTATTCAGTAATAATCAAACATTTAGTGCATGCCTATTCAAAAGAAACTTGTTTAATTACAAGAACAAGACAATTGATGTGAAAATAATTTCAATGCTATACTTTAAACAGATACAAAAATTGAATTTTTTTAAACAAAATCTTAAATTTTTGGAGTAATAATAAAGTCAAAATAATGGACAATTTTAATAGTTTGGATATTAGAAAATGCAATAAAACTGAATCTACAATAAAATAATTGAAATTGTACAACATTAAATTCAATTTTAGTGCAAACTAACAGCCATGAACTTTTCTGAAACTTTTTTTTTTCTTTCTTTCTTAAGATTATTGCTAAATATACCTCAAAAATCGAGAGTTTCTCGTAGAGGAGAGGGGGGGGGGGGAGGTAGAATTACGTTTTTACCGTTAATTAAATAAATATGCTATTTTTCCCGTATTTGCCAGAATTCGCGATATTTTTAAGACCGATTGCCGAAATTTTTAATTATTTCCCTGCAAATTTACAAAATCTACTTTTAATAGCAAATAATTGCTAATAATATACTATAATTTTGAATCTAATTGATAAAATTCGCGATATTTTTGCGGTTAATTATATCGAAAATGGTGTTAATTATTAACGAAATATACAATTACCTGGCTGCTAATCGATGAAATTTGAGCCCTTTTTAAAGCTACATCCCCCAAATACCAAACTTTGCTGTTAATCGATGAAATACGCACTTTTTTCAAAACCTAATCCAGAAATATGTGAAAATTTACAGATGAATTAAAAAACACCGGATTATTTCACAGCTAAATGTCAAAAATTACGTTTACTCGGAACTAAATTATTTTTTTCTCCTAATAGCTAAAAAATTGCGCATTTTTTTTTCAAAGCAGATTTCTGAAATACGCGATTATTATGCGGCCGATTGTCGAAACACGCTATTATTTAGCTACTAATCTATGAAAAATGCGTTCTTCTGAAAGCTGAATCTTAAATACTCAACTATTTTGCCACTAATCAATGAAATTTGCATTTTTTATTTTATTTTATTTTTTTTTTATTTATTTTTTTTTTAAGCGGAATCTCGGAAATCGGGAATAATTTTGAAGTAGATTTCGCAAATACGGTATCGCTTACCCACTAATAATAAAAAAAAATTACGTTTTATATGCTATCATTTGACTGCTAGCCAATAAAGTTTTTTTTTTTTTTTTTCTTTTTTTTTCCCCCTCTAGTTGATTTCAGTAAATCGCAATACATTAGTAGCCGATAACGGAAACACGCAATCATTTCGCCGCTAATTAACAAAATTTATGTTTAATCGCAATTAATCGTTGAAAAAGGCTTTTGATGCTAATCGATGAATTTCTTGCTTTTTTCAAACATGATTTGCATTATACGTATAATTTTGTGGCTTTTTATAAAAATACGGAATTATTTTACAGCTAATTTTTAAAATTATGTAATCGTAAACTAATCGCTAAAATAGATGTTATTTTTCTAAAAATGTGTAATTATTTAGTCATAAATCAGCTTTTTTTTTTTTTTTTTTTTTTTTATAATTTGATTACTGAAATGTAATTTTTTGCGGCTGATTTATAAAATACGCAATTTTCTTGACGAATCCATTTTAAATCCGACGATTTTTGTGAAAGTCCTATTTTCAGATATGAAAATTTCTTAGAATCACCCACGCACTATAAAAACTAAGTTATCGCGTATTCAGTTACCCCAACAAAAAGCACAGAAAATATTCTTTTTCTTTCTCCAACGGTAGATACTTGGTACGATAAAGTTTGAAATTTTCCATGATTTTCTCAGAAACTTGTATATTAAAACACTTAAGAAAGTTTCCTATTGCAGAGGACAATTCCTCCGTTAAAGTCTGACTAAATACTGTTTTCTCCAAAACTCGCGTGATTACGGCCTAAGACACTTTAGAAAGTCTCCCACGGAAGATAGCTCTTCCTGGTCTTAGATTCCTTGCGTTGTCAATCGTACTTACAGTTCAGTAGCTTTAAATCCATTATTTTTATCAATAAATAATTAAAATAAACAATTTTTTTCGTTAGAAAGTATTATTTTTAAGCGACTTATTAAGCATTAAGATAACCCATGAAGATAATCAATCATGGCATTCCGTTTCTTTCTTCCCCCCTTCCAGCTTGCGGTTTTAATTAAGCACACTCTCAGCTAATGTAAACAAATACTTATTCCCGTTCTGAGTCAGCAATATTTCGATTACGCAATGCCTAGCACTAGAATGTTTTTTTTTTTTTCTTTACTATTTATTTATGAGTATTGTACGATGAAGCATCTGGTTCTTCAGCTACATTGCAAAAGTTAGTTTTGTTATTTTTTTTGTTATTATTATTATTATTATTTTTTTTTTTTTCAAAAGGAGTTGAAAATAGATAAATAATAATAGATAAAAAATAAAATTAAAAGAATTCTGTTTATGCGGCAACTGTTGGAAATGCAAAATCAAAAGTTGATAAGGATTGGATCGCGATATGTGTGCAAGGCAAAAAAGAAAAGAAAAAAGAATAGTTTTTTTTTTTTTCCAGTGTCTGCCACTATTGTTTTATGTATTCAATAACATATATATTTAGCTAGGTGGTCAAGGCTGAATTTGCGGAGCATAAAAAAATAACTCGGAGTTTTTAAATTTTTTCGGAGAAACTTCGCAGAAATCGGAGCAGTTGGGAACCCTGTGAAAAATACAAATAAGGGCCGCCGGGCGCTAAAAATGAGTTAGTAACGGCCGCCGGGCGCTAGAAATAAGTTAGTAAGGGCCGCGGGGCGCAAAAATGTGTTAGTAATGGGCCGCCGGGCGCTGCGCCCTGCTAAATCGGCCTAGAGTCAACACTAGGCCTCTGGCACTAAATTAAAATCTGTCAATGTCAGATTTTCATGTTTTAAATAATGAAATAATGTCGTGTCTGTATATATATATATACATTTTTTTTTATTATTATTATTTTTTTTTTGTTGTTGTTGTTGTTGTTGTTGTTTTATTTATAGTGTTTGTAGGCTATTATAAATTCTATTCTGGTGTATTATAATTTTGACTCATACATTTCTTACCTTACATTTTCAGCTACTAATATTATGTATCTTGCATAAGACCTATGCTTGGTGATATAGTATGTATTTTAAACTTATTGAGAAAAAACAAATAGATTCAACAAGTCCAGTATTAAAGTCTAAAAATAAGTACACATTTGAGAAATATTGAGCATTTTAACCATTTTATCGGTTCTAGAATTTAATAAAACAATTTTATTCTGAGTAATGATCCTTTTGTAGTAGATTGAGAAAGCTTGAGCACTGGAGGATGTTTGATCTTTGATTGGTAGCTAAAGCTAGGGAAGGTGGTGGTGGTGGTAGAGGGGGGGGGGGGGGGTGAAAAAAATGGCTGATAAATAATTTTACTTCTTTATAAGTTTTTAAGCCTAATAAAGAAAGTTATGAATACTGACATTTATTTTCTGAGGAAAAAAAAATTGTGTAACAAATGGTTTCCACAGAGCATTTAATCGATAATCACTAGTTAGAAATAAGAAAAGAGGTGTTTGGGTGGGGGTGGGGAGAATAATTACATGAGCGATTAATATTGAATAATTATATTTCTTTATATGTTCTAGAATTTCACAGAGTAAGTTTAAAATGAATATTAACATTTATGTTGTGAATGGAAAAAGATTGGGAATCAGAAGGCTTCGTGGAATGTGAAAGGAAGGGATGTGAAATGCCTGATTCCCAATAGTTATTATTATTATTATTATTATTATTTTTTTTTTTTTTTTTTTTAAGTAACAAACAATATTCACGAATTAAAAAAAAAAAAAAAAAACGGAAGAAATAGATTTAATATTGGAAGCTGGCAGATTAACTTAAAAATCGGAAAACTTGATAAAGACCTTTAACAAAAGGTCAAACTTTTAAACCATTTTATTAAGCAGAAAAAAACAACAGTGAAAAACTTTTGACTCAAATTAACAGAAACAAATTTAAATTTAACGAAAAATTTATTCAAGAAAAAATTTCAATATTTATGTAAAATAATAATGCTGCTGGTGTACAGTCGTGGGTCCAAGTAAACAGACTTTATTTCTGGCACTACTTTTTATTGAATATCCATAGATTATAAGGACTATGAAGGCAATGGACAGTTCGGATATTAAGTACGTAATTCAATTTGGGGGTTTAGTTGGACATTATAATCGAAAATCGCCGTAGTCTTTCCTATACTATTAAAAACCTTATTATAAAATACAGCGATGCTGTTTACGTGCTATAGAACATAAATTAGGCAAAAAATCAAAGGCAGGACGCAAAAAATTTATTGTGACGGGTGCCAGGGGATGCGTAATTTTCTGGGTTGCCAACTTTTCAAAAACAGTTTGAGGAGTATTCAGAAAAATTTTGAGGAGCAATTTTAAAAATACATAAAAAAAAAAAAAAAAAAAAAAAAGGAAATAAACTACTAAAAAAAATAAATTAACAATAATCATATGAAATTAAGAAATGTTTATTGATAATCAAATACATTTCGCAAAACAGGAAAGAGAGATAAGAATGGGAAATGATTAAGTCTGAATATAAGCTTAAAACCCAAAGGTAATTTGTTTTCTGCCTGATGACATATTTTCCATGCATAAATAAGGACAATATATGAAAGTAGATTATTCAGTTACAAAAAAAAAAAAAAAAAAAAAAAGAAAGAAAGAAAGAAAGAAAGAAAAGAAAGCACGAAGGAAAAAAAAAATAAATTTCCAACAATTTTCATGAATCTCAAAATAATTATTATACTATCACATAAAAATCTAAAAACGAAATCTCCGATATTCATATAAATGTGTAAATGATCTCATCTCTGAGTCAGCTCCCTCTAATCTGCATAGCTTTTGGACCAAATGTTTTGTAAACTTTAGAATTTTGCAGATTATTGGTCATAATTTGTTTACTTTTTTTTCAGATACAAATGAAGTTATAATAAATCATTAATGCAGTGAATGATAAAATAAATGCATAATTATTTCAAATAAATCTTAAACAAAACTGGGATGGAGCAGCTTTATCACCACTTTGGAGCACTTAAATTACCTTTTTGGAGCAGCTAAATATCCAATTTGGAGCATATCGGAGCAGAATAATTATGGATTTGGAGCATATTGGAGCATATCAGAGCAAAATAATTATGGATATGAAGCAAATTTATTTTGAATCTGGAGAACATTGACCAGAATAATCTGTGGGTGCTTGTTTATTTAAAAACTAAAAATTCTGCAAATCTTTTAGCTATTTTCCCACTTAGTTAATACATAAAAATGAACATTGCGACATCACATGCATAATAAATTACACTTTTATTTCTTAAACTTGTACCACCATACATATATCCCCCCCCCCCCCCCCCCCCGAAAAAAAAAAAAAAAAAAAAAAAAAAAAAAGGTAAAATGTAGGTACGAAACGGGCATAGCCTGCTAGTTTTAAAATATATTTCTTGTTTAAAACTGATATTTTTAAGGCATTCTGCTCTGAAGAATAAAAAAAAAAAAAAAAAAAATCCTTTAAAACTCTATTTTACAATAAAGGAAAAAGAACCAATCCTATACAATAAACAGAAATGAGCGGCCAGCATGAAATCAAAAAACAAAGTTCCAATTCTGAGACGACAAAATGAAGTTCCAATCAGGGTTGGGTTTTTGACATGACAAAGGTTTAAACATGGTTTAAACTGTCAAAAACCTGTCATAAACCTCTATACCGTCAAAAACCTGTATTGTCAAAATTCAACATCTATAAATGAGCTAAAATCTGGTTAGAAATAGGATTTAGTAATATTTGCCATATACAAGAGAATATCTAAATATTATGCTGTTTATAAATTAAGAAATCTGAAAACAATTTGTAGATAATTTATAAAAAATTAGGTAAATATAGTGGTTTATAATCTATGAAATATATACAAAGTATGCATACAGTTATATTTTGTATGTTTATGTTTATTTATATTACTATTTATGAAATTCTAAAATTCTGAAGTTACTTATGAATTTTCACATAAGACATGAAAACACAGGAATACTGTGTTTTTTTTTTTTCTTTAAGTAAAACATAATATATGTGGGCAGTAAATTAATATGAATTTGAAAATAATTATATTTATAATCTACATTTATTATACTTATCATTTATTAATGAATTTTTATCTGTTTATTATTATTATTGATTGTATAAATATTTGTACCTGTTTATAGCTTGGACTATTGGCGTTCGGTGTTTTGGGAGTAAGGCTGATTGACTACTCTAGTATCTTAGGCCTAAGGGGTATTGCCCTCTGTGTGGGTCTGTCTACAGGGTCCTAGTCTGTATTTATACAAGTTTCGGAGAAAAACATGAAAAACTCTGAATGGCTAAGCCAACGAGTGCGCCCTGGGATCAAACCGTACACCTCACGTTTACCAGCTTTGAGTGTAGTACCACTTGGCTGCTGGTGGGCCCTACAGCTTAGACTAATAATTTTTTAAAAATCTGTACGGGTAAATATTACATTTATTACAATTTATACATGTCCAGAAAGCATTCATATTTCTCGTGTTTCACGGTAATTATATGAATTTCAGACACAATTCAAGCTTTTTTAACATTCAGAATTATTACTTTTTCTTAAAAACTTGCAATATCAGCAGTCATTAAGAAAAAAAAAAAGTTATATTTTTCTATAAAATATTTAAATACAAAATATTAGGCTATGCATTTTTATTTTACTGGTTAAATACATAATACTGAAAGCACAATACTAAAAAAATTGAACTATACAATGTTGTATTGCAAATAAAATGATTTGTCAATTAAAAGGATCTATCAATGATATATGAATCATAAATTTTTAGAAGCATAAAGTTTTGTTTTTATATTAATCAAAATGTTATAATAATATTTCTCCAAAAACATTAATATGTATTATGTTTACCTTTTAAAACATACTGATAAATAATATCTTATTGAAAACAACTATATTTTTAAAGTATCGCATAACTAAGTTTAACATGTGCTATATCAAGCATAGTTATAAATAAATTTCATAATAATATATAAAAGTATCACAGCATATTTTGAATGAACATAGAAATAATTCATAGTAAAATTTTAAAAGCCTAAAGTTTTGTTTTTTATATTAATCAAAATGTTGTAACAATGTGTTTTTCAAAGAACATCATTCTATTTACTTTTCAAAAAATCCTTATGAACTATATTTTATTAAGCTAATTTTTCATACGACAAATTATAAATATAGGTTTTTGACATTTTTGACAAGGTGGTTTTTGACATGACGGTTTTAACCATGGTTTAAACCGTCAAAAACTGTCATGTGTCAAAAACCTGCCAACCCTGGTTCCAATGCAAAAAGATTATCAGTAAAAAAATGCATTATACACTGAATAGCATCATCACGTAATAAATTGCCAATGGGTGTATTCTATCAATGCTTAGCCGAAATATGAAATTCGAAAAATGGTCGCAAAATCATTCTTTCAAAAAATCAAAAACATTCCTATCTAATTCCAACTTGATATGCCAATCCTAGACGATAAACACATATGAATGGCCAGTGAAAAAACAAAGAAACACAAAACCAAAGTTCCAATACGAAAAAGTTACCAGTTAAATGTGCCAATACATTGAACCGCATCATCCAGCTGCATTCTAAGTTCATTGAAACAAAACAAAAACAAAGGAAATGGTTGAGCGATCCTGATTACAGGAACGTGACAATATGTCTGTATTAAGATTCAAGAAACTTTATTATTAAGAAAACCTAAAAAAAAATATATATGTTTGCTGCGTTAAGCAAAAAATAAATTTTTTTGCCAATGTCAGAACGTTATTGTTATTACAGTGAACTCTCGTTAAAACGGACAGTCAAGGGCCAACAATTTTTGTCCATATTAACAAGAGTCCATTATAACAGGAGTTCATAAACTGAAGTTCCATGTTAGCCCCTACAAGTACAGTAACACGTAGTTTTGAATGTTTTTTGCTTGTGCACTTTTCTCCTCTAAAGTGTAAACTTTGAAAAGGCTGAGCTTAAAAAAAAAAAGTCCTGTTTCATCGATGTTAAATATGTTTTTATCTTTATAGTTCGTAGTCTTTGATAAGTCATGACAAATTCTCTTTCCGCTCTTTTATGTTTTCTTCTGGTACATTTTCAATAACGAAATCCTTTGCTATGTCTCCACAATAGAAGTGGAGACAGGTGCAAATTGTTGACTTGAACTGCAACTGTCACTGTCAATCAATACTGTTTACCTCCCACGGTGTAATAGTGCAGAGTGTAACAGATTAACACTTTTATTATTGCACCTTTTCATGTTTAAAAAAAAAAAAAAAAAAAAAAAACTTTGAAAAGGTTTTGGGAACTGACTGTTTTTCGAAGAAAGTAAGCTTTGAGGGAAAAAAATGTCAGTCTTAACGAATAAATTGTACGTATAAAGCAATGTTTATTATATGCAATTCCTATTGCCTTAGCCGGGGATACTGTTTTTGTACGTAATAACGAGAAATCCATCTTAAACGGGGTCGTCTTAACGAGAGTTCACTGTAATTTCTTTTACAGATAAGTAAGTACACTTTTACCTTTTCTCTAATTCATTATTTAAGTTATCAGTACAGTTTATTGGTAAGTTATTTTCTGGTTAAAAGAGGGTAGGGGAATGGGGGTAGTTTTTGCAGACGTGATATTTCTGTATTTGGCTGGGGTTGAGATATCCAGATAATTCTGATAACTGGAATCAGGTTGGTCCCGCGACTGCCGGGTGATGGATGATTTACTGTATTTGAAGTGGAATGTGTAACTAATTTTTGCAATCAATCTGCTTATCTCAAAAGACCTCCTTCCTCCAAAAAACAAAATCTCATTTAGTTCTCTTAATGCTGATAATTTCAAAGACTTTTTAAAAATGTTTCTACTTTCTAGCTTAAAAACATAATAATAATTAGCTATTATACTATATTTTCGCTCTCTCTCTCGTTCTTTTCTTCCAGAGTACATTGAGCTAAAAGTTTTCATTTTCAATTGTTTCTTAACAGCAACCAGCTCCTACATAACATTAGTTTTAAGACAATCTGAAAAACAGCTGGTTAAAAATTCATAAAAAAAAAAAAAACTGTTTTTCATCTACAATAAGATAAAATATTTATTTATATAAAATCACTTATGTGGGGACCCATTTTTTTTTTAAAAAAAAAGACCCCGATTTTTGGAACTAATATGTCCCGGTGATCCAAATTTTTGAAACCCAAACGGCATCACTGAAAATAAAATAAACTTATTTGTTCTCATAATTCAAAACTGCATTTCCGAAAACGTGTATTTAAAAAATAATTTTGTTGAATTTAAACACAAATGCCATTAGTCCCCCCCCCCCCCACACACACACACATTTTGCTAAAAAGCAAAAAACCAGATGATTTCATTACAAAAAAAAAAAAAAAAAAAAAAAAAAACTCCTTATTATAATTATTATTTAATTATCAGTATTATAAATCTATTTTCCTTCAAATATTCATAGAGAAAATTTATGAAACAACTGAAAATATCAGGAATTGTTATTTAGGGATGGGGGATGATAAAAATATTTCCTATCTTTGTGTTTGCATGGGTTGCAGCATTCTCATTTCATAGCCTATAATAAGCTATAATAAGGTTTTGAGTGATTTCAATGGAATTTTTAAACATAAAGTAATATAAAAATAAAGTAAAACTTTATAAGTGATAAATTAATAATTTACAAAATTTACAAACAGCAAAAGGTCTTAGAAATCCGGATAAACTACTACGTCAGAAACGCCAAAGAAAAATATTTGAGATGCATACAGCTGTTTTGGTAGCCTTAAGCGTACCGTCTTCATGATGCAGTAGTTTATCCAGGTTTTTAATATTCCAATGCCAAGTCTCCTGTTATTATCAGCAAAGGTCTGCCTGACAATTACAAAGTGTCATGCTCAAAATTCATTTGAATGAGATAAAAAAAATAAAGAAAGAAGCAAACATTCTGAATATCAAACAAAATTCAGTAGATTACTTAACCCTCCAGCCTTTATTAGACATGGTACAAACTTACAGAAAAAAAAGGCTGAACTTTTCACCCCCCCCCCCTCTCTCTCAAAAGGGGTATCAGGCAACTGACACAATATAAATTTTTCAATAATAAAAATAATGTTAAATCTGATTGCATACATGTACACACAATAAACAAAATCGGAACAATAAATCTTATATTGAATATCATATTAATTATAATTAAAATAGTTGTAAGTGCTTAAAAAACATACAAATTTATTACATATACTTGAAAATAAGTTTATTCTATAGAAGCATTGTTTGCTGGGGCAATTGATTAGCAAAATAATGTAGTTCAAGTTCATTAGGAAAATGCAGTTCAAGTGCTATTTCTTTTTCATTTTCTTCAAGTTTGAATTTGACATTTCTTGAAAGCCAATCACATAGAAATTGCTAATAATATATTGCACAAATTCAGGCTGACCCCCCCCCCCCCCCCACACCTGTCCAAAAAGTTTTAATGCAGATTTGCATTGATCCAAAGAATAATAATTTTCAAGCTAAAAAAGGCTGAAAAGTAACATGCCTGCTTTATTGGTTTCACATTGAAACCAAACATTTAATATTTTTTAGGCAACAAACTTTCAATGTATTTTTCCCTTGTTTAAGTTGGTTTTTTAAACTTCAGTTTGTTCTCTGTTAATTAGATAACTAGCAGTACTCCTCTGAAATTAAAAATTAATGCTTCAGGGGAAGACTAAATGCAAATGAATTTTAAATAACTTTATTTTGAATTGTATATAAGCTTACTTACACTCCTTCAAATTTCAATATTTTATAAAAATAAATAGAAATGTTAGAAAAATTAAGCAAATGGTATCATGGAAAAACCAAACTACAGTAATGGTCGAATTTTGTCAGATAAACAAGTGAAAAGTTCATTAGAAATAGAAAGAATTTCATTGAAGTACTTATAATTTTCATTTATAGTATTTCATTCATAATAAGAAACTAAGTATGTTTTTGTTTGAAAATTGTTGAATTTTTTAGTTTGCACATTTTTTTATATTGAACTGCTTGATATATATATACACACACCCACACATAACAAAAACAAATAATTACAAAATAAAAAGACCTTTTTATATACCATGTTTTTAAATTTTCTGTTGAATCATATAAACGCTACCGAAGGCAGCGAGAACCCAGAGCTATTGGATAAAAGTATTAAAAAAATTCATTGCTATCGTGTTTTGAGCTATTATAAAAGAATCAAATGGCTATCTATCCAGGAAGTTAGTTAAAAACTGATTGCAAGCTTTGTACTGGTAATGCTGCCAAAGGCAGCAGGGTCCCAAAGCAATTGGTTAAAAATATTTTTAAAATGCATTTTCACTGTATTCTGAACTATTCCGAAAGTTTCAAATGTCTAGCTAGTCGGAAAGTTAGTTAAATAAATGTTCTGTTGAATCATATAAACGCTGCCGAATATAGTAGGGACCTGAAACAGTTGACTAAAAGTATTAAAAAAAAAAATGTATTGTCACCGTGTTCTGAGCTATCCTGAAAGTTTCAAATGTTTAGCTAGTCGGGAAGTTAGTGAAATATCGATTGCAAGCTTTGTACTGGTAACGCTGCCGAATTCAGCAGGGTTCTGAAGCAGTTGGTTAAAAATATTTTTAAAATACATTTTCACCGTGTTCTGAACTATTCTGGAAGTTTCTAATGTCTAGCTAGTTGGGAAGTTAGTTAAATAAATTTTCTGTTGAATCATATAAATGCTGCTGATTACAGTAGGGACCTGAAACAGTTGACTAAAAGTATTAAAAAAATGTATTGTCACCGTGTTTTGAGCTGTCCTGAAAGTTTCAAATATCTAGCTAATCGGGAAGTTAGTTAAAAATCGATTGCCAGATTTGTAATTGACAAACAAACAAACAAGAATCGAAGTTAATAAAAACATGGTAAAATGTGTGTGCACATTTGTATATTTATATATCTTTACATATTCTCTCTTACAAATACAGATCAGTAATTTATATTTACTAAATATTTTGTATTTACTTGATTTGAATATATAATATGATGAATATTATGTTTGTATTAATTTAAATTATATACCTTTATGTGCTAAAATGTACTCAATTTATTTAAAAACAATCGTGTATAATATCAATTTTTATTCTAGGGAATCTTTTATACTGATTTGCTTAAGAAGGAGTAATAATAGGCTATTACTGTTCATTTGTTTCACTGTGAAACCAAAAGCTTCTTGAAAATTAAAAATACCATCCCCCCCCCTTTTTAAACCTTTATGACATGTCTAACTGTTATTTTTGAAACTGGTTTAACAATTATAAAAAGAAAACATGAAATATGTTACAGAGTTAACAGAAAATAAACAATCTATAAATTTATACTTACTGGGAGATACTCCTTTAAATTTTGCAGTGAAGTGATTAGATGCAGAAAATTTAGTTCCAGTAACCATCATGCGGGAGCTCTTAGACAAAACAGGAAACTTAACCTGTCCATGAAGTGTTGTTAACAGATTATTGGTATCAAAGCCATCATAGATAGATACAACAGCAGGAGGTGTAATGGAGGAATCTTCAAAGTTAAGGAGAACAATTTCATCATCTTCAACTTCTAAAAGAAATGCTGTATCATCACCAGCAGGAGAATTCATCTTTATCTCACCACTATTTCTAAAATAACCACCTTGAGCTACACAAAGTAAAAGAAAAAAATCTAAATAACATACATTTATTTCAGAAGTAGACCTCATGAATTAAACTTACAAGTTTCACACTCAGGAATTAGAATAGTACATTAGTATGAAAATACTACTCTTGTGTCCTGTATAGTGCCTCAAAGTAGCGAAGAAGTGCGTGGAATGAGAGATGCATTTCGAAAGCTTTGCTTCTGGGTTAAGGTCACTCATGGCATAAAGGGCATTCTACTGAATCTTGCTAAATGGATGTACTTAGCTTACTCTAATCCAAGGTGTTAGGAAATGTGCTCACATCTGTATGGCAGCAGGGGTTAAAATGCCATGAATGGTTCCCTCGAGGAATAAAGAAAAATCTAACTGTATCTTATGCCTTGCACCAGTACAAGTAGGAAGCTATATTGGTGTTGAACTATTGTTATCGATAGTTCTGTCATTTAATTATGGATTTCACTAAACAAAACCAAAATCAAGGATTATGTTCTCTATCTGGAAGTAACTAATTTACCAATGAAGCAGTTTATTTGAAACTGGGATCTGGCACAAACAGGAAATCAGCAACCCTGCTGCTAATGGATATGACAGTGGAGGCTCTGGCCAGAACACATGTAAATTGCCCCTGAGAATAGGGTTGGCTTGATTTTGCCCAAATCTAAAAACCTGGGTTGTTTTTTTCAATAAAATTCACTTGGGAAGGAAAAACTTTTTTTCTTGTCCCATTTTTTTTTTTTTTTTTTTTTTTTTTTTTAATTACACTTTTATATAATTTATGACAAATGTATAAGTATAAAACAAATATACCTTATATAACAAGGACAATTTAAAAATATATATATATACATATTGAAGGTGCTCAATTTGCCACACAGAAAAAAAAAAAAAAAAAAACTTGAAAAAGTCCCTATGAAAAATGAGACATTTTTAAACAAACAAATTCCAAGTGCCCTATATTTATAAAAAATATCTTTTAACCCATTATATAGACACAAAACATGCAATTGAAAACATCTTATGTTTAAATTTTCTACAAGTTTATGTGTATTATTTTTGAGGTGGACATGAAAATTGCTTACTTACAGAAAATGGCTCATTTATTATATTTCATTAATTTCATTTATCAATTATCACTGGCAATATTATAAATACTAATAAACAATATAAAAATTTACTGCACTTATGAACTGATAAATTTTTAAAGCAGAGGTTGATGCAGGTTTTAAATTTTGGATAACTTTTTTGTAAAAAACAAAATATTTTTGTGAAAAGTAAAATATTGTGTAAAATCTACCATTTTAACAATTGTTCTATAATACCATTTAATATCAAATTAACAGTTTCTTTAAACCATTTAATTAAAAAAAATATTGAAAAAAAAAAAATGGAAACTTTTTATAAAAGGATCATTTTTATAAAACAAAATCTTATGAAGAGGCTCATTTTGTAAATTTGAATTTTGTGAAGGGTCCTTTTTTATAATGTGGATTTTGTGAAAGGGCCCAATTTTTTTCCCTGTAAAGTAACAAATACCAGACTTAATTATTGAAATAATTACAAAGTAACAGTGAGTTACTTATATTTTTTACAATATTCTTTGAAAGAAAAATTGTTCACAGGGTGTCTACTGAGTATTTGATAGTGAATTTCGTAATTTTTTTTTTATGGACTTCCTAAAAAAAATTATTTTAACTAGTGATACTGTGGATGTGCTATAGCCTATAAAAATATGCAGTGAAAAAAAAAAAAGGGCGGGGGGTGGTGCAAATAAATTGTTAAGCGTACCAGGGAATCTAATTCTAATCATACAAATTTTCAGAAATTTTGCAAACTGTGCTAGATAACAAAAATTTCTGAAGAAAAACTATCTTGTGTGCTTAATGTGCAGATTTTTATTTTTTGGAGACTATTATTTCAATTTACTTTTTGGGGACCCTCCTTTCCAATTTAGTTACTTTTGGGAAATTTTAGGAACTTTAGTAACCAGTAGACACCCTGGTTCAACACTGAAACTACATTATTGAATTTTGTAAAATTTTTACTTACCATGCATAGTAATATTGCCAATAAAACGAGATTCATAATTCAGTGGCTTAAATGCAACCCAAAGAGAACGACTACTTGCTCTGATTACTTGATCTGCAACATAAAAAAAAAAAAAAAAAAAAAAAAAAAGAATTTGAAATAAAGTAAATTTTAATAAAATGTATACTTTAAATATATTTTTGTGAAAAAAAAAAATTCTATATTAATATTAAAAATCTGGATCATACAAATATGCCAATACATACAAAGAAAGACTTCTTTAAAAATGTGCTATAAAAATTTACTTATATGCAGTAAAACCTGCTTAAAAACTTTTTCCAATGGAATGAAAGAAAAAACTTAAGCAGGAAGATTAATAATAACAACTCATAAATTTTAGTATGAATTATTCAAGTGGTTGCTTATATTATTAAAAGCATACATATATTATTACATAAAAAAAGATGAATTTTACTAGTTAATCTATGCATATAAAAAACAATAAATAAACATTATACTTATATATATATATATATTAATTAATGTTTGACGAGAAAACATTTGTCTTTAACATTCATTATTATTCTTTTTACAGAAGAAAAAATCATGTACAGTCTTTTGTTTCCACTTTTTCTCGGCAATCTGCAATTGAAAACGAAATTTTGTACACCATGTGCAGTTTGGTCCAACTTGAGAGATAGAATAGTTTTTATTTCAATTTATAATCACAATATTTTTTTATTGTAAAATATTTGTTTATTACATAATAATAGATTCTTTAGAATTTATTCTATGGTAATAATAGATATCAAAAACTTTAATAAAATAGCCCACTATAATAATTATTTTTACGCAATAAAA
This sequence comes from Salticus scenicus, assembly GCA_963930645.1. Lineage (NCBI taxonomy): Eukaryota > Metazoa > Arthropoda > Arachnida > Araneae > Salticidae > Salticus > Salticus scenicus. The sequence continues at coordinate 1,901,437 of CAWVNO010000515.1, read as the reverse complement.
TGCAAAGCCGTCGAAATTTTAGCGAATTATGAGTCATTCAATACAGAGCTAGTTGAAATAGACGCAAGGTGGTGCACTATGCTGGATGATGAGTGTAAGAGAAGACAAATAGCAAAGACTGACGAGTGTATCGGTTTCCGAAAACAGCGTACCTGAAGAAGGCTGCAGATAGCGGCTGAAAGTGCTAGTACGAGGTAACTTTTAGAGATTTTAATGTTTTTAATAAGTTAAATGATGTTTACAGATGAGATTTAAGATTTATGACTGTAATTGGGTAATATTTGATAAAAATTAGAGTTTGATTATTTATGTCAGATACAAGTTATAAAGATTGTTGCTTATGACTAGGCAATTGTAAGTGTCACCTTGTCTAGCCGCACACCCGCACAAAATCCTTCGCCAACAGGACAGAAAAAAGCATTGCATCATTAGATAATATAACCAATAAAGAAATAGGGAGGAAATTAAGATTACGCCAGAAATATGCCAAAATTATGAATATAAAATATTAAACACACAAATATTAAGGGCTCTTCCATAGCTATCTACTGTTGGGAATAATCTAAAAAAATTATGCTGGCCACATGATCTGTAAACTAAGTTACAGCAAGTTTGTAGTTTGTTCCACCTCATAATGTGAAGTTACAGCTGATTCCTGTACCCACAGTTCACGACCGCAGAATTCTGTTATTCAACCTGTTTACAAAATATGAACTGTCCATTGCTTTTTGCCACCTCCAGCCAAGATTGGGATTAAAATTAAGTTATGTATCGCAAGTCTATGTGTATTTCTTGAACCCTGACTGCAATTGTAATTTATTGACTCCAGAAGCTGTGACAGACAATTTATCACATATATATTTAAGATGCAATGATAAAAAATAAACAAATAAGCACAATAAACTGTTGGTTAAGAGTAGACATCCAACTAAATGGAAAATTTCAGACCCCCCCCCTTTTCCAATAAATTATTTTAAGATATTTGCTGATATTTTAGGAAGCTTGTGGTTTCCATTTAGAATAATCACAGCATCATATTTAATAGAAAGCAAATTTATGTTTATATTTACAAAAGTGACCCTACATAAGAACTTAAATAAAATATAAATATAAACTGTTTCCTAAAAGGATAGTGTCTACCACTGACAAGGAAGTATGAATCAGTAAAATTCTTATTGAAACCAAACCAAATTTAAATTAAAGAGCATGGTCAAAATCATATGGTAGAGTGAAAATTTGTGCAACAACCCCTCTTCTCCCACCTGCACGAGTCAATGTATAACATAGAAGTTTTAGCTGTTTCTACGAAAACCAACAAAACACAAACAGTAGCAAGAAAGCGTAGCACGGTGGTACAGTGATTAGGAAAGGTGGAAGGTGCTGTATTCAAAACCCAGCACCGGCATTTATTTTTTTTAACCAAAAAAAAAAGAAGTTTTTATTTTTTAAAAATTAAATGAATAATTTAAGAAGAAATACTTTTTTACATTTAGATAAAATTTCATTAATGGTTTGCATTAGCAGTATATAAATGAGGAAATAAGAAAATAAATTATGGAAAATATGGAAAATATATACAGGGTACATAGGAAAGTCCCTTTAACCTGAAAATACTTGCGAACGGAGAGTACTACAGCCATGCAAGTGAGGTAACGGTATAGTAAAGTGACTATGCCCGACCTAATGCAAACGACAGCAGCGCCCCTAGTGGCAAAATTAGGAAGTTAGCCATTGCAAATCGAAAACGGAAAGAGATAGAGAAAAATTTCCAATTAGAAAGTTTAGAGCATCAATTAATTAGTACGAAACAATATTTGGTTCACACGGATAAGATAAATTGGCGTCTGTATACCCAAAAATGTCCGTAATCTATGTGCGACTGTTCTACTCTACATATTCACATTTCGGAAATGTAGCAGTGTGAAAATGCTGTTTGTGACTTTGTACTGTACTGTAATGTCTGACAACTTTAATTTCCAATGCATTTAAAATTTTAGTTTAAAAGGTGTTGGCGGTCGCTTGATACAAACAACATAATCTCATAGCATAAAATTATTGATGGCAGACGATAATTTTATTCCTAATGTGCGAGCGCTGGCAATTTCAATCGTTGCTTAGCGACGGGTAGAAAATATGTGTTCTTTTTTGAAAGTGACAAAACAAATGGAATTTTGAATGATCCTAAATGAATGAGATCCGACAAAAGATACATTTCTTAAAAATAAACGTTTCGATTTAGAATTTTGGAGCTGTGTGAGAATGTCAAGCTTCACTAACTTACAATATTGCGAGATGGTGCTTATTTATGGCAAATGTCAACGAAACAAAACGTTTGCTGCACGGGAGTATGCCGTTCGTTTTCCAAGCGGGCCACATCCAAGTGCAGTTACCATCACAAATGTAGCGTGACTGCTCATGGAGACAGGAAGCACTAAAAGTCGTCTGCGTTCTGGCAGACCAGTGAGTGCAGGTATGCGTATACCGCCAGAGCATATTTTGGCATATGTACTAGCCCATCCACACAGCAGTACAAGAGAAATCAGCATGGATTGTGGCTTAACACGGGCCCGAGTATGGCAAATACTGCATAGTCAACATGCACATCCCTATCATGTCACTCTGCAGCAAGAACTGTTGCCATGGGATAATGAGTATCGATTTGATTGGTGCAACTGGGCATTAAATAATGTTGAAGATAAATCAGATTTTTTGTCCAACATTGTTTGGTCGGACGAAGCACTGTTTCAGCGTACCAGAGTACTAAACCGACATAATGCCCACTACTGGGCGCTGGAAAATCCCTCGTGGGGACTATCCACAAAACACCAAGTGCGCTGGTTCATTAATGTGTGGGGCGGTATCTGGAAGGATCGCTTACTGGGACCTGTGTTCTACGAAGGCACATTAAACGGACAGAGGTACCTCCAACTATTACAGGATATCATACCTGACTTTTTGGATGATATTTCCCTATCCGCATTGCGGAACATGTGGTTCCAACATGACGGTGCTCCTGCACACCAGCCAGCTGGAGGGTGAAGCTTTCTAAAAGATTGCTTTGGACAACAAATTATTGGGTATGGTAGTAGTATTGAATGGCCTCCACGATCGCCGGACCTGACTCCGATGGATTACTTCCTGTGGGGTTACATAAAAGATCAGGTTTATGCAACTCCACATACATGTCTGCTGGATCTACGTCATCGTATTACAGATGCTTTCAATAGTGTAACACCTTCCATGCTGAGAAATGTGCATGCAGAATTACTCACACGAATACAAACGTGTATTGTGAGCAATGGCGAACTTTTCGAACATTCTCAACATTAACTTTTTATCACTATGAGACTTAGAGTTTAGTTTACCTATTTTGTTTTTGTGTGTGATGCTATCAAAATGTATTGATGTAAGTACATAGTATTTATTCATTAAATTGCGCATATTTCTTCTTTCCTTTGGCTATTCCTTTCAAATATTTACACAAAATGGAGTGCGTCGATTTTGGATATTTTTGGGGTATAGAGGCGCCAATTTATATTATTCGTGTAAACCAAATATCTTTTCGTACTAATTAATTGATGCTTTAAAACTTTCTAATTGGAAATTTTACTCTTTCTCTTTTCGTTTTCGATTTGCAATGGCTAACTACCAAATTTTGCCACTAGGGGCGCTGCTGTCGTTTGCATTAGGTCGGGCATAGCTGCTTTACTATACTGTTACCTCACTTGCGTGGCGGTAGCACTCTCCGTTCGCAAGTATTTTCAGGTTAAAGGGACTTTCCTATGCAGTATGCACCCTGTATGTATATATATATATATATATATATATACCAATTTTATTTATCAATTTAAGTGTATTAATAAAAGAATATATGAAAAACAAACTGGTAAACAAAAGTTTCATTGAAAAAATAAACTTACTTTGAGTATTATTTCTATTAGAAACTGTAACTTGAAGTAAAGGAGTTGAAATTTCACTGCGACCATCATTTATAGCAATGATGTCAAATACACTTTGGAAATCAAGTTTGTCAAACTTTATACCTAAAATATTTGTAGGTATTGTTGTTTCAATTAGCCAACGACACTCAAATGCTGTAATAGTTCCATTGTTTAATTCATTTGCAGGAGAAATCAACTGTTGACTGGGGATGGTGCTGAACTCAATTCTACCACTACATTCTAAAAATACAAATAAAACAATGTTTGCAATGAAGATAAAAATAACTATATTAATTACATATAGGATAAGTGCTCCAGTGATTGACACTTTTAGAGCAATCTCTGATGTTTTATGTTCTAGTCATCAGAAAATATTTAGAAATCTGAAGTTAATACATATGGTATGAAAGACATTCAGAACCACATATATGTTAAAATATTAGAGGTGCCAAGTTTCAATAAGAGCTATCAGTAATCAGAGTTACATATTTATGAAACGTGAACTGCCCCATGGAATAATTTTTACACACAAACTCACATATAACGAATTGCACAGTTTTTGTAAAAAAATATATATTAATTAAAAAATTAGAAAAATTTCTAAATAAAAGTAAACAAATTTGTAATTCTTTACTTTCTTACAAAATGAAATTTTTTTTTTAACCTGCTCTGGAGGAGGGGGCATTTAGATCTCTGTCTCTCTTTTTTTTTTTTTTTTTTTTTTTTTTTGGGGGGGGGGGGGGGATTGTCTTTAAGGCATTAAATACTAATACATTGTTCTTTTCTTTATGCATCTTGCATATTTTTTATTTCATGATACAGTATGTATTTTATATTTATTAAGAAAAAACAGAATCATCAAGTTTAGTAATAAAGACTAAAAATAATTGCATATGAGAAATATTGTGTACTTCTATCACTTTTTTGGTTCTAGAAGTAAGCCTTGATCACTGGCTGGGAAGGATGGAGGGGCAGTCAAAATATAAATAAATAACTGAGAAATGAAACAGTTGCTGATGGAGAAAGATTGGGAGACTAAAGGCTTCTGCAGAGCTTTTAATCGCCGAAGGCTAGTTGGAGGTAAGAAAAGAGGTTTGGGGGGGGGGGGGGGGGGGGTTAAAAAAAAATACATTAGCGAGAAATATTGTATAATTCTATTTCTTTATAGTTTCTAGAATCTAATAAATCAAGTTTAAAATGAATACTGACATATATGTTACGGATGGAGAAAGATTGAAAATTATACATTTTATAGGCAACTGTTTTATGGCATTAAATACTAATACATTGTTCTTTTCTTTATGTATCATGCACATTTTTTATTTGATGATACAGTATGTATTTTAAATTTCCGCTGTGCATTGTGATGTATTTTAAATTTCCGCTGTGCGTTGTTATGTATTTTAAATTTTCGTTGGGCTTACGTTGTGCGTTTTATCGTCGATCGTTAGTGAGGATTATTTTTTTTTAACGATAGATATCTGCAATTTTTTAAAAAGCGTATTATCCGTAATTTTTACATGTTGTCCGTAATGCCCTAATTATTGCCATAAATCCATAATAATTACGGTCAAATCATAATAATTGGCACCTCTAAAATATATACATTTGATAAAAATTATTTTTTTTTTTTAATGAATTTTTATTTGACATCTACTCAATGTTCCAGTAATTGACACTGCCAGTTTTTCAGTTTATCAGTGATTGGCACCCTATGTTCCAGTGTTTGACACTGCTAGTTATTCATTTTACCAGTTATTAGCACCCTATGCTCCAGTGTTTGACCTAAAATGTTAAAATTCTTATATGCAAAATATATGCTTTTATTATTTATTAATTATTTCGGGATAGATGTCAGTTACTGCATGTCAATCACTGGAGCACCTACCCTATTAAATATTTCCCAAGTTTTGCAAGATAAGCACTTAAACAAACCAAATGCTTATATATTATTACGAATTTGTAAATAATTGTAGGGTGATTCCATGTCAGGTCATCCAGGGGGGGGGGGGGGCTTATAAGATGACAGTTTCGAAAAAATTGAAGTAGCCATTTTATATTTGAATCCCAGTTACATATGAACAACACTATATGCGGTGTACATAATGTGATGTAAATACATCACCTCTCTTTTAATTCCTATGCCAAAATACTTTGTTTTGCAGGCATCTAATTACAGCTGTTCATTCCTGGCCCAACGCACCCAATAAAGTTTGCTTCCCGCGGTACTTGTCACCAGAAGAATTCGCGATTCTTTCTCTTGCATACGCAAACTATTCATTGGTAACCTTTGCGGTCCGATTAACGAATCAAAATCATGTATCCGTGATTTTAGGTGTGCAGACACGTTTTTCCTTTAGGAGCGATATTTAACATTTTAAAATCAGTTCAGTTTGTGTTCCACCTCTGTTTTAATAGGAATGGCCAGGTCCTTACGTCCGCGCGTTACTTTTACCCCCCCCCCTTTTTTTTTAAACTGTGGTTACACACCCTGATACCTTTCTAAAAATCTTTTTGAATCAATACATATTTTATTATTAGAAGTTACGATAGCTTGGAATTTAATTGTGAAAATTGCCAGAGATGTTATATTTAAATATTTTTGTGAAATTATCTTGAAATGTTTTTAAAAAAAAAGACTAAGAGAAAAATAAAAACCCGAATAAAAGAACATCAAAACGATATCAAATTCAACCGGAATACCACCGCATTAGCCAAAAATTATCTAGAAAACAATATAAAAATAGATTTTGAAAATTTCACCAAATTAGCTAATTTCAATAATCAAACTTGCGCCTATCTCAGAGAAAGCATTGAAATCACACACAATCATGACGTAATAAATGACCACGAATCGGCGGAGATAAACGAGATATGACGTCACATGTACATCCATAAAAGAGATGAACAACTTTTGAAAGACCGCCAGCCACAGAGTGCAGTCGGCACCGTCGAAGGAGGGGATCCCCGTCCGATAAAAGCTTTTCTGCCAGCACGAAGTGATGTTTAAGGTATTCAAATTTCAATAACTTTAAATATTTGGTTTCAATTTAGCAGTAACTTTTAAAATTTATTCTCATTGTGAACATTTATAGGAAATTTTGTCCTATGCTGTCATATTAAAAAAACTATGAGAAAACAGGATGGTAATGGCATTTTTTGAACAATTTTTACCAAAAGCTAATCAGCACCAACTAAAGTCAAGGTCTAGACAAATATATTGAATTCTGTCCATTCACTCATGACATACAATTGTATTGTACACAAAATTTTGAATACACACTCACATACGGACAAGATACTTTTTAAAAATGTTCAAATTGAGTTTAGGACATATCAAAATATGTAAATTTATCAAAAAGTAGAGGTCAAAATTTTCTACGAATCCAATAGTATCTTCTTACATACACACAAAAGTTAAAATCCTTATCCTTTTAAAAACTGATTATCAAGATACATAAACTATTTAACAACAAATTAACAAAATTACTATTTTATTTTGTCTCATTGCCGAGATATATCGATATAATTTACCATTAATTATTACCAAAATACACAATTTTCGTATGATCGACTAATGACATTCATATTCATAAAGATTATACAAAAAAGAACAGAGTTAGTTGTTGTGAACTGCAATCAGTTTAAAAGAGATTAAAATTGCAGAGATAAAATTTCAATGACCAGTACAAAAGAGTCATTTAAGCCACTACCACCACCCCTCATCCACCCTTACAATCCCCTCTTTTAAAACTTAAATAACATGTGCATTTATAACATCTTAATTTAAAGAACTTTCTTTGAATCAGATTTATCTTTTATAAATTATAATTTACAGATAATTTTGATATTAAAAAATTTTTTTATTAATTTTTTTTTTCAATAGCAAGACAATGTAAATTCACAATTAAAATAATTTACTTACTGCTATCTACTTTATGAATTTTCAGTTTGAAGTAATCCGTTGAATTGAATGCTTGTTTGACATGAATAGATACAACACTTTCTTTAATAAAAAAATCTGTTGGGTGATGTTCTGAAATAAATATTAAAATATTATTATTATATATATATATATTCTAAAAAAAGAATATACTACAACAAAAATATTAGCAGGTGCAGCAATTTTATAAACCTTGCCAACTTATATTATGGTTTTTAAAGAGAAAAATGAGTTCAGGGCTTAGCAGACAGAACAGCTTTGAAAAAAGTGGAAAAAGTGACTGAAATGTTAAAAAAAAAAGTGACTAAATATTTTTAAAGAATGACCAAAAGATTATTCAAATACCAACAATAAAATAACTTTTATATTTTTTTAATGACCATAATTTATCTTTAACCATCCACACTGTACCAGGCATAACCCATCTGACAAGCACAGCCCTAACATTTCAGTTCCCTCCTCTGCTTGTAGGAGGGATAGAACTATGCCTTTTCTAGTAGTCTCCTATCTTTACCAGATGCCCAGTAGCAGAAATTTTTCTGCCAATCTGCGACAACTATTTACGCATTAGAAAATAATCTGCAGCATAATTTCACAGTGAGTTACGGGAAGAAAAAAAAAAGTTACCGGATTCAGTAATCATATTTTTATCACAAGAATGCATTTATCTAATGTTATTAATCTGTTAAATCATTGTAGTTATAGAATTTTAATTACATATAATAGCTAGGTAAAGAGTTGGCATTAGCAATTATCTTTCATATTGTATAAGAACTGCTATTACTATTTTGTTTATTATTTTGTTTGTACTGACTCTAATAAAATACTTGTAGGAGACTCTACTCTAAACATTGAAATTAATGCAACTTTCTAAAATTTTCTGGTTTCTGTATAACCAGATGGAGGGACATTAAGACGTATAAACTTTCTTTTATCAACAATTACAGTTTCTTCGTCATTGTCATCTGTACATCTTAATTGCATTTTGCTCACCTTCTTAACATCCGAGCCCCAACTTTCACAGAAAACTTGTGATACTGGAATTGAAACTGCGTATCTAACCCAATAGGAGCTGGGAACATTTTATTAAGAATTTTTTTCTCTACAATAATTAAGATAAATATATTTTTTTATTTTTTACATTGAAAGTTAAAGTGCCTAGCTTCCCTGGTAATTTTTTCTAAAAGTTTGTAATGCAAATTGTATTTTTTATTTATTTTATTTTTTAATTATTCAAACAAAATCATCTATTTCTACTGCATAAGAAAAGAGAATCACTAAAAATAACTTATTATGTTTAAAACGTTGGATATAAATAAAAAAAATTAATTTCTTAAATTATAACAAACAGGGATCAAGAAAATTAATTTAAAAGGGTTATTCAGTTTATCAACATCTCTTCTACCTCCATTAGGTGCCAAGTCTCCCATTTTGGAACTATATCATACCTTCTAACAAAATAATTGTTTTTTAAAATTATTTAAATTACATATGATTAAGGATGCCTTTTGTAACTCAAAGTGTACGGAAATGCAAAATTTTTCAGTGAGATTCATATCACGGCGTTCAATGGGTTAAGTAACTTAATAAGTACAGTTATTTTCTTTGACAGCTCAATAAAAGACTTTCCAAATAAAACCTGTGATCCTTTCAGATCTAATTTCCCTCTTCTATAGTGCTAGCAATCCATTTATAACTGGTATTCAAACAAAAATGTGTCAAGATCATCAAATTTTGAAATAGATACAAAATCTAGTATATTTTCAAAGATGCAATAACAAAAATTACATGGATAGCGAGTGATATTGGACAATTTTACCTCTAAATAGGTTCTGCAATTTAATGAAGCAAATTTAAACAGAATATTGACAGTTATGCTGCATATAGAGAAAGAATGGGAATCTCAATACTTCTGCAGGGAGTTTTATTACCGATCAGTAGCAAATGGTAAAGGTGGGTTTGGGGGGGGGGAGAGGTCCAAAAAATTATATGAATGAGAGATATTGTTCAATTCTATTTCTTTATAGGTTTCAGAATCGAATAAAGTAAGTTTAAAATGAACATTGACATTTATGCTCTGGATGGAAAAAGATTGGAAATAACAATGCTTCTATGGAGCGTTTGGTTGCCGATCGTTAGTGGAGGGTGGGGGGTAAAGCAAATATATGAGTGAGAGATAGTAAACAATTCTACTTTTTTATAGGTTTTAGAATCTAAGTAAATAAGTTTAAAAAGAACATCGAGATTTATATTGCAGATGGAGAAAGATTTGAAATGGCAAGAATTCTGAGAGCTGTTTGATTGTTAATCGTTAGTGGGGGAGGAGGGGGGAGGTCATAAAAAAATTGCATGAGTGAGAGATATTGAACAATTTTACTAGCATGAGCTGAAACGTAAAGCAGTGACAATGGTAATTTTTTTACAATGATGAATGTAAGTGGTATCTATTCACAAGTGATTTATCTCATCAATCAACTAGAACCATGACGTAGAAGACATTTCCTAAAAATATTTGCCCACCAGTTGTTGCTTGGAGCGACAGAAGTGTGAGAATCGTTGAAATCCCCATCGATTTCCAAATGGAGTTGATAAAATCCAAGATATTCCATAAAATTCAACCTTTTCACCTCACAAAAATCACAGATGCTCACCTTGCACCTTTTAAACGAGTTTTAGAAGGTTGACAAGCTTTGCCTATCATAGCCAGCAGCTAAACATCAAGTTAATCTATGGGGATATTTGTTTTGCAAATTACTCATTACTCATTGACAGACATCATCTTTTATTAGTATCTATAAATCTATACACAAATTGGCGTAATATCTAAGAAACAAGCAATTAAAAAAAAGCTCAACCATGGCTGTGCTAATGTTAAGCCTCAAAAACTTTATAAATTCAACGGAAATGACATTAGAAAAACCGTAGTATTTTAAATAGGCAATATCCTTTTAAGAGGCACCTTACACTTCTGAGTATTAGATACTGGCTCAACTTCTAGGAGTTGCTTGTATAATGAGAAACAGCGATCTCTCTAAAATATAAAACTGCCAATTTTTGTAGATCTACGTTGTGCAGTGTATAATAAGCTCATTATGGTACAAACATATGCACATAGAGACGTACAGTTATCTTGTTTTATTAATATCGATGTGTTTCATAATTTTTTTCTTTGTTTTACATAATTAGTATTCATTAGAAATAATTTTGGTAAACTTTTGTCTATAATTTTTAAACAGAGACACACAAAATAATTTGAATTTATACTACCCAGATTCTTTATAGTTTATTTTACCACATAGTATTTTATAATATTACAGTAAATATTTCTTGAAATGTATTTTCAGTGATATTCATTTTTCGGTTACATATACACTTAGTATTTTATATGGTACATGTATTAACTGTTATTCTGATATAAGATGGCACAAAATAATTTGAATGCAAAAGTACCTCATGACGATAAATATTTGAAATCCTTATTTGTGATGCTAAAAATTTACAAGCAGAACTAAATTTTTTTAATAGTACAAAAATCTGAAGGTGACATAAGCAGTAATCAATATATGTTTGTTTACAACTTTTCTTTGATAGTGCCAAAGTATACAGATTACATAACATTTCTTTCGCATTGGAAACTGTTTCATAATCTATTTGTGAAGCATGATTTTTATTTTTCTCTCAAAATTTTTTTTAAATATTTATTTACGTCTTGTCTGGCAATGTTTATATGTATCTAAGTACATTTTTATTTTAACAATGCTTCTTTTTTTTATGATAACATAGGGAGTGTTAATAAAATATATTAATAAAGGGCACCGAAATTTTTCTTTGCCTAGGGGCGACATGTACCCTTGTGTCGGCCCTGCTCTTGGCCAAGATTTACAGTTAAAATTCATATACTGTGCATTCAATCAGACGTTCAGGAGTAGTCAAAACTAAAATATAGGAAATATTGAGAGACAATTAAAAAATATAGGAAAAATAGGAGCGCTGCAAGGCCTGCTATTTCTTTATAGTTTCTAGAATCTTATAAAGCAAGTTTAAAGTGAATATTGACATTTATGTTGTGGGTGGAGAAAGATTGAGAATCAGAATGCTTCCGTTGTGCATTTGATTGTCAGTGGGGTTTCTTTGTTTTTTAACGAACAATATCCGTGACTTTTTTAAAAGCATATAATCCATAATTTTTATATGTTGTCCGTAACGCCGTAAATCCATAATGATTATGCATGGACAAATCTTAATACTTGGCATCTCTGCATGTGTATCAGACATGGTGCCAAATTCATCAAATAGCACAGCAATCCATAAACAAAAAACAAACCAAAAAAAGTACTGTTCTTTTGTAAAAAGTTTATTTCAAGGGCTCTCTCAGAATTAAAATTTGAAATTCAAATAGAATGATTTATAGTAAAATTAACTTAAAAAAAAAAAAATAATAATAATAATAAAGCTGATGTTGAATAACACATAAAAGCAGATACACCTATTTTAAAAAACGCAGTTAGCAACATTTCTTTTATTAAAATATCAAAAACAGGTGCACATCTGAAAGAGCAATATATTATGAAGGATAAATGTACAAGAAAGATATGTAAAATTCAATGAACAATCAATTATGACTTAGCTAGTTAAAAAAAATTACAAACTTCAGTTATTTATTTTTAATCTAAATGACTTTCAGATGTAAAAAGAATGTAAATGAATGGATCTTTTTTAAAATTTATATTTCTGTCTTACCAGCAGTATATTCCTCGGACGTCAATGTACTACCCTTTACAATTACAGAAGAGGAAGTCATGTTAAATTGCTCAAATGTGAATACTTGCATTACTCTTTCATGTTGTATTTCATTAAAACGATATTCACACTCAACTTCTTTTGGAAATGTGCCCAAATATGTTGGAGGATATATGATTTCTACAGTTGGTGGTACAGGAACTGAACAAACTGAAAATGTTAAGTATAAAATAAAATTACCATTAGTAAACTAAAAGAACATAATTAACATATTTTAAAATAGCATTAATAATAATTGCCTTAAAAATGAATTCTTATGCATTTTTAGTTCAGTAAATTAATTAGTAGCTAACTTGCATATAAGGATCTACAGATTATAGAATAAGTTCTTTTTTTTTTTTTTTTTTTCCAGAATAATAATAGAAAGAAAGAAAAAAAAAAAAGAAAAAAACTAAACTTATTCATACTGAAAAAAGGTAAATGTTTTTTGTATTTTGTTATTATTCAATTTATTTGAAATGAATATCAGATTTACACAGAAGTCTCAATTTAGAACAATTTTATTCTCAAAAATAAAATTAAAATATGCCAGAGTCTACTCTGCTTTAGTAGTCTACTCAAACATTTGTTCATATAGCAGAGCAGCCAGCCTCATGACTAAAAATTTCGGAGCAACTATTATGATTCAAAAATCTTAAATAAGATTCACATACATAATATGCATTTCTACAGTCCTTTTTTTTTTTTTTTTTTTTTTTTTTTTTTAATCAATGAAACTATCAAAGAATGACCAAATAAATAACTATAAAATGTAAAAAATAAAATTATACATTTACCTGAGGCAAGTTCTAAAATAATTGTATTGTACTCAATACACATTTCTAAAATTAGTTTCAAAATTTTCTTTCTAGGCTGCATTTTTTCTTTTACGATATATTATTTATACTGTTTGTAGATTATTATAAATTCTATTCTAGTATATTCAGGCATGAGAGTGCAGAAAATTAAAAAAAAAAAGAGGAAACATGTGTTTCCTAAAATTAATTTCAAATGAAAAATAACATGTGCAGGGAAATCTATACAAATGTGTTTATAAAATGTATTTCAAATGAAAAATAATACTTACAGGGAAAAACTATACAAAATATTTTAAAAGTGACAAATTAAACTAAAAGAATAATGCACATTAACACAATAAAACATGTGTTAAAAAAAAAAAAAAAAAAAAAAAAATTAGCTAGCAATCAATATTTAATAAATATTAAACACAATTCTACTTCTTTATGGGTTCCAGAATATCATAAAGTAAATTTAAGATTAATATTGACATTTTTGTTGTGGATTAATAAATATTCAAAAATAAAAGGCTTCTCACAGAATGTTTGATCGGTGATGGTTAGAGATGGAAAAAAAGAAAAAAAAAAAAAAAAAAAGGGGGGGGGGGGGGGGGGGGCAGGGGAAAAAAATTACATGAGCGAGAAATATTGAATAATTCTGTTCTTTTATATGTTATAGAATCTGATAAAGCACGTTTAAAATGAACATTGACATTTATATTTTGGATGGAGAAAGATTGAGAATCTAAAGTCCTTCGTGGAGCATTTGAACACTGGTTAAAAGAATTTGATTTTAAAAAAAATGTGGAATTAACAGAAATCACAAAAAAGTGGAAAATTGTGGATCTGCGGAAAATTCTCATGCCTGTATATTATATATAATTCTAACTTATACTACAAAGATTTACCTTTATAGATGCTACATAACTAAAAGTTTTAAAATCATGTTTTTTTTTTTTTTTTTTACAAATAATAAGAATACAGTACCAGCTTTTCGCTACCCCCACTTTCCTTACCATTTCCCGTGCTTCATCGTGTGATGGAAAGCAGAGTTATTCAGGATTAGAGAAAAAGAAAATGATACATCTTCAAAATCAGAAGTGTTATTTCTGAATTTGTTTGCATTTTTATTCAGTAGATAAATTCGCAAAATGTACAGAAAGAAAGAAAATAAAATGAGATAAAACAGAAATGGAAGAAAGAAAGGAGAAAAAATAAATAAACATCAAGTTTGGAAAATCAGAGTTTCCCGGTAATTTTCGGATTAATGGAGCACACTGATAAAAATTGGAGTACTTGATAGCTATGATATAGTTATAAGGGCTTCTACTCTATTTGAGAGAAGGGGGGAGGGACGACAAATAAAAGAAATTATATATATGTATGTAATATCCTTTTCTATTTATTTATTATTTCTTTTTTTCTTCCTTAATTGCAAGATCTGATGTAAAACACTATAGTGTTTAGTTTAATATGTCTACTACTGCTTAAAATCTTGTAAATTTTGCTTTCTGGAGAACTGTATATTCCCTGAAGAGAAAATTCTTCAGTTTTTGAATATTTTTTAATCATTGTTCCTTTTCTCATATTAAAAAATTTGGTATGAATACATTTTCTTATTATCAATTTGCTATATCTTATTCAATTCCTTATTAGTCAATACAGTTAATTATTGTTCACTATACTGTTAGTATTGTGGATTTTTTCATAACTTTTACTAATCTATTACAGAACATCTCTACTTTTGGTTCTCGTAAATAATTTTGGCATTTGATCTCTCTCCCCCCCAATTCTACAATCATGTAGCAGTATATATATATATATAATAAAGATGATCTATTAAGCATAGTAGAAGCCAAGCAACAGATACAAGATCACTGAAACACCAATGACCAATAAGATTTAAAAAAAATTTATCAGTGGATGAAATACACTAATGTAAAGAAACCAGATCTATTAATTAACAGCCTGCAAAACAAAACGAATCAATAAAGTAACACAGCAAATCTTAACTTAAAACCATAAACTTATCAAAATTAATGAAAAAATAAACAAGATAGGAAGGAAGGAGGCAGGCGGCAAGACTTGTATATAATGCCAACATTGAAGGATCAAAATAAATGAGATTCTACACACACTATTTTTGGGTTCAGACAACACTGATAAATTTTCAACACATGCCAGTTTTTGAGAATTTAAATCAGCAAACAAAATTTTTCAGCAAAATCTAAAATCTTGCTTAAAAAGTTGAAGATTTGTTAAAATTTTAGATGCATATAATTTTTTAAATGCTCAGAAAAAGGAAGAAATGTATGAAATTAAGGGAGGAGTCTCCTTTGAAATAAGAAGTTGGCACGTACATCTACCCCCCCCCCCCCCCATTTTTTAAGTCCTTAAGGGATTAAAAACCTTTTGCAATTGACATTCATAAAATTATAATAATATATCCTTTTATATTAATGTTGCTAAAACTAAATTAACAAACTTCAGTACAAATAAATTGAAATTACAAGAAGGTAGACTCACCAGAGATAATTCTTAATGTACCGCCTGATACCCCCCTTCCTCCGAAAAATATAACAGCCTACCTCATTACCTAATTATTGCAGAAATATGCAATTTAGCACAATACTCACAAAAATTAAGGGACTTTAGGGACCAAAATTTAAAAAAAAAAAGGACTTTAGGGACTTATTTACTTTTTGTGTTCTGGAATATATATATATAGATTTTTTATTTATTATTATTTTTTTTTCTATGATCCCTTACCATCCGCAGCAGTTCGTGGACTGAAAATAGGTGAAGAGGCACTTCACCTAATATTTTACACAGTTCATTTATACAGTATAAATTTACATTTAAATAAAATGAGTATTTTTAGTTAATTTTTAGTTAAAATTATATGTAATAAAAATTATGTATTAAAACTACTTAAATGTTATTTTTCAGCTCTTCACTTAATGTATATTAGAAGATAAGCTGCGAACTACTTAAAAAAAAAAAAAAAAAAAAAAAAAACATCGATTTTTGGGGACTGCGGCTTATCTACCAGTGCAGGCTATCTAACAATGCCAAATTCCATCAGATATATTTCTTGAACCAGTCGATCTTCCCAGAAAACAGAAGTTTAGTATTCGTAGTTTCTTGAGCACTGATTCACACACCACGAAAGAGTTTAGTAGCACGTCAGTTTCCGTTTGCATACTTCCCCCCCCCCCCCCCCCCCCACCCACACACACACACACATTTATATACTGATATATTCCTTTTTAATTTATATGGAATTTTTTTTTTTAATGTTTTATAATAATTTTTATTTATAACTAATAATCACTCATACTGCCTACCATGTGTAATACCTGAGTAATACCTGAAATCAAATCATTGAAAAATATACACAGCCAGTGTCAAAATATAAAAACAGATAGAGTCAGAGTCATGTTCTTTCAGTTTTGCTAAATACCTTAAGACGAGATATACCAGAAGATGGGGCTTGGGTCCCTTCATCTTTAGTAATTTTAAAAGATGGGGTCACTTTTACTGCTCTTTATGATGCAAAATGAAAAAATTTCAGACTTTATGTTTAAATGCATTTTTATCTGTCAATGAATTAACTGATCTCAAAATTTGCCATTCTAAGTATGTTGTGTATGAATGTGTGTGCCCCCCCCCCCCTAATTTATTTTATTTTGTCCAGTTTCCTGTGGTTTTTTCCAGTTTTGTCCAGTGTCCCGGACTTTTGACAAAAAAGTGGACAAAATAATAACCCTGCCTAATACAGCCTGTATGTTTAGCAAATTTAAAGATCATAAGAATTCCTCTAAATTTTGCTAAATAGTAAATAAAAGAGAAAGTCCAACTTTCCTTCAGAATATATATATATATGAAAGACATTTATGATGAAATCCTCCTCCCTTCAAACAATAGCCTAAGTTCCACCGGCAACTTTACAAGAAAACTAAGAGAAATTAAAAATAATGAAAATAACACTATTGTGAAATTTGATGTCATTAAATAGTTCCCATAAACAAGCATTAACAAAATTATAAATGAAATAATGAAAAAAAGAAATATAAATAAAACTAAATCCACATAACATTAATGCCAGCAAACAACTTAATTCTCAATGAAAATCACTTTAGATTAAAAAAAAAAAAAAAAAAAAAAAGTGTGGGTGGGTGTTGAGGGGAATCCCACTATTCAGGTTCATCATTGAATTACAACTTAAGTTAACAGAAGAAATAGTTTTTTGAAATTTTAGAGATGAAATTAAATGTTGGTTTAAATATACCGATGATGTTTTTGCTGTCATCGAGAAAAACTTAAAAATTGAAAAAAAAAACCTAGAAAAATTAAATAATATAAACCCTAGTATCTAAATAAAATATGAGACCTTATAAACAAACTAAATAAAATGTGAGAAAAGCTGGTTATAAGAAAAACCTAGAGTATAAACTATATAAAAATAGAATTAAATAATTAAATTAACTCATATTGAAAATGGACAGATACCAAAAGAAAAATATACTACACCAATTTCATTTAATAAAGGTGCACCCATTATACTTAAAATGAAAGTTTCAAAACTAAACATAAATATCCCCACTAAACTTAACAGATATTTTGCAGCATATCAGCAATGACAAAAACCCCATACAGAGCACAATCCTTATATGTACCGAACCAGAAGACCTTAAAAATGAAATTAAATATATTAGAAATTTAACCATACAAGCCAACTATAAAAAAAATCTCATTGATAAACTATATAAAAA
This sequence comes from Salticus scenicus, assembly GCA_963930645.1. Lineage (NCBI taxonomy): Eukaryota > Metazoa > Arthropoda > Arachnida > Araneae > Salticidae > Salticus > Salticus scenicus. The sequence continues at coordinate 1,883,202 of CAWVNO010000515.1, read as the reverse complement.
AACATCTAAATAAAATTGATAATATTCCCAGCCACCAGAAACCAAATATAAAGTACACTAACACAATACCATACGATCGCGGGGCCGCCATAAAAATTAAAAATATTGCTAGTAAATTAAATATTAGCATTCCAATTAAACCAAATCTGAACATTTATCAAATCATCAGAAATGATAAAGATCAAATTCCCCCCCTCGATTCTGCCAGTATATACAAAATTCCCTTTAAACATCAAAACAATAGCGATGGTTGTTATATAGGAATGACAAAAAGGAAAATCAATACACGCATCAAAGAACATATTAACAATATTAAATTTGGAAAATACGGCACCGCGTAAGCACAAATCTACAAAAATAAAAATATTAAAATAGATTTTGAAAACACCGAAAAAATTGCTAATTACAACAACTACAATTATGCACTCTTTCGCGAAACAATAGAAATCATTGACCAACCCAACGCATGCAACCTAGACCAGTCAACAACAGGTATAGATGCTACCTGGCGCCATCTCCTGAAAGAGAGAAGAGAAGTCAAGCATCGGAAGGAAATCTTCACAGATACGCAGCATGGAGTAACCAGCGCTGACGATAAGGGGGGCCCCCTGATTTGAAAGTACTTCGCTGCTAGAAAGGTTACATCAATAAAGCTGAAGTAAGGTTTTTGTTTTATAATAATTATAAATATCCCCACTAAACCTAAGAGATATTTTCCAGCGTATCAGTAATGACAAAAACTCCATAAACGCCTTAGAAACTGCAGGCATTTATGAAATAAAATATCAAACAGAGGAAAATACAAACAGGTAATACATAGCTATGAGCTATGACTGAGAGGAAAATAAAAAAAAGAAGATAAAAGAACATGCAACTGACTTTAAATAATAGAACTATCACAGCCCAGGGTTGGCAAGTTTCTTCCAAGGTGGAAAAAACTGCAGAAAAAACCATGGAAAAAACCAGCTGGAAGAAATAGGTTTCTTCCAAGTGGAAGAAATGGAAGAAACTGTTTTTCTTAAAAATTTATCCTATAAATTGCAGATTTGTAAGATACAATGGATGCATTGATCTTATTAACAACTTTAAGTAACTTTAAATATACCTATACAAATTTAATAACATATTTAGTTAATAATTATGAGGTTTTTTTTTTTATGAAAATGAGCTAATGAGCCTCGGTATCTGATGATCACGTTCCAAAATACTCAAAATCCAGTAAAAAAACCAATTTCAATTTAAACAGTATAAAGTTTTATAATTTAGACAATTTTATTTCTTTAACTGGTAATAAATAATAATTTGTATCACTTGCTTATACTTTCTGATAAAACAGATCTTAACGTAATCCAGTTAATTAAAAGAAAAGTATGCATTAATTACTTTTACTGTATTACAAAATGTCATCAAAAACTTTATTTTCCTTATAGTCACATAAAATACAGTCAACTCCCTCTAATCTGCAGATTTACAATCTGCAAATCCTTCTAATCCCTAATTCATTTTTTAATCTCAAAAAAATTTACATCTCATATTTAAAAAAAATTCACATCTCTCACATTTTTACTTTTTATTACCATGTTTTTATTAACTTCGATTCTTGTTTGTTTGTTCAGTACAAATCTTGCAATCTATTTTTAACTAATTTCCCTACTAACTAGACATTTGAAACTTTCACAGTAACTCAGAACCCGGTGACAACACAATACTTTAAAGTCAGATTTTTGAATTTTCAAATAGTTTTCTTTTAATTAATTAAAATATGGAAATAATAAGCTCTTAATAGCAATAAAATAGCCATTAAAAAATTAGCTATAATTTAATTGTTGCCAAAAAAATTTTTACGGGTTCATTTTCTTTCAACATAAAAATAAATACATTTAATTCAACGTGAATGTGAAAAAATTATAAAAAGTTAAATTATGCATTTTACAAAAATTGACGTCATTATCAATTTTAAAATTTTATACACATTGATAAGTGCTAATGTACGATGCTAATATACATTGTTCTAAAAGGAGTAATGTTTTATTTTTAAAACCAACTTTTTTTAAAATCTTATAATTATTTTTTGTCAAACTTTTAGCATAATCCTTACAAATGGGGTGGGGGGTGGGGGTGGGAGTAACATTCTTATATTTATTATCCTGCAATTCATACAGACTAGCGCTGAAAATAAACCACTAATACATGAATGTTTAACAAAATTAATCAGCGATGAATATTTTATTTCCAGACTTTCAAAAATATTTTGTTTCGTATTTTTTAAATATGTGTGTTTACATTTTATAGGTACCTATTATTTGAATATGCTTAAATTATTTACCATCATATATGAATGTGATAGATTAGTTTTATTAATATTGAAGAAATATTTATTCTAAAATTTATTAAAAATCCTCTTTCCGTTTTGATGTCTATTTAATTAATAACAACTGACTTTGTATCTGCAAAAGAAAACTGAAACAAAGGCAATGATCTCTAATTTGCAAATTCCTATTATCTGCACAACCTCTGGACAAAACTTTTGAGAGTTAGAGGAAGTTGACTGTAAAACAAATGAAAAGTTTTTTCGTAGTTCAATACTGCACTTTATTTTTCAACTTAAAATAGATAAATACAAACTATGGATTGTTTTTTTTTTTTTTTGTTTGTTTTTTTTTATCCTAGAGAGCTTGCAGGAAAAAAAGTAGGTATCTTACTTATTGATACAGTTCATTGGGTACCAGCTTCGAGTTTATACAAAAAATTGTATCCTTAAAAAAATAAATAAATAAAGTGCAAATATTATGGCTAAAAATTTCATAATTATTCTCACTTTAAAAATTTCATAATTATTCTCACTTGTACTATGTGAATGTATAATAATATTATGAGATAGTATCTAATCTATGCAAAAAGTTCTAAAAATATTAGCATTGAAAAGTAAAAACTCATCATCTGTATATATTTAGTGTTTGTTATCAAATAACTTATTTTTCTAAAGATATTTTTAATATTCATTGAATTATAGTTTAGATTTGGCATTATATTTATATTTTGAGTTTATATAGTTCATAAATTTTAATTTTGAACGCCTGTTTTGTCTTTTGGTTGGTTTCTTCCATTTCTTCCAGTTTCTTCCACTGTCCTGGAAGAAACTAGTTTCTTCCAGAAGAAACCCAACCCTGTCACAGCCCTAACCAAAAATAATAATGAACAAAATATAAAAATAGACTTTAAACTGTAAAACAAGCAACTTTCAAAAATCTTACATGCACAAAACAAATCACGAAACACAAGATTTTAGCCAAAGTGCAGTTGCAGTTGTGTGGAGGTCAATAGGAGTATTGACCGGAGATGGCTACCTACTCGGCTTGAGAAATCAAACAAGAAAAGAATCAGCCACCACAATACTCGACCCTCACACAAGCAGCAAAGACGGTGATGTGAATTGTTCATACATGTAATACTTATCAAATGTAATCCAGGGTTTATGAAAAAAGGGGTGATACAACAGAATATAAAACCTCAGCATTGAGCTATAAAAGTGTCATGAATTAATGAAGTCTGAATATCAAATAAAATTGCACCCCATACCACAAATTTCAGTTGTCAGATCCTGCAGCAGATGACAATCAAGCACAGCTGGCACATTTTTAACTTATACCATAACAATGTTAGTACTCACTTTATTATTCATCCCTCCCTCCTATTTCTTTCTTTTTTTTTTTTTTTTTTTCTTTTGAAAACTGATCTTCTTCTTATTTAATTGTAACTCTCCAATGTATTATTTTACAAAAAAAAAAAAAAAAAAAGTGGTGTAAAAAATTGGCAGGTACTAATAATGTTACAGAATAAATTAAAATTGTGGCAATTCTGAGTAAAGTTAATATCCAACTACTATCCTGGATGTCTACAGATATGTCCTTGGTGATCACTAGGGTTGAATTTGTAACTGAACTCATTACTAAAAATAATTAGTTTCCTGATCAAATGCATCTAGTACAACTGTAATGGTTATAGTATTACGTAACGGTGAGGGACAGTCAGCAAAACAGTCTTTTTAATTTTAGCCCCACTCTTCAAGCCCATTCCCTGAGTTATCTATGAATAATAGTGTTCTTGTTACACATCAGATCATTGGGTGCCAAAAGTTAATCATTTTAATATTCTATTATAAGTTATGTGCCTACAATATTTTATTGCATTCAAATAATTTTTTTGGCATAACTAAAACTCTTTATGACTTCTGGTGGAGGGAGAAAAAAAAAGGGACTTAGGAACCTAAAAAGAGTTAAGGGTCTTTTTAGGAACTTTAGGGACTACACTAAATGCCCTGCAATAGGTACCAAACAGAAATGTGTCCACTTTATGCTTAATGGTATATAAAATTGTTAACATTAAAGAATGGGGATGTCATGCCACCATGTTAAAAGTTGATCAAATTTCAAAAATCCAAATGTTAATACCCCAAATTTGGCAAGAGAAAAGAAATCTAGAGCTGTATATTAACCTAAATACTTGAATGAAGTTCCTATAAATAGTTCCGGAGACATGAATATTTTAATTTTGAGGGTCATCTACAGATTGAAATCCTTTTCTTTCAGGTTAGATTCAACAAACAGTTATTTTCTTCCATATACCATGTGTTTCAAATGTCTAAAAACTATGAAATATCTCAATCAAAAGAAAAGTAATTTTGTTGACCACTTTAATTCGGAAAGTTTTGTGGTATAAAATAATCCAGAAAATCTAATATAGAAGGAGCCTGGCAACTCTTCTCAACCATTCTGAGTAACTGTTTCCTTAATGTGCAAGTTCAATTATATTATTAACAAATATTTTAATGTAATTTTATCAATTACTTTCCTGACTTTTAAAAAATAATTGTTATAAAAGGAAAATAATAGCTTAAAAAAATGAAATAAATAAAACTTGCATACCATCATTAGAATAGAATCCATCAAGAATTCTATCAAGGTGAGAGGTGCCTCCTTTCAGATATATAATAAGTGAAGTTTCATTGGTGATGAATGTAATAGTCCCTTAAAAAAAGAAAGTCAAAATTATATATCTGCTGTTGAAACGGAATTTCAGTTTTGTTCATCACATTAGAAAAATATCAGCATACAGTTCTATGTAAACTACAAGTTATGTAATTTTTTAATTTAAAAACCAAATAAAATTTTATAATCTCGGTAAATTTAGCATGTATGCTTTCAAGACCACCACAAATACACTAAATTTTATAAAAATATGACAGGCCAACCAACATCATCGTTTATATAAATCAGAAGTTTACAATAATGCTATGCTAAAAAATAACTGTAGATAAAAGATTTAAATTTTCTATTACAAAATTATTTCTAATTAAACAAAATATAATTTGCGAATTTGAATGCCATAAATTAATCATACACAAATTATAATAAAGTTTTTTAGACAAAAAATAAATAAATAAATAAAAACATTTATACTTATACATATATGTGTGTGTAAGTGTGATTATTCTAGAAAAAATAGTCTTACTTTTTGTTTAAATAAAAATATTTGCTTTTACAAGTGAATTATTTTAGTATATCCAAAAATATATGTAAGCATAATTATTATTAAGTATTCAGGGGTCTGTCTAGGGGGAAAACTGGGTCCGTTTACGGACCTTTCACAAAATTCCAGGCTAAAAAAACGGACCCTTCACAAAATTCCATATTCATAAAACGGACCCTTCACAAAATTCCATACTCATAAAACGGACCCTTAACAAAATTCTATACTCATAAAACGGACCCTTCACAAAATTCAATTCGGAGATAAACAAACTTTTCCCTAATTTTTTTGGAAAAACAAAGCATTTATAAAATAATACCGAGCAAAAACATCTGCTCAGCAATATATAAACATTGCATCCCATCAATTTTCTCTTATGTTCTCGTACTAGTCACTATCGTTACTACATGACAATAAAACCACGCCTCCATTTCTCGCAGAGTCCACGCTGATTAGTAAGGGAATGACGTGAAACACGATAATGGGTGTGGTGTACCTTTTCTTGATGTGACGAAATTTTTCTGTGGAAAATTACATAAATATTTTGGCAACATCTTTTGCCGCGCTGTGTTTGTTTTTGTTGAGTTTGTAATTCTTTAGTATGTGGTTTGTAGAGTAGCATAGCTATAGATGTGTGATTTTGTATTTTCGTAATTTTGTCAGGAATTTGATCGCTTCCATTTAGTAAAGATGAAGCGAGGCCGGCCCGGGAGTAAATTCCCGTTATTCGGACTATTACGTTAAAAAAATACGTTCAAATTACGATGCTCCTCTTTTATTGATTGACTGATAACAAGGTACAGAAAGATTAGGGCTTCTGTCTAAATAATTTGAGTATCATTTGAAATTCAGAGGTGTTTTTTTTTTCTGAAACACTAGTTTTTTGGGGTTTTTTACCTATGAGTTATAATCATCCATTAAAAGTATAAGCATATATATTAGGATTGTCCCCCGGGATTATAAAAAGGGCAATGTGCAGCTAATGAAAAGGCGTTTTCTAGATTCATGTGGGCAGTTTTGGATTCTTAAGGGCTCATTTAATATTTAAAATCCAGACATTTATTTTAAAATTTCGATTTTAAGTACAAATAAAAGAAAAACTTTCAAACATTAACTTTCTTTACAACTTAATTTTGCTTGTTACTGATATATGAACGACTGTTGATTGTTATAAATATAAATAAATGTAATGTATTGTGCATAACATATCTTAATTTGATGGTTATTTTCAATAAAAGGCAAAGGCGCAACTTTTTTAGATTAAGGGCAAGAAGGGTGTCATTTTTTCAGACAAAGGGCAGGCAGGGCACAGCGTCCTCCTGCCTGCTCTAGATGAAACATATATACATATGTGTGTGTGTGTGCAGATAAAATTTGTGAAATAAATTTTCACAAAAATAAAAATAATAACTATGTCAGAAAAAAAAATTTCACAAAAATACGAAAATTTTTCACAAAAATAGGACCCTGGAAAAAAAACCTGGACAGACCCCTGGTATTGTTAAAGTTGTATAAGTTAGCTAATAAGTATAAAGTAGTTAAGTAGCATATTATTAAGTATTATGTTGAGTAAACACTTTCTTATGCACACATTTTCTGTTGGATGCAATGAAATTGCACCTACTGTTTGTATCTCGATTCAAGTCTCATGATTGCTATTATGCATGTGTCAGGTCTGCTAAGATTTTATCAAAATAGAAATGAAAATAAACCATCAGAGTTAAAATTTCAGGAAATACACATCTCAATGATAGAATCCACCCCTATTTGGAGTAGAGTCACATTTGTTTGTTTTGGACTCTAAGAATGAACAGTATTAGTTTTTATTTTATAAATAACGAAGCACATTAAAATATTCTTAATATGGATGTATTGTGGTTAACAATATAAGATATTGAAATTCTTACATGACTACATCGCAATGTAAGAATTTCAACATTGTCCAGTCCTACTTAATGCACAGATAAATTCTGGTTTATAGTCATATGACACTTTCAAAATTATCAGTACTGAAGTACATATAACAGTAAAATACTGGCTGTCCTATAAGTCTGCAGACATTTTAAAAATTCATAAAAATTAAACATTAAAGGAATTGCTAGAATTAAAGAAAAAAAAATATTTAAAATTTTCATTGATAGAGGATGCTGCTCAGACACATAACAAGAAATATGAAAATCAAAGTTCTATAAAATATACAGTTTTATGATTAATAGGTCATTTCTTATTCTCCCTTCTACTTGAGCATACATGAAGTTTTAATTGCATTGCTAAATTAGAAGATAATGTGTTATTAGTGAAGATGTTTTACCTCAGCTAAGAATCACCAAATGAAGCTCAAGTAGCTGTGTTATGACTCGTTTACAAATTAATTTGTGGAGATGTTGGGCACACAGGATAGAAACTATATGCTTGTAAACATTTGCATGATAATAAATATAGTTTTTCGTGGAAATGTGTTATTTGCTCACATACAGCATCCTCTATTGACAAAGATTTCAATGTTTTTTTGTTTTTTTCCCCTCCCTTTAACCCCCCCCCCCCCCCAAAAAAAAAAAAAAAAAAAAAAAAAAAAATCCCCCTGCACGAGAATAATTTTTTTCACAAACCACATTCAATTCTACCAATTCCTTCAATTTTTATTAAATTTTAAAATGTTTACAGACTTATGTTATGGGACACTCGGTACATTATAAATATATGCAAAGGAAAATCAATATAGAATAAAAAATTGAAACTTACCATTTTGAGATGGGATAGAATTCTTTAATAAAGGATTTGTATTGTTTACAGCATCTTCTAGAGATCTGTAAATATTTAATACATCCTTCTCGTGAAGGAAAACATCAAAGAAGAATAAATTTATATAATGGTCAACACTTATATTCCAATAACAGGGTTTAGACAAATTATGAAGATTCAATTCAAACCTGCTATTGTTATGAGAAATTGATGAATTGCATCCTGAAAGAAAGAACCATGTTAAAACAATTGAAGTAGAATTAAAATATTAAATACATTTTTTTTTCTTATATAAAATGGCATAATATTAAATAAACTTAAAAATTTATTTAAATGAATTTGATTGTTTTTGTGTATCTCTATAAAATATAGTAAGCATAAAAAATATGGTAAGCATGCAATTTCCAGCAATGATAATTCTATAAGAACAACATTATTTTCAATATCTTTTACTCTTTTAGATAATTTAAACAGGGTTGGGTTTTTGACGTCATGTCAAAAAGTGGTTTTTGACATGACAATGGTTTAAACCTGGTTTAAACTGTCAAAAACCTGTATTGTCAAAATTCAAAATCTATAAATAAGCTGAAATCTGGTTAGAAATAGGATTTAGTAATATTTGCCATATACAAGTGAATATCTAAATATTATGCTGTTTATAAATTAACAAATCTTAAAACAATTTGTAGATAATTTACAAAAAAATTAGGTAAATTAATTGGTTTATAACCTAAGAAATATATACAAAGTATGCACAGACATATTTTGTATGTTTATGTTTATTTATATTAATATTATGAAATTCTAAAATTCAAAAGTGACTTATGGATTTTCACATAAGCCAAGAAAACACAGGAATAGAGGATTTTTTTTTTTTTTTTCTTTAAGTAAAACATAATATACGTGGGCAGTAAATTAATATGAATTTGAAAATAATTATATTTATAATCTGTATTTATTACACTTTATCATTGACTAATAAAGTTTTACCTATTTATTATTATTATTGATTGTATAAATATTTGTACCTGTTTATAGCTTGGACTATTGGTAGTTTGGGAGTAAGGCTGATTGACTACTCTAGGGTTTTAGGCCTAAGGGGGAGTGCCCTCCGTGGGGATCATTCTAAAGGGTCCTAGCCCATATTTATGCAAGTTTTGGAGAAAACCACGAAAAACTCTGAATCTCTAGGCCAACGAGCGCCCTAGGATTGAACCTGGCACCTCACGTCTACCAGCTTTGCGCACAGAACCGCTTGGCCACTGGTGGGCCCTACAGCTTAGACTAAAATTTTTTTTTTAAATCTGTACGAGTAAATATTAAATTTATTGCAATTTATACATATCCAGAAAGCATTCATATTTTTCTTGTCTCACGGTAATTATAAGGATTTCAGACGCAGTTCAAGCTTGTTTAACATTCAGAATTATTACTTTTTCTTATAAACTTGCAATATCAATAGTCATAAAAAAAAAAAAAAAGTTATATATTTTTTATAAAATATTTAAATACAAAATATTAGGCTATGCCTTTTTATTTTGCTGGTTAAATACATAATACTAAAAAAATATAAATATACAATGTTATATTGCAAATAAAATGATTTATCAGTCAAAATGATCTATCAATGTTTTATAAATCATGAATTTTTAGAAGCCTAAAGTTTAATAATGTTTCTCCCAAAACATTGATATGTTTACCTTTTAAAACATACTTATAAATATCTTATATATTAAAAACAACTATATTTTTAAAGTATCACATAAATAAGTTTAACATATACTATATTAAGCATAGTTATAAATAAATTTTGTAATAATATATAAAAGTATCACAGCATATTTTGAATGAACATAGAAATAATTCATAGTAAAATTTTAAAAGCCTAAAGTTTTGTTTTTTATATTAATCAAAATGTTGTAACAATGTGTTTTTCAAAGAACATCATTCTATTTACTTTTCAAAAAATCCTTATGAACTATATTTTATTAAGCTAATTTTTCATACGACAATTAAATTATAAATATAGGTTTTTGACATTTTTGACAAGGTGGTTTTTGACATGACGGTTTTAACCATGGTTTAAACCGTCAAAAACTGTCATGTGTTCTTATGTTTTGTTATGTTTTGTTGCTATGTTTTGTTAAACTAAGTTTTTATGTGACAATTAAATTATAAATATAGGTTTTTGACAAGAAGGTTTTTGATATGACGGTTTTAACTAAAAGGGCAAAATTAACGGTCGCCACCGGCCACTAAATAAAAAAAGATGGCGATTAAAAATTATGCATCGATCGCCACTTCTGTCGCCACTTTTTGTGATCGTTAAAAGATTCTAAAAATCGAGTGACGATCAGTAATCGAAGCCTTGTGATTTCCAATCTTTTTCCATCCATGGCATAAATGTCAATGTTCATTTTAAACTTGCTTTATTATATTCTACAACCTATAAAGAAGTAGAATTGTTTAATATATCTCACTCATACAATTTTTTCGACCCCCCCCCCCCTTTCCCTCCCCCTAACTATCTGTGATCACACAGCTTATAGAAAGCTTTATAATTTCTAATCATTCTCCATTTGCCACAAAAATATAAATATCTATTTTAGACTTACTTTATTAGATTCTAGAATCTGTAAAGAAGTGGAATTATTTAATATTTCTTACTCATAATTCTTGTAATCCCCCCATCCTCCAACGATTGGCAATCACATGCTCCACTGAAGCCTTGTGATTTACAATCTTTCGCCATCCATAACATAAATGTAAATATTCATTTTAAACTTTCTTGCTTAGATTCTAGAACCTATAAAGAAGTATATAGATGTATTCCCCCCCCCTCACACACACACACACACACACATGTGCACTCCATTTCAACTAGCAGTTAATGATCAAATGTCCTGCAAAGCACAATCTTTTTCCATTATTATCTCCATAGTATTTAGTGTATATTTAACCCATTTAAGATATTTGACAAATGTGTGTATCAAAATTTGATTTGGCTTAAATGTGTATTTTTCAAAAATTTTTGTATTTGCTTTCTTTTGAATAGAAATCTTCCTTTTTCCTTCCCATTTTAAAGTAGAAATCTCCCTATTTTTAAAGCTACAAATTTGGCAGCTAAATAAATTATTTTTAATGAAGCAGCTAAGTTTTCATATCTATACTTTTTAAGAGGAAATATTTTAACTCTATTGAAATAAAATCATTTAAAAAAGTGTGTCTTTAGAAATAAGAAAAAATAATAAAACTGCTAACTGTATTTACCAGAGCCTCCTTAAGTAGATGCCTAGCGAGTCGCTCGAAAACTTGGCAACAGTACAAGAACAACATAGCCAGTAGATGGCGCTTGGTACCGTACGTAAAGTTCTCTTTATTTCCCGCGGTTCAATTGAGTTCTTTATGGTTTATGTTTTATTAATTTAACAAATGTGAGAGGTTTTTTTTTATAATATGGTGTATTGCGTCATTCCATTTTGTAAATCGGACAGTCGCCGTGAAAATATAAGTTTTCACGAAATATCGAGCAATGCAATTCAGCGTAAAAAATGGCTTACAAATATTTCAAGACAAGGTATGTAAACTGCATAAATAATTAATGCAAAATTACCAACCCTCCGGATTTTTTAATATCAATAATATTTTTCACAAAAAACATTATTTTTATTTATTATCGTAAATTCTGTGATTAAGACGAAGATAAATTTAAAAGAAATTATGATATAAAAATTCGAAGGGTTGATACCTTTGTTAGTAAGTTAGATTTCACAAATAAAATAGTTATGCTTATTACAAAATGAAATGAAATTTTTATTTATTGATGTAGGAATACAGAAACGTAACTTGTTCTTAGTTACTTTGAAGTAACTCTATATTGGAGTATTTTATAGTTTTATTCATAAATTACATTAGTAACTTATGAATAAAACTATAAAATACTCCAATATAGGAACAAGATTGATTTATATTTTTTTAATACCACTGTTTTTTAAAGACTTGTGTAAATGTGTATAAAAATTTGATTATTTCAGTTAAATCGAAACAAAAGTGTTGCGAATCTTGAAAAGAAAAAATAGAAAAATTTTATTTCTACTTTTGTTCTTTTAAAAAATATTAAGTTTTAAGATTCAAAACATTACTTTTATTAACCTTTTACCACACAAATGGAATATGGAATTAAAAAATTCATGTAAAAATTAAATATCATGAGTACTGATTTGAAAAATTATCAGATATAACAGAATGATGACTTGATTTTTTGAAATAGAAATTACAATTCAATCATAAAAGGGAAAACGTACAGAAAAACTTAAAAATGACCTATTTTACCATTTTCCCTTCTACCCCACAGTTTAAAAATTCACATAATTTAGAAAACTAAGCAAATGCTTCTAAAAATGGGCTGGCCTGTTTAAAATAACTTACATTATTAAAATATAATAATATTTTAATATAATAACATTGAATAATAATATTAAATATAATAATTTTAAATTAATAATTTTAAATTATATATATACGGTAGTAAGGTAATGGAAGTAAAAATATTTCAAGGATGTTATTAATTTGTCCTTAAATTTGCCAATCGTTATCACATTTTTCAAATTGAAACTTAATACGAGTTTTAAAATACAATTGTGAATTTCCTGCATTTGTTTGTTTTTAAGTTATTCGGATATAAAATATGCATGTAAATACATCGCTAAAAACTAAAAAAAAAAAAATGTTTTTTGTATTCAGGGAACCTCAAAACGTGACTTTATTGAAAAACCTGAGTTAAAAATAGAACTTTAAAAAAATACTTTGTTTCCATTATAGTTTCGAAAAATTAATTTTCCTTCTTCAACAGTATTCATCGACATAAAAAAGTGTAGCAAAGCACTTCCGTCAATTACATTCTACAGAAAAGAACGTTTAGCTTAATTTTGGATAGCCCTGTATGTTTTCAATAAACTATGTGCACATCAGATTGTGCATTTAAATTTAGTCCTATATGAAAAACACCTAACACAAAATGAAATACACTTTCAGCATTTTCCAAGTATATCCGAGATAGATAAACCGACGCGCACAGATCAACCGCTAAAAACATTATTCTTCGTTTCAGGAGACCTCAAAACATGTAATATAACACAACTTTATTTCGAAAATGTCTATCAGTTTCGAAAGCATACCCTCTCGGAATTGGTGGAGCTAATAAAATCTTAAATTAAAAAAAAAAAAAAAAAAACTTGGTGCGAGAGGAAACTTATACTCAAGAAATCCTTAATTTTAAAAATTTAAATCTTAATGGTTATTTATTTATTTTTTGTGACGGACTAGACAAGAGATTGTTTTCTTCTCCAATTTTTATTACTGAATATTAACTTATCTTGTTAATGTGCTGGTCTATTTTTCTTATAAATAATATAAAATTTTCGATTTAAGAAAAATAATTCACACCTAGTAAGGTAAAAATGTAACGTAAAGGACATGACAAAAAAAAAAAAAAAAAAAAAAAAAAAAAAGACATGATTTTAATAATTTATCATTATAAATTATTCATTCTAAACTGAAACTCATTTAAAGTTCGGAGATTTTAATTTATATAAACGAAACTTTCATCTGATATCTAAATTTAAAAAAATTTTGAAATTTTTATTGAATAAATATATAAAAAATAATTTAATCGCGTGATAGACATGCCATGTTTTTGCTTATTTAATTTTAAATTTCGTTTTTTAATTAATAATATATTTAAAAAAAAAAAAAAAAAAAAGGTGTTATTTATTTGATAGGTTGTAATTCAATTAGTTGAAAAGCTAAAATAGGTCTTGTCCACGTTCGAAGAAAATTAAACCCTATACTTTTTTAAATATAAATATTTGAATATTCTATTGAAAATATTTACGATAAAGCACTTTCACATAATTTTTTCAAAATAAAAGAAAAAAAAAAAAAAAATACAATTTTGGACTTTAAATTGAAATTAATAGCTAGATTTTTAGATGAAAAATATAACTTATCTATGAAACAGAAGAAAATTGTTGCTCTGCGTAGGTGCTGTCACCTAGCGTTAGTTCAGTTTTTTTAATGTTGCCTAATTTAACATTGGGATTTGCCGCGCGTGGAAGGCATCTACTTAAGGAGGCTCTGGTATTTACACATGACCATGTAAAAGGTTGTGATGATGATGAATCAGCTGATTCATTTACTAGAAAATATCAATATTCTTATTTTCATATTTTTCTTGTGGTGATTATACCGCAAAATGGTGACAATGCTTTTTGCAGTCTGAAAGAAATAGTCTTATCATGTGAAAAGTGGCCACTAACTTAAAAAAGTGGCTACTAACTAATGAAACTGACAGTACCGGCCACTGGCCACTAATGAATTATCCCAGTTTTGCCCTTTAGTTTTAACCATGGTTTAAACCAGGGCGCGAAATTTCCGCTCGCCAGCTCGCCATTGGCGAGTGGAATTTTTACTGTGGCGAGTAAAAATTTGGTCTAGTTACAGATAGTATTCTTACATGATACGGTAAAAGAAAACATTCATTTTATAGATATAAATCTAGCAAAATCTTGCCATCTTATAACCTCATATTTAACCTCTCCTTTTTAGATTCTCGGAATGCCGAGTCTGTGTGTGCGCTAACCGAGATCGCCTCAGCCTGGGAAAGGAAAAATGCTTAGTTCATGCATAAAAGTATAGTTCATAGCATAGTTCACGCATCTCTTCGGCAGTTTTGTTTCTCCTACTATGATTTTTCCAAGCAGAGTTGAGAATAGACGAGCAGAGTTCCTCTTTGCCTATCGTCCACTATCCGAGAGAAGAGAAATGCGAAAGTTTGCCTATGCGATTTTGGCACATAAAAATGAGCCAGAGCCCTTTTAAAGATACTGCTTATGTTTATTTTGTTGAATAATGATAAAAAGAAAAAAGTTCATATTTTTCAATGTTTTACTGAAACGCCAAAGATTTGTGCTTGTAATGATTTGTAAGTAAAGATTTTATCGAAAAAGGTATTCCGAAATGGCTATTTCAAATGACAACAATGAACAAGTTAAACACAACGACATTTCTGATAAAAAAAGTTAAGTAAATTAACAGATAAATAAGAATGTTTAATCTTTCATAATAAAAAGGTTTTCACAGGACATTGTTTGACAAAGATTTTTTTTTTTTCTTCTTTTTTCCTTTAACCCGTTAACGCCCGAATTAATTTTGCAAAATATTATTAGCTGATTATTTCACTTCTAAATTAATAAAGACAACTGAAAGTAAAATATATTAACTTAAACAATTCTTCTGATAGTTTTAAATTTAAAGCCTATCCTCATTTATTGACGTTTATTGTTCTAGCGAGAAAACTTCGAGGTAGAAAAACTTTGAGGTAACAGATTAATTTCCTATTACATGTTGACAAAGATCACGAAAGTAAAGTATAATAATATATATTATTATTCAACTTGATTTAAGTTAGCATACCTGCGCAAAAAGCAAATATCATGAAATGACTATCCAAATTATGAAATAATAATTAATAGTAGGCACATAAAACTTACAGGGATCATTTAGAGTGACGCTATAAACTGTCACTAAAAAGCAGAAATCATTCCAAGAAACCACAAAAAATATACTTGCCATTTCATTAGCTGTCCTCAAATGAGGACACTGGGCGCTAACGGGTTAATGACTCTTTGTATTTATGTTATTAGATATTTTAATATTTTTCAAATCTCAAATACACTATAATGTTTTTTAATTATAGATGATTATGGGACATGATGATATACGGCCCACTTTTAATATATATAATTTTAGGCATATTTGTAAAAGCATATCAAATAGTTAAGAAAAATTAAAAACCCGAAATGCGTAAAAAACAAACGAACAAAACACAACAACAAAAAAAGACAACCCTATTTTGTGGCGAGTAAAACTTTTTTTCGGCGAGTGTATCTAAGTTGAAATTTCGGGCCCTGGTTTAAACTGTCAAAAACTGTCACATGTCAAAAACCTGCCAACCCTGAATTTAATAAGCTTAAGATAATCAGCCCTAACAGGATGTAATATTTATAGTCTTTCACACTTCTCTCTAATGGAAATATAAGTAATGCACATATATCATACAATGATACAATAATAATCAACATACCATTTTTTTCTTTGTATAGTACGCAGAGGCATATAATCTACAAGATGCTATTTTTAGACAAAATTTTTTCTTCTTCAGATAATTTGCACTGTCGTATAACCCGCAGATACAAATCATAATCAACATGCTTTTTATTTAGCATTGTTATTTATTTAAAAGATAATTATAATGTAACTATAAAAGTAGTTATAAATGTTTAAAAATTACATCTAATTGTTATTATATTTTTTTCATTTTGAAAAACCCACCATACAAAAACAATTTGGGTATTTATTTCACAGCTTTGAAACATGTAGTTAAAATGGTTTTTATCTGGAATGATCTATATAACATAGTTCACAATTTTCTTCTGCAAAAACGACAATTGCCAAAACGTTAGTGCAGGCCTCCATATGGAGACTGAAAAAGATTTTGGATTCCATCTGTTTGTCTTGTGATAACTGCAACAAAAATCAAGCCTTACAAAAGTGTTCCGATAATATCATTTAATCATCAAAATTATGTCAAATTTTGAACAGTTATTCATGAAAAACATAGAATAAGCTGAATAGTTTTTATTGGTGTATACAATATTTATGGTTCGTTTACAGAGACACACAAAAGAATTCTGTAACATTAGAGCCTATGGACAAATTTTTATTTAAAGGCATTTTAGCATGTTTATGCTGCATTCAAAATAATGGAATTAACATACATTATAAAGATGCTTAAAAGCATGTTTACTCTAAAAGAAGGTTATGTATAGACTAAACAATTTTTTTACGGGACCACACAAAAGAATTTGGATTATATTCTGTAATCATTCAAATGATGTCAAATTAGGTTGAAATAGTGGTGAGTTATAATTAATTAGGTGCCCAGTGGCAGAAACACCGCGACATAGTCGCGGACACAGAAACGCGGCTTGTGGACAGTCTTTGTCTGCACTGAGAAAAAAATTTGTCCGCAACTTTCGGATAACAATTCACTTATAAAAATTTCTGTATCAAAACTTAAAACTAATACTTTTGTTATTTATAATTATTTATATTTTGTTGTGTCAAACATTGCTATAAAATATTTAATTGAATGAGCTGAATGAATACAATTGTTTATACTATATTGTTTTGTAGTAAAATTGTATTCGTGTATTGTTATACGAGATCACCACTGATGTTAAGCCCCCCTCCCCCATCAGCTTTCAGGCTTTTTGAGTGTAAGCCATTTTCACCCCTGATTGCACACAAATTTTGCAGACAGATTATGAAATTTTAAAAGTCTGTCGCAGACAGCTTCAAAACTTTCTGCCACTGGGATTAGGTGTTTTCTTTCTTTTTTTGCGCGTGCGTTTATAATAACTGTCACTACTTTCCAGGCTACATAAAAGAATTTCGTTTTCGTACTATTATGGTCTATAGTCTGTCTATCTGAAGAGTATTTTTACATTGTTACGTTACATCCCATTAAACATAATGAAATTTTATTAGAATATTAAAAGCATATTTTTCTGTGGAAAATTGTAGGCATAGAATTGGTAATTAGTTTACAGGGTTACGCAAAATAATTCAGATACGTTATGCAGTCCTTTTGCATGAAATTTGGTACAAGTATTTATGAATTACAGGGAATTAATACAAGACTATAAGTTATTAGAAATATATATATATATATATATATATATATATATATATATATATATATATACACATACAGATAGGTGCAGAAAAAGAGATAAAGCGAGGGGTTGAAGGGGTGGTAGTCCCCTTCAGAAACATATCTGTTTATGTAGCAAGTCAATCGAGTCAATATATATATTATATAATAAGGAATAAATAAAAATGATTTGCTGAATAATGTGTGATGCAAATAGGACGTTGAGGTTCCTGATCTGCAGATTCACTAGTTTCAATAACAAATAAACTTAAGAGGCCTCTCTACTTATCGTCCCCAGAAGCCAGAACCAATGTTATTCTATGAAGAATTTCGCCCCATTATAACTTATTAACTAATATATGCTTTTAAATTCTGTTTTCACATTCAGAAACTTCACAACTATTAAACAATTTATCGCTATCTAAAAATTATTTTTCAAAATTTTTATTATTTTGAGGTTGTAAAATGCGAATTTTCACAATGTGAAATTTTTCATTTTTTAGCTTAAAAATGAAATATTAAAAATAAAAATAATCAATTTTTAGAAAGTGATAAATTGTTTAATAGTTTTGGATTTTTGGAAAGTGAAAACAGAATTTAAAAATATGTATTATTTAATGAATTATAATGGGGCAAAATTTCCCATAGAATAACATTGGCTTCGGCTTTCAGAGACAATAGGTAGAGAGTCCCCTTAAACAGAAACATGTTGTATACAAGCAAAATATACTATTAAGCAAGCAAGCCTCAATATCTTATACTATTAAGTGAGCAATATTTGTATATATGTTATGCATATTTTCATAGGCGTAGCCAGCATCTGTCCTAGGGGCAGGGGCGCGCCAGCATTGTCAGACGCATGTGTGCAGAGTTTCAGTTGGCGCCCTATATTACCCCCCCCCCCTTTTTTTTTTAAATCATTTTATAAAATGTTATTATTCAGCAAGTCAATTGAATCTCGAGCCTTAATAGTAATAAGTATATTGAACGGCTAGTAAAAAGAGAAATGTATCAAATAAAATGAAATTTGAAAAGAAACAAGTAAAAAGTGCATCTTGCACAAAGAGAAAAACTCCCTTATACAAGAAGTTTCACAAATTCGAGGTACAATTGTGAAGGTAAACAGAGGAAATTAAAATATGCAGATTTAGTGTTAATGTGGGTGCAGAAATGCGTTGAGGCATTACAGTAGATGGCTTAGATGAAAGCTGTAAGTGTAAACGTTTCTATTTGTTTTGGTCTAATTTTTAAGTAAATATTTAAACACACTCACACACACAAAAAAAAAATCTTAGTGAACTAAATCTTCCTTCACTTCATTGCAACTTTTGCGAGTATTACGTATATTATACTGATCCAATATATCCATCTCTATCCATATTGTTACCAAAATGTCGATTTTCTTAGATGAAAAAAGTAATTGCAAAGAAACGGACAGTTTCTTGTCGAAAGATACATTTTATTCAAACTGTTCTCGAAAAAAAACCAGTAAATTATCATACTCAAATCCATACCTCAAAAAGGTCGTAAAACAACGTTAAAAACACCACAGAGTAGAATTTCGCTCATTTAAGAATAAATATAAACCATTTAAACGGAAACGAACGTTCAGAACAGATGTCCGAATGCAATTGATCTTTGGGTGTGTCTCTTCTGTTTGAATAATTTCTGTCGTGATTTGGCGAACTTTCGAGATTATTCTGCGCCAGAAGCCAGTTGACGAACCCAGAAAATTCCAGAAATCGGCTCTTATTGAAGGTAGAGCTTCTAAACTTCGGAAACACTAAACTATTACTTTTCACCAAGTTTGGTCGCCATGTCGCAAAATTCATCGCTAAGTTGCCAAGTCTGTATCCAAGGCTGACAATCACCTCCTATTCCACTCCCGTTAAAATTGAATGAACTGCTCTTTATTTGCACTTCAATTGTAAATCTGCTTTTATTGCAACAACACTTTTCATTTAGGAAAGTGGTTTAACTCTCTGCAATACTATAATGAACAAAATTTTTGATTAGTCGTACTATTGCAGTACGTTTGCATATATAAATGAGTTTAACATTTTGCATTAGTACAGATAAAGGGAATTTATAAGTATATAAAATTAGAACTCATAATAATAATAATAATAATAATAATCCCGTAGTAAGTTCTATTTTTCTCAATTTCGTTGTTTAAAACTCTCAAAATACTCTTAACATCAAATTAATATATGACTATCGATATAACGACAAGATTTGACTTGGTTAATTATGGAAGTTTTTTTTTTTTTTTTTTTAAAGGAACAAATAAATTTATAAATACATAAAATAAGAGTATATAATAAATATTACTCGGTCAATATAGAAAAAAAAAATACTTAATAGGGAAAGAAAACATCTACTGCTGAAAGGAATTTTGCCCATTTTCACTATTTAAACTTTTTATGTAATTTGTATGTAAATTTATATGTGTTTTTCCATATAGTAGTAAGATACAAAAATCTGTTTTAAACTATTTTTCCGCCACGTTTGTACGTTGCACAGATATAAATAATAGGTACATTTATAAGTAAATAAAATAAGAATATATAATAAAATTTATAAAGTTTTAAAGTAGATTATATGAACATTTAAACAGATAATATTATTCAGTGAAATGTAATTCATTTGATTATTATTTTTTTTTTTTTAAATTCTGGAATAATATATATCCATTTGATCCAAAGTATCTTATGCTATCGATGTAATTACAAAATTTAAAAATCTGTCTGATGCCGTTGTAGAGCGTAATTATTTTTTGATCATTTTAAATTTAGAAAAAGATTGTTCCACTGATGCTACTGGTAATTATGACAGAATAATCTCCAAAATATTTAATGATAGGATAATTTGGAGTAAGGTTACGCTTAAAAACATGTTTGAGATCAAGGAAGAAAAGGGGGAATTTCGTAAAATCAATAGGTGTTGGATACATAGAAACAATTTACGCACCAAAATCTGTCATTGCAGATCCCATAGATCTTACATGACAAATTTCGCGCTAAAAGGGGGGGGGGGGGTTGTCTCAAATTCACCCCATCTTTACGTCCTCCCCCCCCCCCCCCAAAAAAAAAAAAAAATAATAATAATAATAATAATAATAATCGAAAATTACAAAAAAAAAAAAAAAAAAAAAATGGGTTTTGGGAAAAATCCTAAAAACGACGGATACCTGTTTTCAACATTTCAACATCTCTGTACCATTTTTAGTAGAATTCTTTCGATGGAATTCGGAATTTGCGAATTCTCCCCTTTCCCCTTAAAAATAAAAAATTCCAAAAATTGCATTTTTTTTTTTTTTTTTTTCTTTTTTTGTACTCAAGTCTAGTCATCCCATATACAATTTAACCACCGTGAAGTAACTTGGAGTCGAGTTATGCTTATAAGCGTGTTTTTTGCTTCCTTTCTTTGGAAAAGGTGGAAGGGAATTTCGTAAAATCCCGTCAGTATAGGCATCGAATGCATCTAAACAATGCACGCACCAAAATTCATGACTGGAACTCCCATAAATTTTCCTGGACCAATTTAGCGCTGAAAGAGTGGTCTCGAATTTGCTCTCTCGTAAACCTCCCCCCCACTCCCCAAGATCGAATATCATAAACACCAAAAATGGATTTATGGAAACATCCTTAAAGAGATGCATGGCTGTTTTCAACATTTATGTTCCATTTTTGGTGTATTTCCACTCAAAATTCCGAAACTTACAAATATCCCCCCGAAAATTGATTTTCTTTTTCACTTCTTAAAAATCAAAAATTCCAAAATCGTAGTGTGGGTTTATTCTTCTGTTAGTTAATTAAAAAAAACCCAAATGCAGAGTAGCAGCAATAAGCTCCTTCCCAATGTAGAAAATTTTCTGCCACTGGACACGTGAGTACAAGTAGACTCATATATCTCATTAAATAAAATGACATCCTAGTTTAAAATATAGACTGACAAAAGGATGAATGAGATCGAAAAATATGTACTCACGTGCCAGTAGTCGATGTTCCTGTACTGGTGTAAATTTCATAATGAAGGAAACAGTCTTGAAAACTACTATTTTTATTAAGATTCAACTTGAATCATGCAATTTAACTTAAAAACTTTAAACATAAAAATAACAAAGAAAACAATTGATATTTGTTTAATTAGAGTCATTCACCTATTACGACTATAAGCCGAAAAAGAAATTTTTTAGAAAATGAATCGTGCATTACGCAACCGGCAGCATCCAAAAACATCGTCGAAAAGCAAAGCCAGCTGATGTGCAGTACACACCCCTTTTAAATGAACCCTAGAAGATTCGCTGGCAGTTAAAGAAACAGTTAGCTGTACTGCCATTAAATTCATATGCAATTAAAAAAAAATAGGAAAAATAGGTGAATGATTTTATATTTTGTACTCAAGTGCTATTTAATTGATTAATAGTTACAAATTTTGAATAGAAACTAAATTAGATAATTGCGATCGCAAGAAACCGAGTTGAATTAAAAATACTGCGAAAACAGCGCTGCTTGCTTGGTGGTAGCGGTTAGCGTTTGAGTTAACTAGAAGAATATAAACAAAGCGGCATTTTTACCTATTATAGTTATTTTACATAAAAAGTAAGTAAATTAATTTAGCACTTGAATACATTTTGCTAGAAATAAAGTTACTTAAACATAAAACCTCCGGAGGTAAAGAAAAGAAAAAATAAGTGTTTGTAATGCTGACGGGAAAAATGAGAGAATGGCGAATTTAGCCAACAAAATGCCTCCCTTTCCCGACAGAGTTACAAAAAAAATTTTAGGTAGGAAAAAAAATATGTAAAACCAAGTTCACAGATGACCTAGACATTTTCTAGGGTTTAAGCAAAAATTACAATTTTTAATAATATGTAGTTTTTTTTTTTCAAGTCCATTTGAAAGTATAAGTCCCAAAAGACAGTCTATAAAATTTATAGTTCATTAATTGTCCTTGATTTTTTTTTCAATTACATTTTATGCTAGAAAAGACTGTCTTAGTTTTAGAAAAGCGTCTTTGGGTAGAGCTTTCGTCATAATGTCTGCAATATTTTCTTTCGATTGGATGTTCTTAACATCTATCTCCCCATTTTCATACATTTCTCGTATAAACATATATCTCAAGTCAATGTACCTATTTTTTATGTTTTCAGCTCTACATTTTGTAAATTGCACACTTGCAGTATTATCGCAGAAAAGAATTGGTTTTTGTATTTTTATAGTAGTAAATAGCTGAAGATCTTCAATTATGTTTTTAATAGTAGAGGTAAGATATTTTATGTCCTTTGCTGATTCGGAAGAGGCAATAAATTCGGACTCCATCGGCGAAAGAGCAACACAGGTTTGTTTAATTACCCGCCATGTTAGTGGCATATTATTGATGAAAATTATATAACCAGACCAGGAACGACGATCATGGGGATCACTGGCCCAGCTTGCATCTGAGTATGTAGTAAGCTGAAGAGGTTGCTGGTTTGATGATAAACTAAGTCCTAAATCTTTTGTGGAGGCTAGGTACTTTAATATCTGCAGTAGTCTTTTCCAATGGATAGATCCAGGATTTTCTACAACTTGTGAGAGTGAGACGACAGCATAGCTTATGTCAGGACGGCATCTTCCGGCAATGTAGAGGAGGCATCCAAGAAGACTTCTATATGGCACCTTCTGCATTTGAAGACGCTCAGCATCAGTCTGAGGCATTTCCTGTAGAGAAGTTACTGTGCCTGCGTTAAGAGGAAGAAAAGTATTAATATGATTGAAAATTTTAAACTTTTTGAGACAGGAATTTATATATTCTGGGCAATTAATTATAATCTTTTCATCTGTGATATTGAAGTTTATTCCCAATAATTTTGTTATTGGGCCAAGATTTTCTAGTTCATAAATTGATTCTAGTAGCTTTATTACTTCTTTTAGATCTGTTTCAGATTTAGCAAACACAGGTAGGTCATCAACGTAAATTAAAACTATAGCTCTATTTTTATAATTATAGACACAAGTTAGACCTTTAATTTGATGGAATCAGTTTGTTATTAATTTATTGTGTAATTCCTCATACCAACACTTTCCTGCTTGATGGAGACCATATAGAGCTTTCTTTAATTTTAAAACATGATTTTCTTTTCCCTCTATTATATAATCTGTAGGTTGGGCTATATAGATATCTTTATCAACATTGCCATAGAGATAGGCACATTTAACATCAATTAAACTATGTTTCCACTTCAATATACAGATAAAAAGGATCATAAATAAACGGATTAGGACAAAATTGACAACTGGTGAGAATGTTTCCTCATAATCTTGACCTTCAGTCTGATTATTTCCCAAGGCAACGAGTCTAGCTTTAAACCTCTTGGATTTATCTTTATTTTTCAGGGTATAAACCCACTTCGTCCCCAGAATTTTAGTGGTTTGATTTGGTTTTGGTACTGGTTCCCATACTTGCCTCTTTATCATCATGTCAATTTCCATGTCCATGGCTTTCTTCCATTCCTTTGCTTCTGGTAGTTTCTTTGCCTCCCTAGGTGAACGGGGAATTATTATTTCAGCACAATTTGCCTCTTCTTCACTACTTACCTCTTCAGTGTCTTTTCTTTTAAGTGAAAAATCATTAGTTATTTGACAATGTTTGGAAAAAACGTCTAGTGAAGGATCATAATTTATATTATGTTCTTTACAGTAGTTTTCAAGTTCTATATTACTTCTCAAAGTTTTTCCATCTGGAGCAAATACATATATATCTTCCTGTCCTTTAGTCTTTCCCTTTTTTCTAGTTTTTGTGTATCTTCTAAAGGTTACACACTGGTCAGATTTTAGTTCTGTTTCACGACTCATACTCGGCTGTGGTTCTTGTTCTGAACTTTCACTGCCTGAGCTTTGATCTTCTACATTTGTATCAGTTAATTCATCATCATCATCAAATTCTGAAGCAACCACTTGCCCGTCTTTTTCTATTCCTAGCTTTTCTTCATTAAAAGTTACATGTTTGCTTTCTATTATGGTGTCCTCCTCGGGTATCCAAATTCGGTAGCCCCTTGTTCGCATACCGTATCCTATCATTATTCCTTTCTTGGCTCTAGGTTGAAATTTATTCCTTTTCTGTTGCGGGATGTGGACATAAGCAATGCAACCATATCTTTTAAGATGTTTCAGAGTTGGTTTCCTTCCATACCAACGTTTAAATGGAATGTCATTTATAGACCGATGGAAAATTCGATTTCTAATATAGTTGATAGTATGAACTGCTTCTAACCAGAGATTTTCAGGAATGTTGGAGGACTGTAGAAGAGTTCTCATGCCGTCAAAAAGTACTCTGTTCAACCTTTCTGCAGAACCATTCATTTGAGGAGAATAGGTATTGGTTCTCTCATGTCTAATTCCTAGTTTTCCTAACAATTCTTCTATAGGGCGACAACAATACTCAAGTCAGTTATCACTCCTAATGGCTCTTATCTTTTTGCCAGTTTGACGTTCTATAAATTCTATGAAACTTTTTAATTTAGTGCAGACTTCATCTTTAGTTCTCATAGCATAGCAAAAAGATCGGCGACTGTAATCATCTAGGAATGTGAGAATGTATCTAAACCCATGCTTAGACGGAGTAGGGGCTGGTCCCCAAACATCTGTATGGATAAGTTGGAGTATTTCTGTTGAACGAATATTACTTGACCTTGGGTATTCTGCACGTGTATTTTTACCATATATGCACGGTTCACACCTAGCTTCTTCCCCTTTTAACTTGACTGATGGCTCAACTAAACTTTCATTAAACATTTTCTTTATTGTAGGAATGTTACAATGCCCCAAGCGTTCATGCCAAATCATAATATCATTTTTATCTACTGAATAGGCAAATTCTATAGTTTCATTTTTATTTTCCTTTCTAGATTTAATGCCGTCTTTTTCAATTTTCCTTTTAGTTAGTTTTGGGGACATTTTGTTTTCTTTAATTTCATTTTCACCTCTCCTTTTCAATGGGAGCCCTTTTATAACATAAAAATTATCTTTTAATTTTGCAGACCAAAGATATTTCCAATGAGGGGAAAAAATTTTAAAACCATGGTCTAGTTTTGCGTGCATACCAGCTTTATCCATTTTAGACATGCTTATAAGATTTCGATGAATTGTGGGAACATACAAAGTATTAAAAAGGGTTACAGTTTTTATGTTTTGACCTTCTTTTATTGTAAATTTAACTGTCCCTATGCCTTCAACCTCATGGGGAGTGATACCCATTTTTACTGCCGAGTTGTTTTGAGGTTTTCTCATCTCTGTAAAGAATTCCCTGTTCTGGCAGATGTGCGATGTGGACGCACTGTCCAAAGTCCATTCTCTAGTTAATATTTCATTTGCCTGACCACTGTTTAAAAATTCAGAAACATTGCTTTCTGTTATAAATGCCCCTCCATGAGTTTGTTTAACTTTGTCTTCAATTCGTTGTTTCTTCTTACATTCTCGTATTGAATGGCCTAATTTATTACAAAATTCACATTTTACTTTAAATTTTATATTAGGTTTCAAGTTTTCAGTTGCTAAACATTCTACTTTAGTTTCTTCCCTCAAGTTTCTTCTTGTATATTCCTTCAGGATTTCACTTTTAATTTTTTAGAAATTTAAAATCATTTGGCTCATAGTTCTCAATTTCTCGGGCTAAATAGTCATACTCAATGGGTAAATTTTCAATTAAAGCATAACATTTATAGTCTTCTGAAATATTTTCCCCAATATCTTCTAACCTTCGGCAACTATCCTCAATCCTAGCTATAAAGGTTGGCAATTCTTCCTCAGGTAATTTCTTAAGGGATTTAAACTCTTTTAAACAAGAGATTCTATATGACCTATCTGAGGTAGTTCCCCCTATACTGGTTTTCAAGATTTGCCAAATTTCAGCTGGATCATCCAAATGATTAATTTCTAAACAAATATCAGGACTACAATAAGATTTTATTAATCCACATGTTTTAGCTTTGCTTTGCTCTAGTTTAAATTTAGAAATGGGAGGTAATTTTTCTTTTTCAGTTTCACTCTCTTGAGGCCAATTTTTCTTATCTATCCAAACAATTAAACCTTCACTTTCTAGTTTAATTTTTATATTTCTAGACCAAGAACGATAATTATGTCTAGTTAATAAATGCTGTGGATTTATGTTTGTAGCCATCTTAAAATTTATCTACTTCAATTAATTTCCTTAAACTAGGGAAGGGCTCTGGGCCCATAACCCTCTTGTGGGTTTATTCTTCTGTTAGTTAATTAAAAAAAACCCAAATGCAGAGTAGCAGCAATAAGCTCCTTCCCAATGTAGAAAATTTTCTGCCACTGGACACGTGAGTACAAGTAGACTCATATATCTCATTAAATAAAATGACATCCTAGTTTAAAATATAGACTGACAAAAGGATGAATGAGATCGAAAAATATGTACTCACGTGCCAGTAGTCGATGTTCCTGTACTGGTGTAAATTTCATAATGAAGGAAACAGTCTTGAAAACTACTATTTTTATTAAGATTCAACTTGAATCATGCAATTTAACTTAAAAACTTTAAACATAAAAATAACAAAGAAAACAATTGATATTTGTTTAATTAGAGTCATTCACCTATTACGACTATAAGCCGAAAAAGAAATTTTTTAGAAAATGAATCGTGCATTACGCAACCGGCAGCATCCAAAAACATCGTCGAAAAGCAAAGCCAGCTGATGTGCAGTACACACCCCTTTTAAATGAACCGCGATGCTGTCTAGAAGATTCGCTGGCAGTTAAAGAAACAGTTAGCTGTACTGCCATTAAATTCATATGCAATTAAAAAAAAATAGGAAAAATAGGTGAATGATTTTATATTTTGTACTCAAGTGCTATTTAATTGATTAATAGTTACAAATTTTGAATAGAAACTAAATTAGATAATTGCGATCGCAAGAAACCGAGTTGAATTAAAAATACTGCGAAAACAGCGCCGCTTGCTTGGTGGTAGCGGTTAGCGTTTGAGTTAACTAGAAGAATATAAACAAAGCGGCATTTTTACCTATTATAGTTATTTTACATAAAAAGTAAGTAAATTAATTTAGCACTTGAATACATTTTGCTAGAAATAAAGTTACTTAAACATAAAACCTCCGGAGGTAAAGAAAAGAAAAAATAAGTGTTTGTAATGCTGACGGGAAAAATGAGAGAATGGCGAATTTAGCCAACACGTAGACAATGATTATTATATTTATTGAAGTGAAAACTTCTTTAGGCGCGTTGAGCACTTTTGGGTGAACAAAAATCATTGAACTCCCGTCGTCGTCAGCTAACGCTTTCCATTTGAAGTGAAAACTTTTGGGTGATCAAAAATCATTGAATTGGCGTCATCGTCAGCAGACGTTTTCCATCCTTGTATGATACAAATAATGTATCATGCAATTAACTTGCTAATGTGAAGTGTTAATAATTATATACTGTATATTGTTTTAAAATCTGGTGCGGCTCTACACAATTTCTCTCATCTCCGGGCACTGTCTCTATTGCAGTTAGACCTCACAAAACCGTGAGAAAGCCCAAAGCTGCCATTTTTCTCACGTTTTTACAATCTGGTGCGGCTCTACACGACTTCTCTCATCTCCGGACACTGTCTCTTAAAGATTGCAGCCGGAAACGTTGCAGTTAGACCTCACAGAACCGTGATAAAGGCCAAATCCTCCATTTCTCTCACGGTTTTACAATCTGGTGCGGCTCTACACGACTTCTCTCATCTCCGGAGACTGTCTCTATTGCAGTTAGACCTCACAAAATAGTGAGAAAGGCCAAAGCCGCCATTTTTCTCACGTTATTACAATCTGGTGCGGCTCTACCCGACTTCTCTCATCTCCGGACACTGTCTCTATTGCAGTTAGCGCATTAAATAAAATTGCAATATAATTTTTGTAGTAGTAATTTATATTAATGAATAAAAAAATACTTCATTTAAAAGTATTTCCTACACAATAAAATATTTCCCGACGATTCAAGAAATACACACGTAATTGTTCACGTTTTCACTTCTGTCGGCACTCCCGAAGTGCAACTGTTTTTTTTTTATTTATTTGTACTCAAATCTAGATTCATATGAAATTTCTTCACTGTGAAATAATTTGAAGCCTAGTTATTCATATAAACGTGTTTTTGTCTCCTGATTGGGGGGGGGTTACAAAAGTTCATAGATATAATTTTAAGTTGGGTAATTCCTGCCAAGTGTTGTTGTATTTTGTCCAGCTGTTCTCACGTGATGCCCAGACAAAAATGTTTAAACATGCAGACACAAAGACCGCATACGCACGCACACACAGAGAAAATTTTCTGAAATCGGATTTGGCTTTCACGATGTGTGAAAAATGAAGATATCGCAATGTTTTTCGAATTTAGACATTTACTTGACAAAAATCTGATTTTATTAATATAGATGTTACATCGATATTGCAAAAGGTAAAAAACTACTCTGAATAAAATCTCCGGTTCTATTAATTTTCACTTTTGCAAACCAGTTATGTTGTCTTTTTACTAATCTAAGTGGCCTTTTTCAGACAGAAGAGGGGGGGGGGATTAAGGCACTCTTTTAAATTTTAATAGAATGCTTTGATATGTTAAAAAAGTCAAAGAAAATTTTGCTGAAGGTAGGCACACCTTTAAAAAGTTATTTCACTTTTAGTGTGTCCTTTCACAAAAAACACCTAAACTGTTGAGAACCACAAGTTTTGCCAGTATATATTTCAAGGCGCCTCATTTATCCACACTAGTCGCATGACCGGCATTATAAAATCAGATTTAATAAAGCAATACATATATATATATTTTTTTTTTTCAAATAATTTATTCTCGGCTGGCGCCTTTCTTTACCTGGCGCCTGTGTGCGCCGCACACTTCGCACACCGGGTCGGCGCGCCCCTGCCTAGGGGGGTGCAAAAAATTTCAGGCTCAAAGTTGCAGGTAAATTATATTTTTGGGGGATAATGGAGTAATAGTTGTTATTGGTGATGGTAATCATAGTGGTCTGTGTAAAAGTTTGTGCATGACAGAATGTTTTACTAAAAATACTCATTATTGACTCCTGGCGTTAAAAAAAAAAAAAAGAGTGTACTATAATTTTGCAGCCTTTGTTTGTCTGTCTGTGGCACTGTGGCTTCGAAACTAATAAACAAATTTTAATCAGTATTGTGCAAACTCACGAAAAAATGAGCTAGTTCAAACTCAAGTTCATCGTGTAAAAAACGAGTTAATTCACGCTCAAACTCATGTCTGAAAAAAATGAAACTGCTCAACTCAAGTTCACTTTTAAAAAGGAGCGAAACTTATAGAAAACTAATTTTTGCGTAAATTTATATATATATATATATACGTGTATATATATTATTTCTTTATTTTTTCTAAATAGATTTTTCCCTAAGTGAATAGATAATTTACACTTTACTTCTTTCTACATTCAATAGAAGAATGTATTGAATTCGAAAAAATTTTCGACTTGAAGTTTTCGATGGACTTACACATTTTGAGAGTTCTAGAATATGACTTGACTATTTTTAGAAAATATCTGTTTGTGTATGATAAAAATTTTGTGGTGACCTTATCACAGGAACTACTACATAGAATAGCATATAGATTTATAAGTAGATGCACCGTGACCAAAATTAGGACCTATCAACTTTTGGTGTATATCGCTCAACAGGGGACACTGCTATACAATGATTTCCACAATTTCAGGGAAGGCCACATCTCAGGAACTACTGCTCAAAATTGCATATAAATTTATATGTAATTGCACCTCGACATATAATAGTGCTTAGCAATATTTGGCGCCAATAGCTTAACAGGTAATGCTGCTATGCAGTGATGTTCGTATTTTCAAATAAGGCAATATCTCAGGAACTAAGACACAGAATTACAGATAAATTTATATGTAGATTCACCAATATAAATTGGTGCTTATAAACTTTTGGCGCCAACCGAGCAGTATCGCTGCTAAAGAGTGATTTCCATAATTTAAGGAAAGACTATATGTCAGGTTTTATTGCGTATAATTAAACAAATGTTGATATATGAGAATGCCATTATAAAATATTATGCTGATTCAATTTGGATTGAGTCAATAGGTGGCACTGCTATACTGCAGATTTTCCTAAGAACGAGAAGGCTATATCTCAACTTCTGTGGTTTAAAACTGTACAAAGCTTGAATGTGAGATAACCATTATGAAAACGTATTTTTTAAGAGTTTAATTGTAGATAATAAAACTTTCTTTCTTCGGATATTTAAAAATAATTTTCTACAAGATGAAAGTGTGCAAGATTTTCTGCAAGTCTGCATCCATCATAGTAGTAATTTTAATAAGTAATAGTTTAAAAAAAATTATTAGTACCGAGTGAATTTGTATAAGAAAATATAGAAGAAAGTCTTGTGGTGGCCACAACATACTAGTTTTTTATTACCATGAAGGTTATTTTTAATTTAATTTGTTAAATTAACTTAATTGTAGTAAAAATGTATGTATTAATTCTATAAATGATGACACATTAATAATAACTATTTAAGCTCTAAACAAAAGTACATTTGCAACGTCAGCAACGTACATTTGCAACATTCCAACTTCTGTTTTTATTTATAAACAGGCTGTTTCGTTTCTGTCGTTTCAAGACACTTAAATATGATTATGAAATTTGTCTGATTTCAGATTCAGATTTAATAATGATAATAATAATAATTACGATGATTAACAGGTACAAACAAAACAATATATTTAACGTACACAAACATCAAACCGTCTCAATTATATATATTAAAAGCAAAAACTCTTTTATTTAAGAGACAAAAATTTAAGTTAAAATACATTTAAAAACAATTAAAAACTAGATGTTTCGAAACCCGTCCGGGTTTCCTCATCAGTAATTACAATATGAAAACATTACATGAACACTCAAGGAATTTAAAGGAGTACCGAATATTGAGGAGCCAGTGTGCATGCTTCATTGATAGTGTGGAGATGCTTGGCAGTGTGCCAGCTCTCAAGTAAAATTCGCGATTTATAATTATGAAAACTTTTCATAATTATAAATCGCGAATTTTACTTGAGAGCTGGCACACTGCCAAGAATCTCCACACTATCAATGAAGCATGAGTACTGGATCCTCAATATTCGGTACTTTAAATTCCTTGAGTGTTTGTGTAATGTTTTCATATTGTGTTGTAATTACTGATGAGGAAACCCGGACGGGTTTCGAAACGTCTAGTTTTTAATTGTTTTTATATGTATTTTTTGTTTTTTAAATGTATTTTAACTTAAATTTTTGTCTCTTAAATAAAACTGTTTTTGCTTTTAAAACAATATATATCATACTGCTTGCTTGCTACTGCTTATCATTTTTGTGTATTAATGTATTTTACGATTATGATAATTTGGCCGTCATTAAGTATAGCTGTACTTAATGATGAATGCCCAAAACTAAATCACATATAATATATTCGATTTTATTTACATAAAATTGGTTTATGCATAGAGATAATTATTCTAAAATGTAATACATATTACTTATTTAATTTGAATAAATTTGGTTTATGTTTATAAATAATTATAAAATATTAATTTTTTTTCACCTAATAGTAATGTAAAAATATTCAATTTAACTTTCTCTTTGTTATCATACGGTCTTGCTGAAATTTGGGGGAAAGTTGTGAACCCAACAATCTAGTTTAACCTGCTTCACCGTCTTAAGCCGTGGTGGCCTCTGCTCCTTCTTATTGTTATTTCTTTTTTAATTGTTTCGATTTTGCCTGCTTCACATGGTTTTCAGTTCTTATATCAAATGCATGTATTCCTTTCTTATACATATATCTAGAATATTTATAGAATATAGAATAGAATTTTATTCTTTCTCTCTCTCTCTGTGTATATAAATATATATATATATATATATATATATATATATATATATATGTGTGTGTGTGTGTGTGTGTGTATATATAAAATAAAAAATAAAGTTGAAAATATTTTTTTATATATAATTGAATTTTGATTAAATTTTTTATATGTAGCAGTAATAATTATGAATCTAATGTAAGATTTAATAATAATAATATCAATAACACAAAAAAAAAAAAAATTTACAAATAATTTAGCTTTACCAAAGTATAATTCAACTATTTTAATACGAATACTTACATTTAAATCGAGTATTAAATTAAAAACCCTGAGAGAAATTATGTATTACGAATACTTTACGAATATGTTGTACTTTGCGCTTTTTAATGAAAGAAGACCTACGCTTTTAACGTCAGTTAACTGACTGCGAAGCATAAAAATTCCTGCTTTATTTTTGTGTGTGTGTGTGTGTATATATATATATAGGTAGCTTAATGTACAATTAAAATATTAAAAAAAGTAATATTAAAAAATTACAATAATAATAAATAAAGTGTAATAGTAATTAAATAGCAAAATGAGGAATTTTCAAAAGTTTTCAAATCATTTATGGATTTTTTATTTTATTTATTTATTTATTTTTTACTTTTAAAAAGTCATTTTTACTTGATCAATATAAATTACATAAAACTATATCAGAAATATATTTTCATTTTAATGTTTTAAAAAATTGATATAGAAATCAAATATCAAGTTTAATGCTTACCTTCCTTATCTGTTATAGATTTTGTAGAATCATCTGTTGATATTTTTTCAGTATTTTTATTCTTATACTTTGGCTTTGGGAATCGGGGGAGGGGGAGAGTCTAATTTTGGATATTTGTCTGTTGTATTTCTTGCATCACATATTTTCTCTTTTCTGGACCATTCATCGTAATATCCAAAACAAAGTGTTTCTAAAGCTAGGAGCACATTTGGGAGAGAGGTGATTGAGATAAAACTCTTCAGATCTGACCCCCACTTTTTCTTTTCTTTCTTTCTTTTTTTTTTTTTTTTTTTGCTTTGAAAATACAAAGAAATGATTTCGGACACTATACTGTCCTATGTGGGAGGTAGGTGCCGTATGATATTTGACTATTAGCCGGTTGTAAATTTTAGTCATTAATACAAAAAAACAACTTTTCCCCAATCTTTTTTTTTTTTTTTTCTCTTGTTCTATTAGAATGATAAGCGTATTTTTCCTACTTTTTTTAACTTCAAAAGGCGAATGCGGTCACCACTACTGTAATTTAAGTCCCATGTCTCTGGACCTTTTGAAGGTCTCAGATAACAATTATTCAAGGTTCAACAATAAAGATGAGATAGCGCCTTATTTTCTGATTTTAAGAGTTTACTCAGTAGGGGACTTGCAGGGTCCTTTCAAGAAAGAGTCGCAATAACATTCTTCTATAAAATGGGTAAGATAGGAAATAGAATTAAGATGTGTCAGCTCAAGAAGAAAGGAAGTAGCAAAAAATAATTATTGGACAATTCTTAGATTTTTCAGGGAATTCTCAATTAGGGGATATTTTCTCATGATCTCAACTTTTGCTAAGAAAAAAATATAAGTGGAAGTAGAGTTTTAAATAGGGATGAAACGGATATCCGGTAACTATCCGGTATCCGGCCTATCCGGCTGAGTTTTAAATATCCGGCGGGGTACCGGATATCAGCACACCGGATACGGATATCCAGCAATTTCAAGCCGGATATCCGAAGGAGAAAATTCAAGCTTAAACTCCCATCAGATGCAAATTTTGCGACAATTTTTTAATTTTTTTTTCAGATCAGTTGTAGCTTGTAAAGGATTTTTTTTTTTTTTTTTTTTTTTTTTTAAGTTGGCTTCTGCGAAAATCGATTTTGGACTCATTAGCAAACAAATTTAGCCAAAAGTAGCTTCAGGTCTAAGAAATATAGAAGCCCTATTTTAATTTTGTACAGAGTTAGCTAGGTTTTTCTTCCAGAGTGATCTATAACATTCCCCTTAATCTTTCCCATAACAATAAAAAGAACTGTTCATTGTCGTTACTGAAAAAATGGTATTTATTCTCTGCAGTTGCAGTGTATATATAACTCTGTTTTCATGTCTTTTGCTAATATGTTGTTAGATTGTTTAGTAATATTGTTAGTCCTGGATGTTAAAGCTGTTAGATTGTTTCGAGAATGAGCCAAATAATGTGCATTTATTGACTAGAACCTGTTTATTTACAATCCAGTTTTCCATACACAATAAAGCTGTTGTTTTTGTGACCATATATTTATACTAGCAGAAACCTAGCATTACTTGCACCATCTATCTATTCAATTTGGATTTTAAAAAAAACCCTCCAATTTATATAAATTTGCATTTTTAATGGAATATCTTACTGAAGCACCTGAATTTAGAATTCCCTGTTGCGTTGCATAGTATATCCCAAAAAATTAAAATTACTTCAAATAAAAGTACATATTTAAATTTTCAGAAAGTCTGTACTTTCACTTTCATATTGTTCATAAGGAAAAAAAAAAGAAATCAGTTATTTAAAGTTTTTGATTTTGTACTGTAGAAAAACTTCACTTACTTAAAGAATTTTAATAATTAATGCAGGCCTAGAAGTGACATTTCTAAAAAATATTATAGGAAATATAGGAATTGGCTTTTCAAAATACAGGAATTTTATAGGAATTGATTTAGGAAGGAGATACATATGCACACAAAAATTATGTCTGAAATATTAAAATTATGTATACAGTATCAGGGTTCTCACAAAGGGTAACTTTTATATTTTAATATAATTATTTTACATTTGAATATCTGTTGATAGCTATTTTAAAAATATCTCTATTTAAAAATAGTGATATCTAAATTCCTCTGTGACAGCCCTGTACAATATCAAAAGTCCAGATTTTTCAAAGAAATGTGTATCATTGTTATAAAAAACTGAGGCTTTTCTGACGAAGCCTTGCGTGAACAACCCTAGAATTAGCCACGGTTAAAGGGTAGTTCAAAAAATTATGTGTAAGAAACACCTAGATTTTGGATCTTGGAAAAAACTCAATATATGTTGAAAAATACTGCATCGTTCAAAGTGGAAAAGCACTGCCTTCCCGATTCCAAAATCTTTTTTCTTTGGGAGGAGATGACGTTTTAAAAATGCGATTCTTATCTACTTTCCGTTTTAGTGCTTCGGAGCGGCATTTATCTCACAAGTACATTTTAACAACGCTCCTTTTTTACTTTCTTCTATATGTATATATAGAGAAAGTATTGGATTCATGAAAATTTTCAAACTCCAGTTTACGATGGATTTACACGTTTTGGGATGTCCTGAACATGATTTGACTGTTTATAGAAAATGTCTGTCAGTCTCTGTGTGTGTGTGTATCACAAATTTTGTGGATGCTGTATCTCACGAACAAATAAACGAAATTTAACCAAACTTGGGTATTTAGTTGGACCCTGACATAAACTGGTGCTGATTAAATTTGGGGAGCAATCGCTCAACAGGTGGCACTGTCATTGCCTTTTTCCAAAATTTTTAACATTGCACCATAGGACAAAATTTCGTATAAATGTACATAATGAGTTATTTTCAATGTGTGATTGCAAAAATAATATAAATTATTGATAATTGTAGTAGTAAACTAGGAAAAAAATTTTGTGCATGTGGGATCATCCCTTCGTCTGGGGGAAGTATATCCCCGGGGGAGTAAATTTTCAGTATGGGTATCTTTCCAAAGAATCCGTGAATACCTTTAAAATGAATGGTTGAACTATAGATCTGTGACAATTTAAAACAAAGTTTTTTTTTTTGTTTTTAACGAAAAAAAACTTAGAAAAAAAAAAATCGCATTTCTTCTGATAACTGCAAAATATTGACTTTCTTTCGCCATTTAGTGATATAATATTTCCATCATATAAAAATTGTCTGCATTTATACTTTAAAATAATTTAATAAATAATTTGTATTGAATGAATTTTGTGTAAAATTAATAGAAGAAAGTTATGTGGTGGCCACATCAAACTAGTTTTTTTATGATAACATAGGGAGCGTTAATAAAATATATTAATAAAGGGTGCAGAAATTTTTCTTTGCCTAGGGGTGTCATGTACCCTTGCGCGCAGGGCCCGATTAAGCTTTGAAGTTAGGGGAAGCTCAGCATCATTTCGGGGCCCCCTTTCATTTCGGAAAATCTTGTTTTCCTGTTATATAAAAATGCTATAGACCAAAAAATAGTGTGTGTTTATTATTATTATTGTTTTTTTTCATACATCTGGGTGGTTTCTACACAGAACATTAAAATCATACAACTTTTTAACTAAGAACATTCAGACTTTTGAGGTTAAATAATAGATTTTTCCCGAAATAGTGAGTGTTTTGTCTTGTTTTAGGTAACCTTTCTCAGAAAAAATTCAATCTCAGTGTGAAAATCTGAAACAAAAAATTCAAGACCATGTTTTTAATCTTTATGGGGCCCCCTCTTAAATTTTAGAGGGGAAGCTTGTGCTTCCTGAGCCTTTTGAATAATCAGGCCCTGTGCGCCAGCCCTGCCCTTGGCCAGGTTTAGAGTTAAAATTCATATACTGTGTATTCAATCAGACATTTGGAAATAGTCAAAACTAAAATATAGGAAATATTAAGTGACAATTAAAAAATATAGGAAAAATAGGAGGTTTCATAAATATATAGGAAATATAGGAGCGCTGAGAGGCCTGCTAATGTAAAATTTTCTTTCTTATCTATACAGAATATAAAAATATAAAATAACTAAAAAGTATAAATTCATTTTGAATTATTACTTTCTTCTATATTAAATAGAAGGAAGTATTGGATTCGTGAAAATTTTCAACTTCCACTTTTCGGTGGATTTATGCATTTTGAGGGAACCAAAACACAATTTGACCATTTTTGGAAAATGTCTATCTGACAAAAATTTTGTGCAGTTCAAGAGTTAATGCACAGAATTTCATATAAATTTATACATAGTTGCATCTTACCAAAAAAAAAAAAAAAGTGCCCATCAACTTTTGGTGCAAATCACTCAACAGATGGCCCTGCTATACTGTGATTTCTCCCATTTAAAGGAAGACTATATCTCAGCTTATACTGTGTATAATTAAAAAAATTAACTAAGTGTGTCACAAGGAGAGCTATTATTATGAAACATGTTCATTCAATTTCTGTGCATAACGGTCAATAGGTGATGCTGCTATGCTGCAATTTTCCTGTGAATGGGGAAGTTATATCTCAGATTCATTCGTGCATAATTGCTAAAAATTTAGTATGGGAAAGGGTCATTTTTACAAAACATCATGTTGATTCAATTTTGGTGCATATTGGTCGATAGGTGGCTAGATTATGTTGCAATTTACTCTGTGAATAGGAAGGCTAAATCTCAACATCTTTAAAATTTAAGAGATAAACAAGATAAAAATAATATGAGAATAAAAGTTGGCTTAATTTGGGTGTATATCAAACAACAGGTGGTGCAACTGTTCCTCACCTTCTGTGATTCTCCAGATGGTTACATCTCAAATTTTTTTGATTAAAATTGCACTAAACTCAATATCTAAAATCTTTATTGTAAGCAGCTATGATTATGTTTCTTCTGCATGTTAAACAGCATGTAGCGTTGTTATATAGAGAGACATAGAAGAAAGTTTTGTGATGGCCATAACATACTAGTTTGTAGCTTTTGGTTTATTTATTTATTTTTTTGTTCTTCCCCTAACAGCACAGTTAGGCTTAACTTATCCACAGTACATCTTAAAGACGTTTCTGGGATGTCTTTTCATCCAGAAGACATCTTGAAGATATCCTGGGGAGGCGATGTGCTGTCTGGGTCTTCTTCTTTCTTTTATGTTTTCTTATAAATGTCTCAAAAGAAAGTATTGGATTCATAAAAATTTTCAACTTCTGGTTTTTGATGGATTTACACATTTTAAGAAGTCCAGAACCTGGTTTGACCAATTTTTAAAAAATGTCTGTGTGTGTGTGACAAAAATTCTGTTCAACTGTACCTCCGGAACTACTGAGTACTACAATTACATATAAATTTATGTGTAGGTGCACCATGACATAAATCAGTGCCTACCAACTTTTGGTGGAAATGGCTCAACAGGTGGTGCTGCCATACTGCGATTTCTGCAACTTAGAGGAAGGCTATATCTCAGAAACTACTGCACAGAATTTCATATAAATATATATGTACATGTAACTTGGCATATATTAGTGCCTATCAAATGTTGGTGCCAGTCGCTCTACAGGTGGTGCTGTTATACAGTGCTTTCTGCAATTTAGGGAAGGCTATATTTTAGGTTCTATTTCATGTAACTACACAAAACTTCATGTTGGAAAGGCATTATGAGAAATTATGCTGGTTCAGTTTGGGTGCATGTTGGCCAGTAGGTGGCTCTGCAATACAGAAGTTTCCCCCAAAAAGGGAAGGCTATATCTCTTATTCTATTGTGTATAATTGCATAGAACTTGGTATGTGAGAGAACCAGCCATTGTGAAACACTACTGCGATTTATTTTAGGTGTATATCGGCCAACAGGTGGCAATACTGCACTACAATTTATCCAATGAATAGGCTAAGTTAATCCCAACTTCTATGACATATGTGCATGAAACTTGATATATAAAACAACCATTATGAAAGCAAATGTTGACCTTATTTATGTGTATATCAGCCGACAGGTGGAGCTTCTATTATGATTTTTCACAAGCGTATATCTCAGCATCTGTTGATTAAAATTGCATAAACTCCTTTTGTAAAATATTTATTGTGAGAAGCTATGATTAAACTTTTATACGATTTAAACCATAAGTGGCTCTGTTATAGAATTATGTAGAAGAAAGTTTTGTGATGGCCACAACATATTAGTTTTCATGTGAAAATAACCCTTCAACTGAGATTATATTAGTAAAATATTTTATTTCATTTTTTTAATAATAGTATTCTAAAAAACATGTAAATAATAAGTTTTAGTTTTATAATTCTGAACAAAACCTATCTTTTGTGATAGTGCTTTTCACCAAAAATTGCAAGTGTAGGAATGAGTATGTTAGGCTTAAAATTTTATTCTTCGTGGCAATATTGCACAAATAAATAGAATATTAAAAAAATATGTTTAAATAAATTATATTTAAAATGTTTTTAAAAGAATAGTATATGAAATATGTTTATATTTTATTGTTTTAAAATAAAGAAAAAGAAAAGAAATATACAACACAACAAAAAACAAAACTAATGCCGGATATCCGGTCCAGATATCTGTATCCGGCAGGCAGAAGAGCTCCGGATATCCGATATCCGGTATCCGGCAAAATCACTATCCGTTTCATCCCTAGTTTTAAACCAATGAAAAATATCAAACTGGAAAACTCCCAAATCTATATTTTTAAGAAAGAGGTTTTTGTCTTCATATTCGCAGTTATTCTGTACTTTCATTTATTTTATTCCTTATAATTTAAAATGTGCAAAATTGGCGTGATTGTCCCTATTACATCTTATTTATTTTCTTTGCAAACACTTTCCAAATTAATAAAAACGGTCCCACAAAGCAAAGAAAACTGAATTTTTAATACATTATATCTATCTGCATTTTGTCTTAATTATAGCCGATAATTACTAATTATAGCACATTGTCTATATGATGCATTATTTTATACAAAAATTAAACAAGTTAAAAAAAAAAAAGTTTTAAATATCTACATAAATGCTTTTAGATTGTGAATTGTGATTATTTATAGATGAAAAAGATTTTTCAATATATAGTCGGCAGCAAAATTATTCTAGCGCTAGCTATAATTCCTATGTAAAAAGTATACTTACTACTGCTTTGTTAAATAAATCCTTGTCGAGTCATGTTCTTAGCCAGTCTAAGACCATGATTCGACAAGGATTTATTCAACTAAACAGTGTTAAATGTACTTTTTTTTACATGGGAATTATTGCTAGTGCTAAAATAATTTTGCGGCCGACTGTATCAAAAAGTACTAAAAGCGTGTATTTTTTTTTTTTTTTTTTTTTTTTTTTTTTTTTTATGTATATATATAAAGCTATTATTACTGCTTTCTTCTGTATTCAATAGATGTATTGGAATCGTAAAAATTTTTCGACTTCTGGTTCTAGGTGAATTTACACGCTTTGAGGGGTTTAGAATGCGATTTGACCATTTTTAGAAAATGTCTGTCTGTCAGTTTGTGTGTGTGACAAAATTTTTGTGGCGAGTGTATCTCAGGAACTACAGCACAGAATTGCATATAATTTTATTTGTAGATTCACCTTGACCTAAATTAGTGCCTATCAACTTTTGGCTGCTCAACAGGTGGCTTTGCTATGCAACGACTTCCTGAATTTAAGGAAAGGCTATATCTCAGTTACTATTGCACAAAAATGCATAAAAATTCATATATAGATGCAACTTTATATAAATTAGTGCTTATGATCTTTTGGTGACAACCACTCAACAGGTGGCACACAGGTATTTCTACAGTTTTAGAGGAGGCTATATAGTGCCAATCAATTTTTAGTGTTAACTACTCAACAGGTGGCGCTGTTATGCAGCGATTTTCACAATTTTAGTTAGGGCTGTAAGTCAAGAACTACTGCACAAAACTGCATAAAAATTTATATGTGGATGCACCTTGACATAAGTTAGTGCGACTTTTCGTACTAATTACCTAACAGGGGGCGTTGCTATACAGCGATTTCCTCAGTTTAACTATGTCTCAAGTTCTAGTATAATCAAACAACGCTTGATATGTGAGAAAGCCATTATAAGACGATTCAGTTTGGATGTATATCTACCTATAGATTGCGCTGTTATAGCGCAATTTTTCCGGACAACAGCAATACTATTTTTCAACTTCTATGGCATTTAACTGTACAAAACTTGATATATGAGATGACCATTATGAAAACGCATTTTTTAAGATGTTTGTTAAACTGTGTTTCATTAGGTATTTAGTGTTCATTTTCTCTAAGATGAAAATCGTGTACATTCATCTTGATAGATAATTTTAATAAATAAAAGTTTTTGTAAATTATTTGTACTAAATGAATTTGCCTAGAAAAATTTAAAGAAAGTCTTGTGGTGGCCACAACATACTAGTTTAGACAATGGATCTGTTGTTCGTGATATATTAGAAGTGTAGAAGAGACTTTTTTCGATACTAATTTTTGTTTTTATAGAATTTTAAGCTTTGTAGCATTATTATGTTTACATTCAGATTCAGTATTTTTGTTGCTTTAAATAATACATAACGATGTTTTTAAGAAGATGGTAAAAAGAAACTAATTTCGTGATAAAATTAAAATATCTTTTTCTTTAAAGAAAAAAAAATATTATTATTATTATTATTTTGTTTACTCAAAAAAATAAATAAATAAATAAATAAAATGCATCTTCATTTAGGGGGGTGCAAGTGCACCCCCCTGGCTACGCCTATGCATATTTTTCACTGTTCTCAAAAACGGTAACTCAGACAGTCACGTGATTTAACACAAAGGTACCCCCCGAAGTGTCATTACACACATCGAAGTCAGATTTTCGAATTTTTGATTAGTTTTCTTATAATTAATGAAAATATGAAAATAATAAGCTAATAATAGCAAAAAAATAGCCATTTGTAGTGTTGACTCTAGAACAAAAGGGCCGCTGGGGGGAACTCGATAAAAGGGCACTTTAATATTCTCAAAAGGGGCACTATAATATTCTCAATAATTCAAAATCCTCATAATATATCACTTACAAAATGTAGCCCCCCCCCCCCCAAATTAAAAAAAAAAAAAAAAAAAATTACTAATTTTTTAATAGCAGCAATGTATCCAAGGTATAAATAAATAAACAAAATAATGAAATTCTAAAAGAAAAGAAAAATCAGATATTAAAAAAAAAGTACAGATAATATTATATCGTAGAATGTACCAAGACAAAATCAGATTTTTATGAGAAACAATTTTGAAATTTTTTTACATTTTTGAATGAAATATATCACTTTCAAAATGTAGGGGGGGGGGGGGGGGGGGGAGAGGTAGAATTACGTTTTTACCGTTAATTAAATAAATATGCTGTTTTTCTCGTATTTGACAGAATTTGCGATATTGTTACGACCGATTGCCGAAATTTGTAATTATTTCACTGCAAATTTACAAAATCTACATTTAATAGCAAATAATTGCTAATAATATACTATAATTTTGAAACTAATTGATAAAATTCACTCTTCTTTCAAAGCTGATTCCTAAAATTCATGATATTTTTGCGGTTAATTATATCGAAAATGGGGTTAATTATTAACGAAATATACAATTATCTGGCTGCTAATCGATGAAATTTGAGCCCTTTTTAAAGCTACATCCCCCAAATACCAAACTTTGCTGTTAATCGGTGAAATACACACTTTTTTCAAAACCTAATCCAGAAATATGTGAAAATTTACAGACGAATTAAAAAATACCAGATTATTTCACAGCTAATTGTCAAAAAATACGTTTACTCGGAACTAAATTATTTTTTTCTCCTAATAGGTAAAAAATTGCGCATTTTTTTTCAAAGCAGATTTCTAAAATACGCGATTATTATGCGGCCAATTGAGAAAACACGCTATTATTTAGCTACTAATCTATGAAAAATGCGTTCTTCTGAAAGCTTAATCTTAAATACTCAACTATTTTGCCACTAATCAATGAAATTTGCATTTTTTTTTTTCCAAAGCGGAATCTCAGAAATCGGGAATAATTTTGAGGTGGATTTCACAAATACGGGATCGCTTACTCACTAATAATAAAAAATTTACCTTTTATATGCTATCATTTGGCTGCTAGCCAATAAAGGTTTTTTTTTTCCAGTTGATTTCAGTAAATCGCAATACATTTGTAGCCGATAACGGAAACACGCAATCATTTCGCCGCTAATTAACAAAATTTATGTTTAATCGCAATTAATCGCTGAAAAAGGCTTTTGATGCTAATCTATGAATTTCTTGCTTTTTTCAAACATGATTTGCATTATAT
Source organism: Salticus scenicus (assembly GCA_963930645.1). NCBI lineage: Eukaryota > Metazoa > Arthropoda > Arachnida > Araneae > Salticidae > Salticus > Salticus scenicus. The sequence continues at coordinate 1,839,242 of CAWVNO010000515.1, read as the reverse complement.
GTATAATTTTGTGGCTTTTTATAGAAATACGGAATTATTTTACAGCTAATTTTTAAAATTACGTAATCGTAAACTAATTGCTAAAATAGATGTTATTTTTCTAAAAATGTGTAATTATTTAGTCATAAACCAGCTTTTTTTTTTTATTATTTGATTACCGAAATGTCATTTTTTGCAGCTGATTTATAAAATACTCAATTTTCTTGTGCTATTTTTGTGACGAATCCGTTTTAAATCCAACGTTTTTTTGTGAAAGTCCCATTTTCAGATAAGAAGATTTCTTAGAATCACCGACGCACTATAAAAACTAAGTTATCGCGTATTCAGTTATCCCAACAAAAAGCACAGAAAATATTCTTTTCCAAAATTTTTCTTTCTCCAAAGGTTGATACTTGGTACGATAAAGTTTGAAATTTTCCATGATTTTCTCAGAAACTTGTATATTAAAACACTTAAGAAAGTTTCCTATTACAGAAGACAATTCCTCCGTTAAAGCCTGACTTTATACTGTTTTCTCCAAAACTCGCGTGATTATGGCCTAAGACACTTTAGAAAGTCTCCCACGGAAGATACCTCTTCCTGCTATTAGATCCCTTGCGTTGTCAATCGTACTTAAAGTTCAGTAGCTTTGAATCCATTATTTTTTATCGATAAATAATTAAAATAAACAATTATTTCATTAGAAAGTATTTTTTAGTGACGTATTAAGCATTAAGATAACTGAAACATTGATATTGTTTAAATGAAAATCAAAATACCGCATAATCATAGTATTCGGTTTCTTTCTTCCCCCCTTTTCAGCTTGTGGTTTTAATTAAACACACTCATAATAGCTAATGTAAACAAATATTTGTTCCCGTTCTGAGTCAGCAATATTTCGATTATGCAATGCCTAGCACTAGATTTTTTTTTTTCTTTACTATTTATTTATGAATATTGTACGATGAAGCGTGTGGTTCTTCAGCTAGATTGTTAAAGTTAGTTTTGTTATTTTCAAGAGGTGTTGAAGCGCTTTCATAGATAAAAAATAAAATTCAAAGAATAATGTTTTATGCGGCAACTGTTGAAAATGCAAAATCAAATGTTGATAAGGATTGGATCGCGATTTCTGTCTAGATGTGTGCAATGGAAAAAAAAAAAAAAAATAGAAAGAAAGAAAAAAGAATAGTATATATATATTTTTTTTTCAGTGTCTGCCACTATTCAGCTTTACGTATTTAATAAAATATATTTAGCTAGGTGGTCAAGACTGAATTTGCAGAGCATAAAAAATACTCGCGGAGTTTTTTAATTTTTTCGGAGAAACTCCGCTGAAATTGGAGCAGTTGGCAACCCTGTGAAAAATACTAACGCCCGCCGGGCGCTAGAAATAAGTTAGTAAGGGCTGTGGGGCGCAAAAATGTGTTAGTAAAGGGCCGCCGGGTGCTGCGCCCTGCTAAATCGGCCTAGAGTCAACACTAATTTGAATTTTATCCATGATGTAATTGTTGCCAAAAAGTTTACAAGTGCACCATCATGCTGAAACCACATTTGGTTGCGCACAACAACTGGAACATCTTGGAGCAATTTTAGCAAAACCTCTTTCAGAAAAATAGCATAATGTGAGCCATTGAGCGACGTTGGTAAAAGATATGGGCCCATGAGGTAATTGTTCACAATACCTGCCCAAACATTAACAGAGAAACGTTTTTGAAATGAATGTGGGTGTATAGCGTGTGGAGTTTCTGTTGCCCACAGGTAAGTATTGTGCACATTGAAAACACCTTCCTGTGTAAAAATTGCCTCATCTGAGAAGAAAGTTGGAAAATCCTGCTGCAAAGCACACTGCTGTAAGAAACATTGGAAAAATTCTATGCACAGAGGGTAATCACTTTCTTGGAATTCTTGGACTTTCTGAATATGGAATGGGTGTAGATGTTCTTCATGTAAGACTCTCCAAACAGTGGACTGACTCACATGTACACGACGTGCAATATCTCGTGCACTTGTGTCAGGTGTTTCATCCACAATCAGGGTTTAACCTGGCAAAAAAGTTTCTTTAGCATTTTAGCTAAAACATATAAGCAGTATTTTAGCTTTTTCGAAAATTAATTCTTTGAATAGTATTGATTTCTTTTTCTTAACTTGGTTATCCCCAATTTTGTTTTCTGTTTGTTTTATTCACTGAGGATTTTAACCAAGCATACATTGCGATTTAAGAAAAATGAATCAGCAAAATTTTGTTTCGATTTCAACAAACGCAATACTAGCACTGAGAATACATCTATGAAGCAAATTCTTAATTATGTTTTAAAATATTTTTGCATTTAAATTCAACTATTAAAAGTTGAAATTAAACCCAAATGTACTAAATAGATAATGATTCCCAATATTTTCAGTGATTTTGTAATTTCCGTCCACGAATATTTGTATAAAAAATTAGAGGTAGTTGTATGAAGATATTTTATGAAGTAATCTAGTTTTAGCTTTTTAGCGAAATTCTTACTGACATAGTTTAGCAAAATACAATATCTTTTAGCAAAATGCTAAAAAAACTAATGGCAGTTTAAACCCTGTCCGCAATGTTTAGAATGGTTTCTTCCATGTCTGAATGTCGAGAAGTTCTTGTTCCAGTCCCTGCTTCAGAATTAGCGAGAAATGTACCATTTTTACAAAAGGTTCCGATGCAGCCGTTCAAACATTTTGTGATTTGGCAGACGCAGAAATTTGGAAATCGTTCCTGATACAGTCGTAGCGATGCTTTACTGTTCCCATTAGCAGCACCGTACATTAGATTCATGTTTGCTTTTTCATTATTAGTCAAATCTCCCATCATCGTTGAAAGCACTGTACATTAGATTCATGTCTGCTTTTTCATTATTAGTAAAATGTCCCATCACCGTTGAAAAACACAGCTTAAAATTATACTTTACAACAGATACAGATAACGAATGACCAGGTCCACTGAAGCTCTCAACCTTCAGCATTACCAGCCACACACCAATTTTGCTTAGTTGTATTACTGATGGTGATTGCAATTTTAAGCACTTATTTGTCAATATTACTGCAAAGAAACATTTTGCGATGTATTTGAAACTCTGCCTTCTGTGTAAGTTTTACATTTCCTGTATTACAGTATACCTAAAAAATTATTTGCTAAATAAGCATTTATTCAATCAGTGTGAAGTATTCGGAAACAACATTTTTATCATGTTTTCTGTAAGATTAACAGTAAAAAACAGAACCTTTCTGTTAATAGTGCACCATTCACAAGCAACGGCAGTAGGCGGAGCTTTCTGTTAAAAACCCCAGAAAACACATGGTCTGTAAAGGGTTAAAATGACGTTTGGGAACATGGGTTCCTGTGCAATTCTGAGTCCTAATGATGTGTCCTACCTCACCTCAAAGTTTGTTCCATCATCATTGAATCACCCTGTATTTATTATTTTGATGTTTCACATTTTTAAGAAGCAATTAGGTAGTATACTCATTTTCATTGGAATTTTGCGATCAAATGCCTTCAAATTTTTCATAACTTGCAAACTCATACTTTTAACATTTCAACAGCGTTGTTTTCTAATTTTTTTTTTTTTTCTTTTTTTACTGTAAAATTTGTGTGTTATATGTATTTTTTTCTCCTGTATTGTTTATACAGCTTCCAAATAACATTGTACATGTTAACTTCCACAAACATTGTCTTCAATAAAAAATTAAAATAAATTTAATTATTTAAATTTTAAAAGCGTTTCAAAACACTAAATAAAAGTGCATATTTGCAACTTGCAAAATACAGATTTTTTTTATTTATTTATTTACCAAGTAAAGATATACATAACTTAAACATGTATTTGACATGCAATTTAAATGTTTGAGACTCGCAAGATTTTTTTTAAAAAACTAAAATGAAATACTTTTAATAAAAAGCCACATTCATATATTGTACTAGATTGTAGGAAAAACAGGCAACTCTTTCACCAATTATTTTCAAACTATATTTACTGTAACGCTGTTCAAAATGATTTGTTTTGCAAAAAATTCTTAAACGCATTAAAATTACTTGCGGAAAGGATGTTGCTTGCCAAATCGTGTGTACTTTGTCTTTTTGTGCCAAATATTCGAAAGTATTTTTTATTTATTTATTTATTTATTTTGTAGACTTTTTAGTGGTTTTCTGCTGATAAATTTGACTGATCTTGTATTACCTAAGTAATTAGTAACTCTATAATTTTTTTCACAACATTCTGAGTATGCGCTTTAAGGAGACCTTCCTTGTAAGGTATAACTAAAGCTAAGATAGCATCACTCAAAACTTAAAGTTGAAACAAAACTTTTCTTATTTTGTCAATTTATAATAATAATTCATATTTTGTTTTATCTAAAGCATTGCTAGGTTAAAAATGACTCTTGCAAAGATTATAAAGATGCATCTTTTAAAAAAACATTTTTCTATAAAATGATCCCATAAGAAAAATCTTGTCATTTTTCTGATTAGATCATTGAACTGTATCCATGTACTTAAATATTGCCTATGTATAAATATTTTTTATTCTTGCATATTTTATCAATTACCTCACTATCGTATTGTTTAGACAAAATTTAGTATTTAATCATAACTGGTCCACGTTAGAGAAATTAAATACTCATATTTTAAGTATTTATTATTTAAATTATAAATAAAAAATCATTTTACTTTATTTACTTATATAAAAAATGAATATTATATATATATACTCACAAAATGACTAAATTTCATTATTTAAGTTTTACGACAGAGAAAAAACTATAAAAAAAGTTTTATTCCCATTTGCAAATAAGTAAATAACAATAATGAAAATTTTAAATTTTTAGAACTTTTGAAACATTGGTGAAAATAGGTAAAAAATAACAAATATTAACTTACCAGTCTTGGAAGGTTTTTGCAAATCTAAGTCTATATAATCATCTTCATATACATTAGTAGCTTTGAGAGCCCATATGAGAGAGAATGCTGCAACTGCATTTAAAAAGGAGAAGAAAAAAAATGTAGATGTGTTAAGGTAGATTTAATAAGCAGAATAATATGTTTAGTAGGCATGCAAAATATGACATAATACAAATGTATAATCGCCATTTTCAAAAGATTTTTCTTTTTTGCAGATAATTTTTTAGAACTACTCATCAGAAAAAAAATATATATCATAAAAAACAATACTATTGTAAAAGTCACCCCGTCCAGCAAAAACTCTTACCTTTCTTCTGCATATGTATTATATTTATAAAAGCACATACATAACTTGCAAAAAGAAGTGATATCTCATAAAAAACAATACTATTGTAAAAGTCACCCCGCCCAGCAAATAAAGGGCAAAATTAACGGTCGCCACCGGCCACTAAATGGAAAAAGATGGCGATTAAAAATTATGCATCGATCGCCACTTTTTGTGATCTTTAAAAGATTCTAAAAATCGAGCGACGATAGGCAATCGAAGCCTTGTGATTTCCAATCTTTTTCCATCCATGACATAAACATCAATGTTCATTTTAAACTTGCTTTATTGTATTCTGCAACCTATAAAGAGATAGAATTGCTTAATGTATCTCACTCATATAATTTTTTTAACCCCCCCCTTTCCCTCCCCCTATCGATCCGTGATCACACAGCTTATAGAAAGCTTTATAATTTCTAATCATTCTCCATCTGCCGCAGAAATATAAATATTTATTTTAAACTTGCTTTATTAGATTATAGAATCTGTAAAGAAGTAGAATTATTTAATATCTCTTACTCATAATTCTTGTAATCCCCCCCCCCCTCCTCCAACGATTGGCAATCACGTGCTCCACTGAAGCCTTGTGATTTACAATCTTTCTCACTCCATAACATAAATACAAATATTCATTTTAAACTTTCTTGATTGGATCCTAGAACCTATAAAGAAGTACTAGCAGGCTACGCCCGCTTCGCTGGCCACTATATTTAAATGAATCTCCAAAAGAATTGGATCATTATTTATTTTTCACATCACATTATAAATAAAAACTAAAATAATTACATTGGAATCACTCTAGACCTTGCATCGGGTACTCGCTGACTACGGCAGCTCTTTCTCTGCCCGCACTGTATCGGGAGCAGGTCCCCACTGCCTGCAGAAATCTCTTTCCTATGTATTTCAATATGGGTATTTATTGACGATAGGTGGGTCTGCCATTATTTAAGAACTACGATTTTAAAGATAACGGTATCTCAGCGTCTATTAAATATCTTAGTTTTTTAACCAAGTATTTTATTGCTCATGCTATTTACACTGTATTACAATTTGATTCCGACCAATATAATGAAATAAAATAAAAAGTAGATTTTCTTTTAGAATGAATTAAATACATAAAAAACAAATAAATTCCAATCAGTTTAATCCTTTCTACTATATACTACCATTATTTCCTGACAAATACTATAAATTAGAAAAAAAAAAAAAAAACTTTTAAAGAAATTAAATTAACAAATGAAAAATAATTGTTGTTATACTACAAAAATTATACATAAACATAACTGTTATAAATACGTTTTTAAATTTTAAATTTAATATATTTAATTTTTTCTACTGCATTACCATTTTATTTTCAATAAATATAATAAATTAAAAAGAGAAAAAAGATTCGCCCTCAAATAAATGTATTAAATAAAAAATAAATTGCACAATATAGCCGTTGCTAAGATATGCAGACGATTACAATCGAAGAATAAATTCATGAAAAATGAAACATAAAAACCAATGTTTAAAATCGAACAAACATTAATTTAAAAAATTCAAATTCAAAAAAATCTCGATGAGGTGCACACCTGCAGGGTACCAGGTACCTATATGCCAAATTTGGAAGCTCTGCAATCAGTAGTGTGTAGTATTGTTCATGTTTAGATAAATGTATTTATTTTCCTGTTGAAAAAAAAAAAAAATAAACTCGTATTTTTTTTTTTGGCGACAATTAAATTATGGATTAAATTTAAATGGCTAATTTTTTGCTATTATTAGCTTATTATTTTCATATTTTTATTAATTAAAAGAAAACTAAACAGAAACTGACTTCGATGTGCACAATGATCCTTCGGGGGGCACCTTTGTGTTAAATCTCGTGACTGTCCGAGCTACCGTTTTCGAGAACAGTGAAATATATATACAAATATTGCTCACTTAATAGTATAAGATATAGATTTTTTTTTTACCCCCACCCCCCTCGCACATGTTAAAGGGCAAAATTAACGGTCGCCACCGGCCACATGGCGACTAAATAAAAAAAGATGGCGATTAAAAATTATGCATCGATCGCCACTAAAGTCGCCACTTTTTGTGATCATTAAAAAGATTCTAAAAATCGAGCGACGATAGGCAATCGAAGCCTTGTGATTTTCAATCTTTTTCCATCCATGGCAAAAATGTCAATGTTCATTTTAAACTTGCTTTATTATATTCTACAACCTATAAAGAAATAGAATTGTTTAATATATCTCACTCATATAATTTTTGGACCCCTCCCCTTTCCTTCCCCCTAACGATCTGTGATCACACAGCTTATAGAAAGCTTTATAATCTCTAATCATTCTCCATTTGCTGCAAAAATATAAATATCTATTTTAAACTTACTTTATTAGATTCTAGAATCTTTAAAGAAGTAGAATTGTGTAATATATCTTACTCATAATTCTTGTAATTCTCTCCCCCCCCCCTTCCTCCAACGATTGGCAATTACATGCTCCACTGAAACCTTGTGATTTACAATCTCTCTCCATCCATAACATAAATATTCATTTTAAACTTTCTTGATTAGATTCTAGAACCTATAAAGAAGTATATAGATGTATCCCCCCCCCCCTGCCACACACACACACACACATGTGCACTCCATTTCAACTAGCAGTTAATGATCAAATGTCCTGCAAAGCACAATCTTTTTCCATCATTATCTCCATAGTATTTAATGTATATTTAACCCATTTAAAATATTTGACAAATGTGTGTATCAAAATTTGATTTGGCTTAAATGTGCATTTTTCAAAAAAATTTGTATTTGCTTTCTTTTGAGTAGAAATCTTCCTTTTTCCTTCCCATTTTAAAGTAGAAATCTCCCTATTTTTAAAGCTACAAATTTGGCAGCTAAGTAAATTATTTTTAATGAAGCAGCTAAGTTTCCATATCTATACTTTTTAAGAGGAAATATTTTAACTCTATAGAAATAAAATCATTTAAAAAAGTGTGCCTTTAGAAATAAGAAAAAATAATAAAACTGCTAAATGTATTTACACATGACCATGTAAAAGTTGTGATGATGATGAATCAGCTGATTCATTTACTAGAAAATATCAATGTGAACTGTGAATGATAACAGCTTATTTCACTTAAATAAATTGAAAAAAAAAAAAGTACTACTGAATTATCTGAAAAATAAAAACTTTTGTTGTTATAATTACAGCCCTATTACAATTTCAGTGTCCCTGTGTTAATTTTATTATTATATGTATTTCTTATTTTCATATTTTTCTTGTGGTACGAGGGTTGCTATTTATATTTCTGGCCTTGGCAACAGTAAGTGTTGCTAGGTGACCGCAGACGATTTTAATTGAAAGTTTGATATTTTTAAACGTAAATTCAGCAGACGATTTACCATTATAGCTTTATTTGTGTTGTTGTCAGTAAATTGAAAAGTTCTTCTCTTTCAAAAAATGGAATTGAATCGTGAAAATTTTCGTGCGATTATTTTTCATAACTTTCGACGTGGATTGTCAAGACAAGAGTGCTTCGATGAACTTAATTCTTTATACAGCGATAAAGCGCCATCCTACAGCACTGTAAAAAATTGGTATAACGAATTTAATCGTGGTCGATGTTCGATCCAGGACGAATCCCGTGCAGGTCGTCCAAAATCCGTTGTTGTGCCAGAAAAGATCGATGCTGTGCGTGAACTGATAAAGCAAGATCGTCATGTGACATACCGTGAGATTGAGGCGTCTTTGGACATTAGTATGACTAGCATCAATAAAATATTGCATGAACATTTGAGCGTAAAAAAAATTTGTTCGCGTTGTATCCCGCATAACCTGACAAACGCTCAAAAAAAGGCTCGTGTCGATTGGTGCAAGGAAATGTTGGAAAAATACGTTCAAGGTACATCAAAGGCTGTGTATAACATCTACACAGGTGACGAATCATGGATCTATGCATATGAGCCGGAAACAAAACAGCAATCAACTGTATGGGTCTTCCAAGGCGAGGCAAAACCAACAAAAGTTGTTCGAGGAAGAAGCACATCGAAACAAATGATTGCCTGTTTCTTCGGCATTAACGGTCATGTGGCAACAGTGGCGTTAGAGCAACGCAGGACGGTCAATTCTGAATGGTACACGACCATTTGTTTGCCAGAAGTCATCGGAGAAATTCGAAAAAAGCAGAAGAACAGGCGAATCATTCTTCATCATGACAATGCGAGCTCTCACACATCGACTCAAACAAATGCATTTCTGACTGAGCGAAAGATCGAACTGATGGGTCATCCGCCGTACAGCCCTGATTTGGCACCCAATGACTTCTTCTTATTCCCACACATCAAAAATAAATTACGTGGACAACGATTTTCGACCCCCGAAGAAGCGGTTGATGCATTCAAAACGCATGTTTTGGAGTTACCTCAATCGGACTGGAAAAAGTGCTTTGAAAATTGGTTCAAACGCATGCAAAAGTGTATTGATCATCATGGAGAATATTTTGAAAAACAATAAAACCAATTTCGATCCTACATATTTGTTTTTTCATTATTAGGCCAGAAATATAAATAGCAACCCTCGTAATTATACCGCAAAATGATGACAATGCTTTTTGCAGTCTGAAAGAAATAGTCTTATGTGAAAAGTGGCCACTAACTTAAAAAAGTGGCTACTAATGAAACTGACAGTACCGGCCACTGGCCACTAATGAATTTTCCCAGTTTTGCCCTTTAGCACATGTGCGCTCCATTTCAACTTGCAGTTAATGATCAAATGTCCTGCAAAGCACAATATTTTTCCATTATTATCTCCATAGTATTTAGTGTATATTTAACCCATTTAAGATATTTGACAAATGTGTGTATCAAAATTTGATTTGGCTTAAATGTGTATTTTTCAAAAATTTTTGTATTTGCTTTCTTTGGAGTAGAAATCTTTCTTTTCCCTTCCCATTTTAAAGTAGAAATCTCCCTATTTTTAAAGCTACAAATTTGGCAGCTAAGTAAATTATTTTTCCATATCTATACTTTTTAAGAGAAAATATTTTAACTCTATTGGAATAAAATCATTTAAAAAAGTGTTTCTTTAGAAATAAGAAAAAATAATAAAACTGCTAACTGTATTTACACATGACAATGTAAAAGGTTGTGATGATGATGAATCAGCTGATTCATTTACTAGAAAAATACCAATGTGAACTGTGAATGATAAAAAAAAAAAGTACTACTGAATTATCTGAAAGATAAAAACTTTTGCTGTTATTATTACAGTCCTAAGCAGATTTTAATTTAGGATGTGCAATTTTGGATTTTTAAAAAGAGCGTAATTACAAATTACAATTTCATTGTCCATGTGTTAATTTTATTATAATATGCATTTCTTATTTTTCTTGTGGTGATTATACCACAAAATGGTGACAATGCTTTTTGCAGTCTGAAAGAAATAGTCTGGCAGTTGTGGAAGCTGTGAAGAAGTTTAGACATTATTTACTGGGTACTAAATTTAAAATCATAACAGACTGTTCAGTATTTCAGAAAACATTAAGTAAAAAAGATGTAACGCCTAAAATAGCTAGATGGGCTTTATTCTTAGAAGAGTTCGATTATGAGATTATCCACAGGTCAGGGAATCAAATGAAACACGTTGATGCATTAAGTAGGAATACAGTTTTGATAGTCACCAGAGTGCAAGATGAAATTACGATGAAAATTGCCGCTGCTCAAGAACAGGATGAACACATAAAAATTATTAAAACTTTAGTGGAAAAAGGGGAAGAAAATAATTATTTAATTAAAGAGAATATATTATATAAATTTGAAAATGGTACAGAATTAATTGTGGTCCCAGAAGAAATGCAAAAAGAAACTGTATGTAAAATACACAATAAAGGTCATTTTGCTGCCGCAAAGACTGAGGAATTACTGAAAAAGGAATTCTATATTTCTAAAGTTAAGAAGTTAATTGACATAGTCCTACCAAATTGTGTAGAATGTATCCTTTATAACAAAAAAATGGGCAAGGCAGAAGGCTTCTTAAACCCCATACCAAAACATGATGTTCCACTTCCCACTTATCATCTTGATCACATAGGTCCACTTTCATCAACAAATAAAAAATATCAATACATCTTGACCATTATGGATGCTTATACAAAGCTTGTGTGGTTCTACCCTGTAAAAACCACCTCATCCCATTAAGTTATAGCTAAAACTACAGCAAGCAGCGTTCGGAAACCCTGCACGCATAATTACAGATAGAGGAACAGCTTTTACAGCCAAAGAGTTTCAGGAATATTGTACGGAGCAGAAAATAGAGCATGTCAAAATAACTACTGGAATATCTAGATGAAATGGCCAGGTAGAAAGACTGCATAAAATTTTAATTCCTGTCTTATCTAAACTTGCAAAGGATGACAAAACAAAGTGGTACAAGTTCGTAGAAGACGTACAACGAATTGTCAACAGTACCATTATGAAGAGTACTAAATATACTCCATTTCAACTGATGATCGGCACAAAGATGAGAAATAAAGAAGATTTGAATATCAAAGGAATCTTAGATGAGGAATATCAAAGTAACATGATGAATGAGCGTTTAGAGATGAGACAAGAGGCCAAGAGAAATATAATGAAGATGCAGGAAGAAAATAAGAGACAATTTAATACGAGAAGAAAGAAAGCAAAAATTTACAAAATAAATGAGTTGGTGGCCATACGGAGGACTCAGTATGGTTCTGGACTTAAGTTAAAGAAAAAATTCTTGGGTCCTTATAAAGTCATAGTAGTCAAGAATAATGATCGTTACAAAATCAAAAAATTAGGAAGTCACGAAGGACTTAACAGAACCTCTACAGCTGCTGATTTCATGAAGGCTTGGCCCACAGCTGTATAGCTCTAAAAAAAAAAAAAAAAAAAATGTGTATATATGTAGATCTAACATTCTTTTTTTTCCCCCGTCTTTTTCAGATGCAGTGATGAAAACTGATGAGGACATCAGTCATCAGGATGTCCGAGTTGTAAGGAATTCAACTTCCCCACTTCCAGAGAAAACACTTTCACGTAGCCTCTCATTATTAGTTGATGCAGAATGGCAACAGCTGTTACCTAGAACAAGAGTTATGAGAAAAAGCGGGAGTTCATCGAGAGATGTCAGAATGATCGGACAGGTCATAAGTGATTGAGCATAAGTGCTCAGAATTTTAAGTTGTTCTCATTTAGTTATGAAAATTAGCAAAGACTGTGCTCACCAGTTAATGTTATTTTCTAAACAGTTTTAATTAATGCATTGTATATATTAATTGTAAATTTGTGTTCGTCATTAAATAGATTAGTGTGTTATAGAATGTAAGCGTAATTCTTACATAGTGATTCTTCGTCCATTCATTTTATTCTTGTGAATTTAATGGCAAAAATAGTATTAGCAACGATTAATTCACATTCTCTATTCTGTGAATAATATTTACATATATATATATATAAGATAATCAGATTTGCATGTTATTGGGAACTATAATTATATATATTGGTCAATAATACATGCACAAAATCTGAAATTCTTAACAAGTGGGGGATGGGGGAGGGGGGGGGTGTTCAGAAATTTCAGAAAAATGAAAAAGAATAATAAATAAATAAAGGACTTTTAGAAAGAAAAAAAAAAAAACTTTAATGTTTTTCATCTCTTACAAGGAGAGGTCACGACATGGAAAATTCAGATCGGGACGAAATTGCGCAGGATTGTAGTATACTATGAGGGTAACAACATATTAAAGCAGTAGGGCCCACTATCCACAAAATTTCGAGAAAAAAGCATTTAAAGTTTCAGTAATCTTTAAATACAAGTTATTTCACAAGCGAGTAAGTGCCTCAGTGGCGTGATCCTAAAGCGCGAATCTCCCACCCAGATGACTTAGGTTCGAGGCTACCTGCGGGGCTACTTTTTTTTTTTCTTCTTTAACTTTTTATGTAATCTTAACTTTTTATCTATTTTACTTTATTTTACAATTCAATTCAAAATTTGAAAATTTTAATAAAAAAATTATTTAATTTTCTTGAGTATAAAGTAACTTTTTCTATTTTTAATATTTATAACTTAAAAATACAATAAATTTATATAACTTAAAAAATAAATTTCAGTTTCATTTTAACTTTAGAATAAGGTACTAAAGAAACTGTTTTTAATTATTTATCTAAATATTTTATTTCCTTTTAGGTATATTTAATTTTATTTTTTAAATTACACAAAAAAAAAAAAAAAAAAAAAAAATCAGAGAAATGATGATTTTAATTGCATGTATAATTACTATCCAAATTAAATAATTACTTCTCCAATCAATAGTTTCTTAAAAATTATAGTATAGGATTGCTATGCTATTAAACTATTACAGATAAAGAAATGTTATCTTTAAATGTAGATTTTAAATGTAGATTTTAAATGTTAATGAACATCGTTTCTTTTTCAATAACGACTCCTTTTTTTTTTTTTTTTTAATCCTTCTGTGCACAAAAAAAAATTCCACCTGCCCTTTATTATTAACAAGCTAGAAGTGTTTACGTAATTTATACACATTCAAACCAAATCAGGAAGCTCAAACCAAGATTTAAGTACACCTGCTAACTATTTTACACTTTGTTTACAGCTTGCTTATTTTTTAATTATTTAAATATTTGTCTGTTTTTCTTTATGTTTCTTATTTAGGGTTTTGTAAAACTAAACTTTATTTTTTAAGTTATAGAAATTTATTGTATTTTTAAGTTATAAATATTAAAAATAGAAAAAGTTATTAAATAATTTTTAATAAGAAAATTTAATAAGAAAATTAAATTATTTTTTATTAAAAATTTCAAATTTTGAATTGAATTGTAAAATAAAGTAAAATAAATAAAAAGTTAAGATTACATAAAAAGTTAAAGAAGAAGAAAAAAAAAGTAGTCCTGCAGGTAGCCTCGAACCCAAGTCATCTGGGTGGGAGACTCGCGCTTTAGGATCACACCACTGAGGCGCTTACTCGCTTGCGAAATAACTTGTATTTAAAGATTACTGAAACTTTAAATGCTTTTTTCTCGAAATTTTGTGGATAGTGGGTCCTACTGCTTTAATATGTTGTTACCCTCATAGTATACTACAATCCTGCGCAATTTCGTCCCGATCTGAATTTTCCATGTCGTGACCTCTCCTTGTTAGTGAAAATAACTTGCTTTTAATGTCTAATTAACCATTTTAATTAATAACGATTAGCTTGTAATAAAATCAAGACCATACGTTATGTATGTATATGTGTATATGAAAATATATATGTATGTATGTATGAAATAGTATTTCAAAGTTTTGTGTAATTAAAAAAATTTTGCTTTGCCCAGAATCCACCCATGCAAGATAATGGTAAAATTGTAAAGATTAATTTAAAAAAAAAAAAGTTTTAACATTGAAATCAGAAATTTCTTAAGTTTTATTACAGTGAAAGAAGATAGTAATTTTATAAAACTTTTTGTAAATTACTGGTTTAGGGTTGAAAAAATTTACATACACATTCAGGGCCCGAAATTTCAACTTAGATTACACTCGCTGAAAAAAAAGTTACTCGCCACAATACATGATTGACTTACTCTATTTTTTATGTATAAGGTGACCATAATTTTTATTGGAAAAAAAGGAGAAATTAGGCAATGTCTTTTATTTTATAAGAAAATAGAAGACATTCAATTTTGAAAAAGAGGTCATTTTAGAGGACACAAAATTGAATGAAAATGATTATAAAAACCGATTCAAGCTACTTTACATAAGTTGTGCAAACATTTTTATCTCAAATGATGAATTTGGATCAGTACACCTTAGTTTAAATTAATAGTATACGGATACGAGAGGGAAAATCCTTAATTTTTATAGGTGTCACTAGACAATATACTCGTAGACTTTTTTTATTATTATTAATTTTTGCTATAGACAAAAACTTTTTTTGTGATACTTTCATGCAGTTACACAAAAAAAGTGTGTAGACATTTTTTTTTATTAAAATCATAATCATAAAAGAAAAAATAAAACTGACAAATGAAAAAATAAAATTAATATTCGGCAGATGAAACGATTTGTTTTAACGAACAGTCATTCTTTATCAACATTTTATAAAATTTCTCACAAGTATAACTAAAGGGCAAAATTAACGGTCGCCACCGGCCACATGGCGACTAAATAAAAAAAGATGGCGATTAAAAATTATGCAACGAACGCCACTAAAGTCGCCCCTTTTGTGATTATTAAAAGTTTTTAAAAATCGAGCAACGATTGGCAATCAAAGCCTTGTGATTTCCAATCTTTCTCCATCCATGGCATAAACGTCAATGTTCATTTTAAACTTGCTTTATTATATTCTACAACCTATAAAGAAGTGGAATTGTTTAATATCTCTCTCATATAATTCTTTGGACCCCCTTTCCCTCCACCTAACGATTGGTCATCACACAGCTTACAGAAAGCTTTATAATTTCTAATCTTTTTCCATTTGCTGCATAAATATAAAATATCTATTTTAAACTTGGTTTTTAGATTCTAGAATCTATAAAGAAGTAGAATTGTTTAATATATTTTACTCATAATTTTTGTTATCCCCCCCCCCCCTTCCCTCCTCCGCTAAGGATTGGCAATCCCATACTCCACTGATGCCTTGTGATTTCCAATCTTTCTCTATCCATAACATAAATGTAAATATTCATTTTAAATTTGCTTAAATGGATTCCAGAACCTACAAAGGGGTAGAATTACTCTCATTCATGTATTTTTTTTTTTACTCCTCTCCCTCTCCATTTTCATCTAGCAATCAAAGATCAGATGTCCTGCAAAGCACAATCTTTTTCCATGGTATTTAGTGTATATTTAACCCATTTAAGCTGTTTGGCAATGTACATCAAAATTTGATTTGGCTTAAATGTCTATTTTTCAAAAATTTTCGTTTTTGCTTTCTTTAGGGTAGAAATCTTCATTTTTCCTTTTTATTTTCAAGTAGATATCTCCCTATTTTTAAAGCTGCAAATTTGGCAGCTAAGTAGGTTATTTTTACTTTCTTCTATATGTAATATAGAGAAAGTATTGGATTCGCGAAAATTTTCGAAGTCCACTTTTTGATAGATTTACATGTTTTGGGATATGGAGAACACGAATTAATAGTTTTTAGAAAATGTCTGTCTGTCTGTCTGTATCATTTTTTTGTGGACGCTGTATCTCACGAACCAATGAATGAAATTTAACCAAACTTGGTATTTAGTTGCACCCTGACATAAACTGGTGCTGATTAGATTTTGGGATCAATCGCTCAATAGGTGGCGTTGTGATCGCATTTTATGCAAATTTTTAACATGGCAGCATAGGACAAAATTCCGTATAAATGGGCATAAAGAGAGTTATTTTACACTTGTGATTGTAAAATTAATATGAATTATTGATAATAGTAGTAGTTAGCTAGGAAAAAAATTTTGAGCATGTGGGGGCATCGGTTCCCCCCCCTGGGGGGGAAGTAAATTTTCAAGATGGGTATCTTTCGAAAGGTCTCGTTGATAATAGTAAGAGTTAACTTGGAAAAAATTTTTGTGCATGTGGGGGCATCGGTTCCCCCCCCCACCGGGGGGGGGGGGGGGGGGGGGGGGGCAAAGTTTCAAGATGGGTGTCTTTCGAAAGATCTTGTCAATACCTTTAAAACGAATGGTTGAACGATAAATCTGTGATAATTTAAACCAAAGTTATCGATTTATTTTATTTATTTTTTTTTTAACGAAATTTAACCAAACTTGGTATTTAGTTGGTCCCCGACATAAACTGGTGCTGATTATGTTTGGGGATCAATAGCTCAACAGGTGGCGCTGTGATAGCATTTTATCTAAATTTTTAACATGGCAGCATAGGACAAAAATTCGTATAAATGTGCATAATTAGAGTTGTTTTAAACTTGTGATTGTAAAAATAATATGAATTATAGATAATAGTAGTATGTAACTAGGAAAAAAAATTTCTGCATGGGGGGGGGGGGCATCGCTTCCCCCCCTAGGGGGGAAATACCCCCCAGGGGGGGTAAATTTTCACAATGGGTATCTTTCGAAAGATCAGGTTGATAATAGTAGTAGTAAACTAGGAAAAAATTTTTGTGCATGTGGGGGCATCGGTTCCCCCCCCACCGGGGGGATGGGAAGTTCCCACCCGGGGGGGCAAAGTTTCAAGATGGGTATCTTTCGAAAGATCTCGTCAATACCTTTAAAACGAATGGTTGAACGATAAATCTGTGATAATTTAAACCAAAGTTATCGATTTTTTTTAGTTTTAACAAAACAAAACTTAGAAAAATATCGCAATTTTTTTTTTTTTTTTTAAACGAAATTTAACCAAACTTGGTATTTAGTTTGTCCCTGACATTAACTGGTGCTGATTATGTTTGGGGATCAAAAGCTCAACAGGTGGCGCTGTGATAGCATTTTATCTAAATTTTTAACATGGCAGCATAGAACAAAAATTCGTATAAATGTGCATAATAAGAGTTGTTTTAAACTTGTGATTGTAAAATTAATATGAATTATTGATAATAGTAGTATGTAACTAGGAAAAAAAAATTTCTGCATGGGGGGGAAGTACCCCCCCGGGGGGGATAAATTTTCAAGATGGGTATCTTTCGAAAGGTCTCGTCAATACCTTTAAAACGAATGGTTGAACTATAAATCTGTGATAATTTAAAACAAAGTTATCGATTTTTTTTACTTTTAACAAAAAAAAAAAAAAAAAAAAAAAACTTAGAAAAAAAATCGTACTTTTTTTTTTTTTTTTATATATTGTTACTGATTGAATATGTATAGTATAGGTAAATATAGAAGAAAGTCTTGTGGTGGCCACAACATACTAGTTAATTAAGCAGCTAAGTTTTTATACCTATTCTTTTTAACAGGAAATACTTTAACTCTAGTGAAATAAAATCGTTTAAAAAGGTGTGTTTTTAGAAATAAGGAAAAATAATAAAATTGCTAACTGTATTTACACATGACCATGTAAAAGTTATAGTGATAGTGATGAATCAGCTGATTCATTTACTAGAAAATATCGATATGAATTGTGAATGATAACAGGTTATTTCATTGAAATAAATTTGAAGAAAAAAAAAGTACTACTGAATTAATTAAAATAAAAACTTTTGCTGTTATTAATACAGCCTTAAACAGATTTTAATTTAGGATGTGCAATTTAGAATTTTTAAAAAGAGTGAAGTTACAAATTACAATTCCATTGTCCATGTGTTAATTTTATTATACCACAAAATGGTGACAAAGCTGTTTGCAATCTGAAAGAAATAGTCTCATCATGTAAAAAGTGGCCACTAACTTAAAAAAGTGGCTACTAACAAAATTGGCAGTACCGGCCACTGGCCACTAATGAATTTTCCCAGTTTTGCCCTTTATGTATAACCTAAATTAATCTTAGTAGTTAATAAGTTTCTAAAATAGGTATATAAAGGGGTTTTTTTTTTTTCACATGCCTACATTTTGTTCATTGGAGAAAACAGTCGCTTTGTGGGAGCGTTTATGCCAGGAGGACATAAAATGAATTCAACTAACTTTTGCATATTTTTGTGAGGTGGTGGTAGTATGTTATCATTAAGGCCAATTGTCTGCACTAGGGCTCTAGGTGTGAGTAAGAGAGTCCTCCGTGGGGTCTTTCTAAGAAGTCCTAGCCCATATTTACGTTATTTTTGAAGAAAACCATGTAAAACTCCTAGCGGCTAAGCCAACAAGTGTGATCGTATATCGAACCCAGCGCCTCACGTATACCAGCTTCGAGGACAGAACCTCTTTGTCTCTGGTGGGCCTATTTTTATGAGGAATATTATTCATGCAAAAGTGAGAACACACGTCAACCCACCACGTATCAACCGGAGCATCACCTTCTTAATGATTTCATGACAATTTCAATAGTGATTCCGTGTTCTGGATCAAAGAACTGTACAAATATAGGGAATAGTCGTAATTCGAAGAATCTGAGTAGACATAAACCCTAATATGCTTTGGCAAGTTTGTTAGAAAGTTGTTCTTTTGCGAATATTACGAAGAAAAAAGTTAGTGTTCATCATTCGATGCAGCCAACAACCGATTGAGCTTCCCAGATTTGCGAATTTTTTGAAATTAAAAATTAAATCATTTTCATTTGAAAAAGAGGACAGAGGACGAAAACCATAAAAAAGAGGACTTTTTAGTCCTGTTGATTAGGAGGGCTGACATTGAAAAAGAAGACTGTCCTCTTAAAAAGGGAATGTCTGGTCACACTACCTAAGGTTTGCATGATTTTACGATTTTTTTTTTTTTTTTTTTTCTTTTTGCACCGTATACCGTAAAAATTCTCTCTATATTTAAACCGAAATTTTACTCGCCACAGTAAAATTTCCACTCGCCAATGGCGAGCTGGCGAGCGGAAATTTCGCACCCTGCACATTGAAATATAAAATATTAAATATTCTAAAAAACTATTTAAATTTTAAAAACTGAAACTCTAAATGTCAGTTTTTTGGAAATACTTAAAATGATTACTAGTTTTTCATTTTTTTCCCTCGATTTCACAATATTATAGTTTAAGAGCATACTCCTAAAGATATTCAGGTATTACTTTGTTGATTCATCGTAAAATAATTTTTTAAATATCTGAATGGTGAAATGTAATATAATTTTTGAGTATTCAAACTTAAAAACATTCAATGGAAATAGGATGTGATGTATGGTATTAAAACAAATTGTCTTTCTCTGTAATGAGGCTTTAAAATATAATTTATATTTTCCTACCGAGGAAGAAAATTTTCAAAAAGTAGTATGTCGTAGCTATCACAAAACTTTCTTCTATATTTTTCTATACAAATTCACTCAGTACAAATAATTTGTTAAAATGTATTAAATTCTATTTTCCACAATAAATGTAGTTTTTTTTTTTTTTTTTTTTTTTTGGGGGGGGGGAGGGGGGGGGGGGGGAAGTATAATACTAAAAGCCCAAATAAAGTTGATATCTTAAAAATTGTGCTTTTTTTTTTTTTTTTTTTTTTTTAATGAAAATAATAATAAAACTTTGCTTTAAATTATCATAAGTTAATGGTTCAAATATACAGTTTAAATTTATTGATGAAAGATATCAGTATTAAAAATTTGCCATTAACCTACATGTCTTTTTTTTTTTCTAGTTCCCTATTTGTATTATGAATAATATTTTTTAATTTCATAAGGATTCAATTAAAACAATTCCCATTGTGTAGATTTATAAGAAATTTTGTCCTATACCACTAAAAGTTCAGAGAAAACGGGAGGGCAACAATACCTGCTGCACGATTTTCACCAAAAGTCGATAGATCCTAATTTATGTTAAGGCGCAACTAAATATCAATTTGTATGAAATTCTCTGAAGTAGCTCTTGAGATACAGTTAGAATAAAATTTTTGTTATACAGACATTTTCTAAAAAAAGATTAAATCCTGTTCTGGACCTCTAAAATCATGTAAAGCTATCGAAAACTGAAAATCGAACATTTTTACGAATCTAATACTTTCTTCTATTGGATATAGAATAAAGTAAAGAATATCTTTATGACTTTAATTTCAAACAAAAACTAAAAGAGATTGCTTTTCTGTACTCCTTTATATTTTCAAAAAACAAGGCTGCAGGGGTCGCCAACCCACAGCCCGCGGGCCGCATGTGGCCCGTGAGTGGACTAACGATATTTAAAGTTTGACAATTTTGGTCAACTTATTAAAAATTAATAAATCCGTTCTGAGCTTTCCAAGTGAAAATACCCTTCAACGATTATGGTAGTTTAAAAAAAAAAAAAAAAAACGCTGTCGTAATGAAATAGCATTAGATCCATTATTTATTGTTTTTATTACAGTTATTAATGTAGGGTCATAAATTTTTGAAGATTCTATTCTTAATTAATGAATAAAAATAATTTAAATTAATGTATTCTGCTCCAAAACTTCATTATACCTTCCCCCGAAAAAAGAAATATATGCATACATAACTCATACACACATATATTAGGTGTACCGGAAAGTTCTGTCGTTTTGAATTAAAATACTGACATCGGAAATTTATCCTGGATAAAATTTAAGATATTCTTAGGTAGCTTATAAGATGGTTACTTGTAAAGTACCATGTAAACACTGTTAAACAAAAATTTCCGGTTTCATTTTATTAATTCAAAATGACATAACTTTCCGGTACACCTAATATATATACATACAGTGCGGCCCGCCCGAATATAATAGATGTCCAATGCGGCCCACCAGGTGTTTTGGGTTGGACAGGCCTGCTGTAGAGTATTATTGTACCATTTTCAGTAGAGAACATGGCACTTAAATAACATATATTAATTTTAAGGTATTTTATAAATACCACCAGAAATTATAGAACAGACACACCAATTAAAGTCATAATCATGCATTAACAATGTTTTAAATAATAAAAACGCTTAGCACAATTAAAAATGCAGTTCTAGCAATTTTCAACTACAGCTCATAATGCATCTGAATATTTTTGTGTATTCCTTAACTGTAAATCTTTGCTATTCATACCCTGTTTCACAGAAAACATATTTTTAACCATAATAAGGTCAATTTCCTTATGTGTTGTTTAGTACAAAGGTATTAAATTAATTTTTTAAATATTATCTCTTATTGAACGAAATACATTGAAATTATTTTGAATATCTTTGTATATAAATTAGTTGCGCTCTGTAACTGGAAAATTTTTAGATAAGTTTATTATGAAAGCGGGTGGTAAATTTTATAAACGTTTTATAATTATGAAAATGCACATACATATGCATTAAATTATGAGAGTATTAAGTATATTATTTTTTCTCAAAAATTATTTAAAATGATTACTGCTCACTAATTTCTAATTTTTCACCTTGATTCTACCTTATTATAGTTTAACAGTATATTCAAGTATTACTTTATATATCTATATATATATTAAATCTATATTAAGGCCAGTTGTCTGCACTAGAAATTTAGGCCAGGGTGGATTGCCTCCTTGGGCCTTTCTAAGGGATCCTACACCATATTTATGCAAGTTTTGTAGAAGATAAGAAACATCTAGGCAGACAAATGACATGGACTTTAACCATGCTCCATGCAACTTTCCTCTATTGGCTTAAAGTTATTGGCAACTTAGTACTAGGGATTTGAGCCGAAAGATCCTAACCTGCATTCACGTGAGTTTCGGAGAAAACCACATAAAACTCTAAACAGCTAGTTCGACAAGTGCTTCCTGGGATCTAATCCGGCACTTCTCGGCTACTTGTGGGACCTATTAACTTAACTAAACCTCTAAAATGTTGGTATTCGGTTTAAGGCGAATTGTCTACACTAGAGACATGGGCCTAAGAGATACTAGCCCATATCATTCGTGAGTTTTGGAGAAAAACACAGAAAACTCCGAATGGCTAGGTCGATAAGCGTGACCCGAGACCGAACCCAGCACTTCCCATCGTCCAACTTTAAGGGCAGAACCTCTCAGTCACTAGTGGAGCTGTAGGAAAGAAAATTACAATACTAATTAATTAGCAGGGAATATTTATTTAATAATTTTCAAGAAATATAAATATAATAATTATTATAATATTTCATTGCACATGTGTGGAATACTGGAATATATATACATATATATATGTGTGTGTGTGTGTGTATAATTGAAAGAAAGTAATTAAAAGAAAGTTTTATTTTATATAAACGAAAAATGTTTAGTGGGAGTTCAAAATATAGATATTTAAAAACAAATTATTTCAAATGCTAAATATTAAATATTGAAAAAGATTTCAAGAACAATTGATAAATATTCCTTATATACAATTCCTTGGTGGGTTTTTTTCTTTTCATTTTTTTCCACGTATTATTATTATTATTAGGAACATTTCAAATTGATTGTTCCATTCTATTATTATTTATTTATTTATTTAAACGAAATACAAGACTATTTTATTATTATTATTTATTTTAGATTTCTCAAAAAAGTTTTTGCAGAGTGATTTTAAAATTATCGAACTTTTGGAATCTACAACAGTATTTGTTGCTGCAGATTTAATAAAAGTTTATTAACTTTTTCCAAATTAAATTTCGTGATGTTTTGCACAATCCTTCTTTATCTTTTCTTTTACCTTTCAACTTTCAATGCTTTCAGCTTTGGCTGAAACCACGGATTAAGAATATCCGAAAGATGGAATTTCCGATACCGCCGCGTGATGGCGCTGTAAACACCCGAGATGTCTGCGGAGAATCGAAAGGGGAAAATTGGGGTTATTCTTGAAACATTGCGATTGCCGTCCTTCTGTTATAGGTTCATGTTTGAAACAGTGGTTCTTGACTGGTGTGTGTTGTAAGAGAATTTCAACTGCACTTAATGTTATTAAGCTGTCAAATTTTGACGGGTACCAACTAGTTTGTTTATAAAATTAAAATAGGAATATAAATTATTAAATGATTCAACATATAATTTTGATTTTTAATATTCTTGGATTAAAAAAAAAAAAAAAAAAAAAAAAAAGAAAGAAAAAGATAGTATTGCAAATAAAATATCATATATTAATCAAAGCCATGCTTTGAAAAGATTTGACATAAATAGATAAAAACATTAAACCTATATTTATGAGATTTTTTTTAACATTATATAGGAAAGTTTAATAAGATATTTCCATGTTAAGTACAAAATGACAAATAAACAGCTTAAATAATTTTTAAGATTATAATCGTCTATCTATTAATCACGTTGGTCGTGAGGTGCCAGGTTCAATTCCAAGTCACGCTCGTCAGACTAGTCGTTCGAAGTTTTCTGTGGATTTCTCCGAAACTTGTGTAAATACGGGGCAGGTTCCCTTATAAAGATCCCCAAGGAGGACAATCCCCCTCAAGCCTAGGACTCTAGTGCAGTCAATCGACCTTAATCTTAAAACACAAACACATTGATTATGAAAAACTCTAATCTATATTAATAAAATCAGACTTTTGTCTGTAAATTTGTCGGAATCAAAAAATTTTGCGATATCTTCACGTTTCACACCCCATGAAAGCCGAAAATGACTTCAGAAAATTTTGCCTGTGTGTGTGTGTGTGTGTGTGTGTGTCTGTGTGTATGTGTCATCGTGTCCGAATGTCGCTTTTTTTGTCCAGGCATCACTCGAGAACGGCTGGACGGAATTCAACGGTGCTTGGCAGGAATTTAGGTCTTCACCCAACTTAAAATTATATGTATCAACTTTTCAGAAATTCCCCCCCCCCCCCGTTCCCCCCTAGGGGTAAAAGACTAAAACACGTTTGTCCGGGCATCACTCGAGAACGGCTGGACGGAATTCAACGGCTCTTGGCAGGAATTTAGGTCTTCACCCAACTTAAAATTATATCTATCAACTTTTCAGAAATTCCCCCCCGTTCCCCCCCTAGGGGGTAAAAGACTAAAACACGTTTGTCCGGGCATCACTCGAGAACGGCTGGACGGAATTCAACTGCACTTGGCAGAAACTTAGGTCTTCACCCAACTTGAAATTATATCTATAGAAATTTTCAAAATTATGATTAGTGTTTAAATTGTGGGTAAAAAACGCCTGCGCATGCGCCATAAATATTTTTTTCACTAAAATACTTTGAATGGAAAAGTAAAATATACAAATAAATTTTTAAGCTAAAGACTTTTGTATCCGCGTGATTCGCACTGCAAATTATGAAAAGATTGAAATGAAGTGTTGCCATCTAAGTTTCATATTTTAGTTAATTTTAAAAAATCTAATTGTCGTATCGAAAAACTGTTTACACCCCAGGATTCAGAAAAATCACCTCTTTCATTTGGTACTAAATTTGTAACGATAGGTCTGATATTTCTAATTTATTTTTCTCTTTTTCCGTTTTTCCGTTGCCACTTAAATTTCATACTTTAGTTATTTTTTAAAAATCTAATTGTCGCATCGAAAAACTGTTTGCACCCCTGGATTCAGCAAAATCTCCCCTTTCATTCGGTATCAAATTTATAAATATAGGTCTGATATTTCTAATTTATTTTACCCTTTTTCCGTTTTCAACCCAGATTCGGTATGGAACAGCTTTAGTATTGGATCCCTTTGGCAAAATTTGAAATTCGGCACCGACGTACCTCGGGCGTTTCTCGCCAAGATCTTTAATTGCACAATTGAGATAGCAAATTCAGTTCATCGTAAAAATGGCTTAAAATATTTAAAGTCACCAAAGGGTGCTTTTTGTATTTATTTATTTATAATATTGTCTATTAAAGACTTCTTTGGTCACAAAATTTGGTGCGTAAATTGTTTGTATGCATCCGGCACTTATTGTAACTGGATTTCACGAAATTCGAAATCCCCCCCCCCCTTCTCGGAGTCGGAGGGCAATAAACATATGTAAAAACATGTTTTCCGTTTCAATTCGCTTTGAATTATCTTAGAATGGCGAATTTTGGTGTGTGGATATTGATTAAGTGTACGCATTATGTACATTAGTGGGATTTTGCAAAACTTCGAACTCACCCGCTGAGGGTGGGAAGTAAGAAGTGGGTAAGTTGTGCCGAAGACAGTGGGGACCCAGACTCCTCACATTGGGAGCGAGCAGGGTTGGGTTTCTTCCAGAAGAAACTAGTTTCTTCCAGGACAGTGGAAGAAACTGGAAAAAACCGGAAGAAACTGGAAGAAATGGACGAAACCGGAAGAAATGGAAGAAACTAACCAGAAGACAAAACAGATATTCGAAATTAAAATTTATGAACTATATAAACTCAAAGCATAAATATAATGTCAAATCTAAACTATAATCCAATTAATATTAAAAATATTGTTAGAAAAATAAGTTATTTTATAACAAATACTAAATATATATATAGGTGATGGGTTTTTACTTTTCAATGCTGATATTTTTAGAACTTTTTGCATATATACTATCTCATATTATAAATAATCTCTAAAAAATAAAGAGTTAAATTGTACACGTGTCATTTGTATTAAATATATTTAAAACACTTTAAACACACGTAAATATAAATTTATTTAAAAGATGTTAAATTTTTTTTATTTTGTTTAATAATATTTTATTTTATTTATTTACTAGCAGGCTTTGCCCGCTTCGCTGGTCATTATATTGAAATGTATCCCTAAAACAGCATATCATTAATAATAATAAAATATCTTTAAAAAAAAAACATTGGAATCCGTCAAAATCCAATTTTAAGTTGCCCAATGCCTTCGGCAGTCCCTTACCTGCTTCTTACTCCCCCTCCCTCGCGGTTACAGTTGAAAGTTTTACAAAATCTCATCAAAGTGCATATTTCGCACACCTAATTAACACCCACACACCAAAATTCGCCTTTCTTAGGTAATTTGGACGGATTTAAGCTTCAAAATGTGGTTTTTGCCCTGCCCGCCCCAAGAGGAAGGGGGGGGGGGGGGGGGGGGGGTAAATTTCCAAAATTACTTTATATTGCATGTTGCATACACATACATAACCGACACATCAAAAAATTGAGATTATGAAATTATTTAAAGCTGAGTGATGCTTTAAAACTTTTTTTTTTAATCTCTCCCCCCGTTCTTAAAGGAGGGAATTTCGCAAAATCTCTTCATACTATGAGTTAGATACATATAATCGTCCCTTACATAAAAAATGTCCAACCTTAGATAATTTAGTGCAGCGTTACGCATGAATACATGTTTTTGCCCCCCATTCTCTAAAGGGCGGTAGGGTGGAATTTCATAAAATCCCTTTGTAGTGTGTGTTCAGTAGTTCAGTTCGATTTCCTCGTGTGTTGAGTACCCTTCTTCCAAAATCTTTTCCCTTCTCTCCCCCCTTAAAAATCCAAAATTCCAAAATCGCAGAAAATAATTTTTTTGTACTGAAGTCTGGTCTTTCCATCTGCAATTTCTTCACCGTTAAGTAATTTCGAGCCGAGTTAAGCCTTCTGCCCCCCAAGGAGAGAGAGGGGGGGGGGGGTATTTTGCAAAATGCCGTCTTAGTTGGGGGTCAGGCTCCGAAATCCAACCTGGTCACTAAAATTTGTGACCCTCTTTCCCACAGAATCGTCATGGCAGTGTTGAGTCAGTGAATCATTGAGTTTACTCTTTTATACGTACAGATTTGTTTATATTTTTTATGGACTACTTGGCTTAAGGTTGTTGTCACAAAAATGGAGTCCTTGGCGAAAAATGTCCTATCTACTTCAGTATTAAAATTAAAAATATACCCAGGATTATCAACTAATAAAGCTCTTTAATACAGATCTGAATTAGCTTTCATTTTCTTATTATTTAATTTTGATAATGACGTTATGTTGTCATGTGCCTAAGCAAATTTAATATGTATTATTTTTATTATTATTATTCGCGTGAAATATTCTTTGGCAACAATTAAAAATTAAAATAAATTATTTTAAAGTTTTATTATAGAAGAAATATTTATATTATACAAAAGATTAATTAAAAATTTACATTTTTTCCGGTATAAATAGTAGCCTATGTCTTATTCCAGACTATTACCTATCTCTATACAAAATTTCATCCAGATCCGTTTAGCCGTTGTGGTGTGATTGAGTAGCAAACATCCATCCAAACTTTCGCATTTATAATATTAGTATAGATTATAGTTATCATGTGCATGTGTTAGATTGAGTTATTTTGCTATCAAATTGACAAAATTTTAATTTTAAATTTCAAAACTCTGTCGTTCTTGGCGCTTATTGTATTTGGTGATCAAAAACGTAATACGAAAATATGTATGCCAGATGTATATTTTCGTAATATGCATTGTACGAAATATTGTTTCATATTATTCATTACTCTCTTAATATAAGTTGTTAAAATAACCATGATTTTTGAAAGGAATTAAATTATGTTCGCCAAATAATTCGTCGATATTTTTTTTTCTGCTAAGGATGACCGATATCAAATCTATTCCGCTGCAACATATTAGTATCTTATATCAGATACTTTATTTAGACATTTGAAAACAAATTTTACTTCAAATTATGATAGAATATTTATCATTTTCCTTTTAATTAGTATATTAGTTGGATATTTATTGTGTAAATATCATCTTTTGAAATGAAATGTTTGTGTTTTCAATCGAATATGGAAATTTGCCATTTTTTTTTCCCTAGAGTTTTGAAATTAAAAATTTAAATTTTGTCAATTTTACAACAAAAATAACTTAATCTAACGCATGGACATAATAATTAATACATACCTATACCTAAATATGGGGATTAAAATCGGGAAATAATTTTCTTCGATTTTTAATAATATTTTACAAAAAAATCCAATGGACGTTTAACATAGGAAATATTTTTCTTGCATCCATGAACGGCCAGTGACGGCATCACTTCGCTTGCGTATTAGCACTTTATCAATGTGTAAAAGAAATTTTTAATTAAAAATGACGTCAGTTTTTGTGAGATGCATAATTTTTTTTTATAATTTTTTATCGTTCACGTTTAGATAAATGTATTTATTTTCCTGTTGAAAAAAATAAATAAATTCGTTTTTTTTTTTTTTTTTTTTTTTTTTTGGCAACAATTAAATTATGGATAAATTTAAATGGCTAATTTTTTCCTATTATTAGCTTACAAAATTGCTATTTTATGCATAAAAATCGCAAAAAAAATTTTTTTTTCGGAATAAAAGGTAGCCAACTTTTTAAGTTAGGGTATAAGCTATCTCCATAACAAATTTTATCGAAATCCATCGAGCAGTTTTAGCGTGAAACTCAGTCAAATAAACGGACATTCACATTTATAATATATATAAGATTTTTTTTTTACTCTCAAAAAAAAAAAATTAACATCTTTTAAATAAATTTATATTTGCGTGTGTTTAAAGTGTTTTAAATATATTTATCTCATATTAGTATACATTCAGACAGTACAAGTGATAATAATTACGGAATTCACCATAATATTTGCACTTTTTTTTTTTTAAAGGATACAATTTTTTGTAAAACTCGAAGCTGGTAAACTGTATCAATAAGTAATATACCTACTTTTAAACTCTCCTGCAAGTTCTCTAGGATTAAAAAAAAAAAGCATAGTTTGTATTTATCTATTTTAAGTTGAAAAATAAAGTGCAGTATTGAACTACTCTAAAAAACATTTCATTTGTTTTATAGTTTTTAACTCCCTCTAACTCTCAAAAATGTTGTCTAGAGGTTGTGCGGATTATAGGAATTTATAGATTAGAGATCATTGCCTTTGTTTACAGTTTTCTTTTGCAGATACAGAGTCAGTTATTATTAATTCATAAATAGACATCAGAATGGAAAGACGATTTCTAATAAATTTTAGAATAAAGTATTTCTTCAATATTAATAAAACTAATCGATCACATTCATATATGATAAATAATTTAAGCATATTCAAATAATAGGTACCTATAAAATGTAAACAAACATATTTAAGAAATATGAAACTAAATATTTTTGAAAGTTCGGAAATAATATTCATCACTGATTAATTTTGTTAAACATTGATGTAATAGTGATTTGTTTTAAGCACTAGTCTGTATGAATTGCAGGATAATAAATACAAGAATGTTACCCCCCCCCCCCTCCCAAGTTGAGTTTCAAAGCAAGGATTAAGCTAAAAATTTGATTTAAAAAAAAAGTAAAAATGTGAGACATGTGAATTTATTTGAAATATGAGATGTAAATTTCTTTTTCACTGTACTGTATTAGGAAAATGAAGTTTTTGATGACATTTTGTAATACAGTAATTATTGAATACTGGTTCTTTTAATTAACTGAATGTTTGTTAAGAGCTGTTTTATCAGAAAGTATAAGCAAGTGATACAAACTATTATTTATTACCAGTTAAAGAAATAAAATTGTCTAAATAATAAATTATAAAACTTTACGCTTTTAAAATTGAAATTGATTTTTTTACTGGATTTTGAGTATTTTGGAACGTGAGTATCACATACCGAAGATCACTTCGGTAAAAATCTCATAATTATTAATTAAATATGTAATTAAATTTTTACAGGTATAATTAAAGTTACTTAAAGTTGTTTATAAGACAAATGCATCCATTGTATCTTAAAAATCTGCAATTTATAGGATAAATTTTTAAGAAAAACAGTTTCTTCCATTTCTTCCACTTGGAAGAAACCTATTTCTTCCGGCCGGTTTTTTCCATGGTTTTTTCCACCGTGGAAGAAACTTGCCAACCCTGGGAGCGAGAAAACCTCTACCAATCACAGCGAGAACTTAGGTTATTAATAAAGATATGGTATTTTGACAGCTCATTTAAGTTTAATGTCCAGCCAAGCGGGCAAAGCCTGCTAGTATTGTAAATAAGATTAAAAATGGTCTCTTTCGAGGGGAATAGGGGTGTTGGGGATAAAGTTATTCTTCATTTTTAACTATCTACATTATGTATTATAGATAACTCAACATTATATACGAAATATTTTCTGGCTATGGCCTTGTTTATTTCTTTTGTTTTGATTTAGGTTTAGAATAAAATAACTTTTTTTTTTTTATTCTCAGTATTCAATATGATAATGCAATAATCATCCACAACAAATTTACTTTGTTACATTTGCAAAATATACATAACTAATATAAAAAAAACATTTTATATATATATATATATATATATATATATACACAAGGTTCATACTCAAATATGGGAAAAAATTCCCTGAGTTCCCAGACAATTTTCAAGAAAATATTAGCGACATATTACAAGAAACGCTCCTCTAGACAGGACAAAATATAACTACTTATACTGTATGATGTCATATTACTGCCGATCATGATAGAAATTCAGGTAGAAATCCTTATTTACATGCGTATTTTCACAATACTTAATCATTTAAATTTTGATACGAAGCTAAACAAGAAAAACATAACTTGAGAGAAAAAAAACATTTGTTTTTCCAGGTTTTATAACAGATTTTCCCTGACTTTTAATGAAAATTTTTATTTTCCCTGAGTTTTTTTAACGAATTCCAAATTCCCTGAGTATTCCCTGTTTTCCCTGAGGAGTATGAACCCTGATATATTTTTTTTTAATTGATCGTGATTAAAATGAAATAACACTTTTCATTAATTAAATTATTAATTTATAATAAAATATTTCTATTTTAAAAATCGCTAATTTAAAGTTAAAAATGCAATTTATTGCTTTAACAGAACAATTTTATGCACTGAACGCGTATAGGTCAGTGAATTTTATTTTGTCCAGTGTCCCAGACTTAAAGAATGGACAAAATAGCAACCCTGTAGCCAATTGCGTGAAATGTATTCTATGCAATAAGAAAAGTGGAAAACCCAAAGGATACTTGAATCCTATTCCAAATGAAAATGTACAGCTAGGCACGTATCATACTGATTTTATTGGACCATTACCATCTACCAATAATATCAGCATATTTTCACTGTGATTGACGGATTTACCAAGTTTGTTTGGCTATCCACGAGTGCAGGAGAAGTTTTAAATCCCCATAGCAGAAAATGCGAGATGTGCGACGTACGTCGCATATATATTTTTTTTTTAGTCTGCAGATTACTTCCAAATCAGCATTATGCAGAAATTCCAAATCTCCCGATTTTGGCAAGAAAGATAGTGATTTTCTATCTTTTTTCATCCACAACATAAATGTCAATATTCATTTTAAACACGCTTTATTAAATTCTAAAACCCATAGAGAGGTAGAACTGTTCAATATTTCTCACTCATATAATTTTTTTGTGACCCCCTCCCCCTTACCCCTGTTAACGAAATCCTTGCAATTTCCTTTTTTCCCCCCTATCAGTAACATAAATATCAATATTATTTATTAAAACTTACTTAGATTTAAGAACTTAAAAAAAAGTAGAATTGTTCAATATCTCACTTATATTTGTTTTACTCCCCCCCCCCCCACACACACACACACACACTCTCCCGCTAACGATCGGTGATTAAACATTCCATAAAATCAAAGTGTTGTAATTTTTAAGCTTTCTCCATCCACAGCATAAATGTCAATATTCATTTGAAACATGCTTTATTAGATTCTAGAACCTATAAAAAAGTAAAATTATTCAATATCTCTCATTCATGTAATTTTTTGTGATATGATATAGTTCCAAAATGGGAGACATGGCACCTAATGGAGGTAGAATAGATGTTGATAAACTGCATAACCCTTTTAAATTTTCTTGATCCCTGTTTGTTATAATTTAAGAAACGAATTTTTTAATTAATATTCATCATTTAAAACCCCTGCACTTGAATATTAAGTTATTTTTAGCAATTTTCTCTTCTTATGCAGTAAAAACAGATGATTTTGTTTGAATAATTAAATAAATAAATAAAAATACAATTTGCATTACAAACTTTAAAAAATTACTAGCGAAG
Source organism: Salticus scenicus (assembly GCA_963930645.1). Taxonomy (NCBI): domain Eukaryota; kingdom Metazoa; phylum Arthropoda; class Arachnida; order Araneae; family Salticidae; genus Salticus; species Salticus scenicus. The sequence continues at coordinate 1,806,653 of CAWVNO010000515.1, read as the reverse complement.
CCAGGCACTTCAATGTTCAATGTAAAAAATAAAAATATATATTTATCTTAATTATTGTAGAGAAAATAATTCGTAATTAAATGTTCTTGCAGCGGGAATTTTGGCACCTAATGGGTGAAATACAGTTTCAATTCCAGTATTACAAGTTTTCTGTGAAAGTTGGGGCTCGCACATTGAGAAGGTGAACAAAATGCAATTAAGATGTACAGATGGCAATGACGAACAAACTGTAATTGCACTAATAAGAGAAAGTTTATATGTCTTAATGTCCCTCCATCTGGTTACAGAGTCATTCCATTTTAAATCAACAAATGGGGTGTGCAACACCATTTTTGATTTTGATGACAATTTGCACATGCTTTCCCCATACCTTTTAGACCACAAAAATATTTTTTTTTTATTTAAAAAAAATTTACCCTTCGATATGTAGGCTATTTTTGTCGTTGCCAACAGCAAAAATTCGATATTTTGATGCTTTGCGTTATGAACTATAACTTTTTTTCTATAAAAGCTATCAAGCTCAACTATAGCTCATTGGAAAGCTAAAAAAAAGATCTTTTTCCATATGGTATCAATAAATTTGAGATTTAAAAACAAAGGTTATTTTTTCAAGGTCAAAGTTTGTGATGCAAAATTAATTTTTTGCCACTTTTGAAAATTAAAAAACCTATGAAGGGCTTGGAATAACAAGCCCTCTTTTTTTTCTTATATACATATATATGGTTGCTTATTGTATTAAAAAGTTTGGCTTGTTATTCAGCCCCCTTCACAAGATACGACCCCCCAAAGTTGCAAATTTTCTAAAAAATCCAATTTTCAATGCTAAAAAAATGCATGTGGGGGGCAAGGTAGATTTTTTTTTACTTGTGTGATTTTAAGTACTTCTTACCATCTTTCAAACAAAAAAAAAGTTACTTTGTTATTCAAAGGCGTTTGGCAGCTATAAGGGTCTAAATTTTCAAATAATTATACTGAAACAACGCAATTATTTTCATACTTCTTAATCTTAGGTGTTAGTGCAAAGTTATTTTTTACTTAATTGTTAGTTTTAAATGGTGAAAACAACTAAAAAGACTAAGAAGAGTTGTCAAAGAACACATTTAAACTTTGATAAGCTAATTTAAGGTTTCTAACATCTTGGTATATAGAATTTAACTTACCTCTCAAAACATGCAAAACTTTTTTGTTCAGTGGTTTATTGTCTCATAGAGAAGAGTTGACAAATGTTCACTCATCACAGGTGTGATATTATGACCTCTTCCCTGTGCTGACCATAGTTCTGACGCAGTCAGGATTTTCAAAATATCTTGAAACCGAACCCAAGTTTGGTTATCATGACTAGGAGTGGGCGATGTCCCTATTTCAATATCATGATATATTGTCAAGGCAAAATCGCGATACCGTGATGTATCACGATATTGGACTTAAATATTTTCGAATACATTTCATAAGGTTAATTTAAATGTTAAGTCTGGATATAAAAAAGGCTTGAATTGAATGAAGCAGACCCGTTATATTATAAAATATACAGAATACACTAACTTCCTTTATATGTTAAATTTCTTATTAATACAACACCATATCAACACTGATATAGAAAAAAGGAAAATGGAAACACATATGCAGAGACTTCATTCATATAATACTGCGTTTTTAAGTAGCAGTATTATATCATTTAAACACATTCAACTATCTCAGCTATTAATTTTACTATTATTATTTTTTTTTCAAAATACATAATTAACACAATAAACTTTTGCAAAATCTTCTTAATAAAAAATAGCACAAGTTTCCCCGAGATAACGCTGAAACTTAAGTCATAGCTACAAGAATAAAGAAAATATTTTTTTATTCTTGGTTTGGAGGGCTGAATAAAATAACTGAAGAAGAATGACTCAACAGAAAAAAAAAAATTGCAACAATGTATTGAGAAAAATAAATTTTACCTGCGATATAAAACAAATAACTCGAAAATAAAAAAAAAAAACAATTGAAATGAATAGATTCATGTAAGGATATTCATGTAAGGAGAAAATTCTATTTAAGGACCAACAATTAGAAATTTACAGGTTTTCTTTCTTGGCAGCCGCTGCAAACTATCAAATTATCATAGCATAGTTATTGAAAATATCCATTTTACATTCTATGTTTGGTGATTTATATATCATAGAAGTTGATACATTGCTTTCCCGTAAACATGGTTACATTGCACCGTAGCAGAATCATTTCTCAGCCAATACGCACACTCATTGAATAAACATAGCTTTTCGTTCCGACTCTCATTCATATTATGTTTCGTGCATTGATACACTATAGAAACTGTGATATATAGCCTTTACTTACATGGCGAAATTGCAGTATGATGCATTTGGCCGGTATATTCAAAAATCTAATCAACAGCAGTTTAAATGAAGGTTGAACAGAGCATAAAGTTTTATTGAATTCTGTCCTTTGGTTAATGAGAGACAGTATTTACAAAATTGTGCTGACGCATGACAAACGTTTTCTAAAAATGGTCGAATCCAGTGTTACGACAACTGAAAATAAGTAAATATTCATAGAAAACTGGTAATCGAAAATTCTCATAAACCCAATATATTTTCGTCTTTTGTAAAGAAAAAAAAAATAATAAAAACATTAAAACTAAACTTACACACACAAAAAACTAATAAATAAGTGAACGATTAAATAAAAATAATAATATAAATTATTTTATTATACTATAGAATAATAAGATTTGCAAAATAAAGGTTATTAGCGCTTCCTTGCCTCCGCTTTTGAAATTAGATTCTCCGTAGAAAATAATAAGTACCCTGATTAAAGAAATTGCTTCGGTTTGTTTAACGAAATAAAACTATAAAAATAAATAACACCAAATTTTCACTAAATTGATCAGAAATAATAACATATTTGAAAGAAATTAAATAACTGACAAAATATTAAAAACAAATTCAGTATAAATTGACGAAAAAAAACTTAAAAAAAAAAAAAAAAAAGAATATAAGAGTAAAGAGAACGGATGAATATCACGCATGCGTTATTGCACAGCTGATAATCAGTTGCTAATAAAGCAAGATCATGATTATTAAAGGCGATAACGAATATTCATATCGTAGCCGTGAGCGCGATTTCAGATAAGCCCAATGTCAAATATCACGCATGCGTTATGCAAGTATCATCCTCTCAACTTCGTATCAACGATTACCGGCTATCACGGCACGGGATGAAAAGTTGGATGTGGTCGCTCGCAATGCATTCACAGCTGAATTCCTGATAATCGTGGCGGTTGTGATATATCGCCAACTGAAAGATTCCGTTATCGGTTTCAAATTGCATGCATTAAATCGATGTTTCGCGATGTATCGCCCAGTCCTAATCATGACTTGATTTTTTAAACGATGTTCCAGGTCCTTTAGGATGAAAAAAGTGGATCCTGTATTCTTCTTCGACATCAAATACCTTTATTTCCACCACTTCTCCTAGCCACCAGTCACCATCATATACGCAACAAACATAATCGGACAACTTTGGTCGGGTTGTTGGTGTGGATAATCTAAGGTTGATAGGTTCGTCTTTGATGACATGAAAGGTTGTAAAATCTAAAGAAAATGATGTACGTCTGGCATGAATGATATTTCTGTTGAGTGGAATGTAGCTGTGGAAAGACCGAGTTTGGGGTAATGATAGTGCTGTTTTATATCTTTCCTCAAGAACTTTTCCTACTGCATTAACATCATCACAGGAAACATAGAAAAACGTTACACTATTAATATGTTCAGTGCAGTATTCAAAGACATCTAATGGATTCAAGATTTGATTACTGACCGGTCGTTGCAAACTAGCCTTTCGCACTAGCCTCTTCACTGTTCCTCCAATCCCATCGCAAGGGCCTTTCCCGTGGGATGTAGCAAAAAAATGCCACTCTGCTTTTATCCCAAAGTCTTGTTCATGATGGCTCAAGTTAATGAAGTTTTTCCTGTTTTTGTACTGTGCGGCAGATCCATCTGAAAAATAGAATAATTTTGAAATTAAAGCATGATCTGCCTTCAGTTTTTTAACAAGGATCATTTGAAAGGCGTAGAATGTAGTTGTGTTGTGGTCAAGGCAGTCGCTTACAAAGCAAAAACTTTGAGTTTGAATTTCTCCATCTTTTTCCCAGTAGACAACAAAAGGATGAAGCGTACATTGCACACCTGACCAGTGATAGGTCTGCACCTCGTCTTGAACAACACAAGAGAAATTCTCTGAAAAATCTCCAAGTATCAAAAATTCCCCCTTATCCAGATCTTCTTTCTTTGATTTTAGAAACGCTGCTTGTTTACTGGCAATAAAATGGTGGCTCTTTAGATGCTCAAGTTTTTCACAACACTTAACCAAGAATTCTTGTAAAGGTAGCACACATGATGTCAGTTCACATCTGTCTGTGGACATCCACTGCTTATATGAAACTTGCAAATCCTCAAATTCATCATTTTCCAAGTCAATTTGGGTGCTGTTACTTGGAGAAATCAGTGATAAAATGGCATCCACACCTGGACATGCAGTACATTCCGAAAACATACAATTCTCATTTTCAGTATCACAGACCATAATCTGCAGCAGATCTTTGTAGCTATGATCACTTTTAATCGCTGATAGCATAAGTTTTACATTTTGATGGTACAAACAAACGCACACTGAATGTGTACCAGATGCTCCAGCTAACACACAAAATTTTGGTCTAAGATCGGCAAATTTAGATAACCCTACTTTCAAATCAGGATAATTTTCTTTAAAATGTATGTAAAGTTCCTTCAAGTCACATAAAATGAGCCTTTTTTGAAGGTTTGACTTTTCCCCATTCATTCCTCTCACAGAAATACAGTCCTTTTTTCCAGGCATCATGCGACTACAGGCATCTCTCTGATAAAAATCCTCTATAGCTTTTATTGTACTAGAACCAAGAATATTGCTTGGCTTCTTAGGTTCCAGTTTTGGTAAAACTCCTTGTGTTTTAACTAAATCTTTAGTTTTTCGAATTAAATACTGGCTGACTCCAAATTCTGCTTGAATTTTTGCATAGCTCCAAGTTACAGGCAACAAACTTAAAATGTTTACTTTATCCTGCAGACACTCAGCAGTTTTCATTCTCTCTTTAAGGTCTTCTATTAATTTTTCATAATTATCACATATGTGCTTTTGGCAAGAACTATTGTTTTCTTCATGTGAAACAATTGAAAGGTCAAATGATTTATTTAGTTTATTTGTGACACATTCTGTTATCGCTGAAACTTTTCTTTTTAATGTAGATGATTTACGATCGCGCGATAATTTGGCAACTTTCACAGGTGATACTCCAAGGGCACTACATGCTACATTTACAGACTCGACTAAATCACATTCAGGTATGTACATTTCTTCATTATTATCTTTATAGGTTTCAACTCTCTGATTTTGAATTTTATTTAAACATTTAGAGCACAGAGATTTTCCAGGGATAAGATTCAAATTTGTGTTTTTCAAATACAAATCTTTGCTTATGATTCTCAGCGATTTTGTAATCACCTTATTATGTTCCGAAAATGGGTCACAGCAGGAAGTTCCATAAAGGTGAGAAAATTTATCTAAAAACTTTTTTGCATGGTAAGTACAAACAGTTTCAATTGTTTTACATCCAGTTCTCAATTGCAGTAAAGTTTTATCATCATCATTATACTTAGAAATACTCTCTACAGTTGACTGCCTACTATAACTTAAAATGTTACAATTATCTTTCATAAAAATTCCTATGGAGCATTTAGAGTTATCCATAATTCATTTACTCTTTATATGCAGAAAAACAAACTTATATTTAAGAATTCTAAAAAATAATTTCTTTTTTTACCTTCAACAAGGACAGTTATTCACCAAAATATTCTGTAAATATGTATATTTCTTGACCTTGAAATGAAAAAACCTACATGAAAGACAAAAATTTACAAGATTTTACAGCAAGAACACTTCCCAGCAACCTACTCCTTTCAGAGTTAAAGAAACAACTAAGTTATAAAGCAGTTCCATGTGACATCATTGGCAGGCAGATCATTTGTCTTACCCTATATTATTGGTCAAATTGTATCCAATAATATTCAAGCAGCCTTGTCATTGGCACAGTTCCTACCACAGGTAGGTACTGTTTGCCTAAAGGGAACTGTTCTATACATGTGGGAGCAAGGCTGGACAAGTTGAAATCTGTCTATTCTTGCTTTTAACTGGCAAATAGATTACTATAAATGAGGAAAAGTAGGAATATGATATATTCTTATTTGTGAGGTCAATCTAAGTCCATCAAATAAAAAAAAATAATAATAAATGACATGTTTCCAAAAGTACATGAAAAAATTGGATGGTTTTAGTGTGATTATTTGAAAATTCAGACCCTTATAGCTGCCAAACGCCTTTGAATAACAAAGTAATTTTTTTTTTTGTTTGAAAGATGGTATGAAGAATCACACAAGTAAAAAAAAATTTACCTTGCCCCCCACATGCATTTTTTTAGCATTGAAAATTGGATTTTTTAGAAAATTTGCAACTTTGGGGGGGTCGTATCTTGTGAAGGGGGCAGAGTAACAAGCCAAACTTTTTAATACAATAAGCAACCTTATATATGTATATAAGAAAAAAAAGAGGGCTTGTTATTCCAAGCCCTTCATAGGTTTTTTAATTTTCAAAAGTGGCAAAAAATTAATTTTGCATCGCAAACTTTGACCTTGAAAAATAACCTTTGTTTTTAAATCTCAAATTTATTGATACCATATGGAAAAAGATCTTTTTTTTAGCTTTCCAATGAGTTATAGTAGAGTTTGATAGCTTTGATAGGAAAAAAGTTATAGTTCATAAAGCAAAGCATCAAAATATCTAATTTTTGCTGTTGGCAACGACAAAAATAGCCTTCATATCAAAGGGTAATTTTTTTTTAAATAAAAAAAATATATTTTTGTGGTCAAAAAGGTATGGGGAAAGCACATGCAAATTGTCATCAAAATCAAAAATTGTCATGCAACAACTTTTTTGAAAATTTGTTGATTTAAAATGGAATTACCCTACACTGGAACCAGAAAATTTTAGAAATTTGCATTAATTTCAATGTTTAGAGTCTCCTGCAAGTATTTTACTAGAGTCAGTAATCAGTATGAACAAAATCAGAAACAAAATAGTAGTTCTTATACAATATGAAAGATAATTGCTAATGCTAATTCTTTATCTAACTATATGCAATGGAAATTCTATAACTACAATGCTTTGACATATCTGACAGATTAATAACATTAGATAAATGCAAAATTGTAATAAAAATATCAGGGGTAGTAGTGGCTTCAAAAAAATTTCAGGACACAATTTTTATAAAATTTCAGGACAATTTCAGGACACTTGCACTAAAAATTACCCATTTTCAGAATATCTCAGCTATAATTTTATTGAAATTTAATTATATAAATTACATAATATGGAAAAAATACTAACTTAATAAGTTAATTGATAAATTACAAAAAATACAACCACACTAAATACTTGCTTAAAATATACATATCAAATTAGAATAACTTATAAATCAATTCATTACAGAAGTTTTAATTTCTATGTCTGGTGTGAATTTTGAACTGCTTTCATTACTTTATTCTAAATATATAAGGAGAAAGTATTGGATTTGTGAAATTTTTTTAACTCCTGTCTTTGATGTACTTACATGTTTTGAGATGTTCTGAACACTATCTGACTATTTTTTTTTAAATTTCCATCTATGTGTGTATCAAATATTTTGTGAATGCAGTATCTCACAAAAAAAAAAAATGAACGAAATTCAACGAAACTTGGTATTTTGTTGATGATGACCTAAACTGGTGCTGATTACATTTGATGATCAATTGCTCAACAGGTGGTGCTGTCATCCCACCTTTTCATAATTTTTAATACGGCATAATAGGTCGAAATTTCGTATAAATGTACAAAATGAGAGATATTTATAGCAAATGATTGTAAAATTAATATAAATTATTGATAATAGTAGTAGTAAATTAGGAAAAAAGTTGCGTGATGTACGAGCATCATCATTCTCCCCTGGGTGGAAAGTATCCTCTCCAGGGGGTGAAAATTTTTAATATGGGTATCTTTCAAAAGAATGGGTATCTTTAAAATGAAGTTGAATCATAGATCTGTGATAATTTAAAACGAAGTCATTGATTTTTTAATTTTTATTGGGGAAAAAAAAAGGCTGCATTTCTTCTGATGATGTCACAAAATTTAGTTTTGTTCAGCATTTGGAGTTATATTTCTCAGAGATAAAATTCATCTGCATTCAGCTTGAAAAATAACCTTAATAAACAATTTTTTACTGGGTGAATGTGTCTAAGATAATATAGAAGAAAGTCTTGTGATGACCACCACATACCAGTTATAAATATCGAAATTTCTCAGGAGTATTTAAAAATCATTGGCAAATATTTTTTTTTACATAAACTTGAATATAAAGTATCAAAGTGACATCAGACTTAGTACTTTTTATAGTAAAATTTTATATCTAACTATATTAAGTCTTTAAACAAAATATATACTTAAAATATATACATGTACACATGTACCTTTTTCCGAAAAAAGATGTTATTTTTACAGAATTATGTGTAGCTCCACGTTTACTACCACTACGGTTGCTTTGTAATTCAGGATTTTCTTTAAACCTCTTCATATTAAAGCAATAAATCCAAAATTTATATTACTATATAAAGCTTGTTTTAAAGATTGAAATTTCAAGAAACCACGCGTATGACTGAATGCGATACGGCCGTTGGGAATGGATAGAAATGCCAAGTTTGAAAAGAAAGTGGTATAAAATAACAAAGAAAATGCGTCGAATGACGTTTTTAATTTTTCTGCGAACGTGATACAATCGGAGTTTCAGCCGATTGATTATCTCACGAGCTTCCTTTTCGTCTCTGTCTCCCGAAAGTCGGCCGAAACTCTCATTTTGACATTTTTTAAAAATCAAAATCTAATACTTTTATAGAAAAATGGAAAAAAGCCATACGTTTTTTTAGTATATGAATAAGACTACCTGCCAATTTCCAGTGTTTACTGTTAAAATTGACTTCTGAAAATGTCTGTAAGTGGCGATGTTAGATTTGAGAAAGCCTGAATTCGAGGCGCACGGCGCGTTTACTGCGAAAACGCCGCCGTGCGATCCAAGTTTGCATTGGAAAGAAAATTCTATAAAGAATGGGTATGGGTAGAAGAATTTTAAGTGTTTACTATTAAAATTGACTTCCGAAATATGTTTGCAAGTGGCGAGGTTAGATTTTAGAACAGCCTGAATTCTTTGCGCGGCGCGTTTACCGCGAAAAAGCCGCCGCGCGATCCAAGTTTGCCGTGGAATGGGGTATATTTTATAAAGAATGGGTAGAAGAGAAGTGGCCACTGCAGTGGCGACCAAAGGCAATTTCTTTAGTCGCCACTTTTAAAAATCTAGTCGCCATGTGGCGAGTGGCGACCGCTAATTTCCAGCTTTAATGGCAACGCAACCTGTAAGACAATTTTTACCAAAAGTTGATAGGCACTCATTTATGTCAAGGTGCAACTACATACCAATTTGTATGAAATTCTGTGCAGTAGTTCCTGAGATACAGTTGCCAAAAAATTTTGTCACACACAGACAGACAGACATTTTCTAAAAATGGTCAAATCGTGTTCTACAGCTCTCAAAACGTGTAAATCCGTCAAAAACCCGAGGTCGAAAATTTTTACGAATCCAATACTTTCTCTATATTACATATAGAAGAAAGTAAAAAGGTGGGGATTCAAAAGCACACAAACGTTTTAAAAAACTTGTGATAAAATTATCACTTAATTTTTATCCTTTTTTTTTTTTTTGGCTTAAAAAAACAAATAATTTTCCCCTGTAGTCTTAACTGTGACATTAGCAGTTTTTAGCATCATCTATCCAACTTTGAAATGCACTGAAATTTCAGGAAATTCAGGACATTAAGTGAAAATTCAGGACATTTCAGGACAAAAAAATTTTCTTAAGGAATTTCAGGAATATCAGGACAACTACTACTCCTGATGCTACTGAATCCCCCCATAACTCATTGTGAAATTATGCTGCAGATTATTTTCTAATGCGTAAATAGTTGTTGCAGATTGACAGAAAAATTTCTGCTACTGGGCTTTAAATAAGCGGAAACTCCAACAAACAACCTTCGGTAACCCATCATGAATTACAACCGACAAAGGAAGTGCATTTAGATACAAGGAATTCGAAGAATATTGCCGTGCGGAAAACATTGAACATGTTTCAATTACGACAGGAGTACCAAGAGGACTTTAATACCCGTCTTGTCCAAATTATCCATTGAAGATGCTACTAAGTGGTACACGGATGTTAGTACTGTGTACAAAGAATACTGGACAGCACTACAGCAAGGAGTACAAAATTAACCCCTTTTCAACTACTAACAGGTAGTTAAGATAAAAAACAAAGAGGATCTGATCGTCAAAAGTCTTTTAAAAGAAGAGTAAAGAAAAAAGTTCATGGAAGCCAGGGAAGAACTAAGAGATGATGCAAAACATCAAATTGAGGAAATTCAGGAAGAGAATAAAAGACAATACGATAAAAAACACATAAGTATCATGCAGCGGACCTAGTTGCCATCCAACGTACCTAATTTGGATTGGGTCTCAAATTAAGAGTTAAATATTTTGGTCCCTATAAGGATAAGGTGACAAAAGTTAAAGCAAATGATAGATACGAAGTTCAGAAAGTTGGTCAGCAAGGACAAGTATAACGTCAACTGATGCCGACATGATGAAGAAATGGATAATGGCTAATTAGAAAAAAAAACTGTTTTTTTTTTTTTTCTTTTTGTATGTATATAGTAGTATACCACATGTTAGAATCTCTCTGTCACTTTTTTTTTTTTTTTTTTTTCTTTTTTGTATTTTTCAGATCTTTGGTGGATAGAATTGATGTGTCTCTGAATTGCACCTTCGAGGTTGAAGCTTTCGCAGGACGGCTGATTTTATAGAAGAATGAAAAGAGAGAAAAAAAAAAAGGGGTCTACTCAGGTAATAAGTACAACCGAAAGAGGTTGCATCATCCAGTGGAGACGGACATCTGCAGCGAGGATGAATCCGAGAACTTTTTTTTTTTTATTGTTCTAATTTTTCTACGTATAAAGAAATAATTTTGTGGAAAGAGTTACGATTTTGCTTTGCTAGCGACAACATTTTATGCGTGTGTTTTTTGACTTTTTTGTTCTTATTAATCTGAAATGGGTCCCAAGTAGACTTATGTTTTGTTTAGACCTAAGTGGTCATACCTTAGTGTAAATATTTGTACAGTTACTTTTTATTAAGCTTTAATTAATTTGATAATTAATTAGTAATGGCTCTTTCTCTGCCTCTCTTAACATAAATATATAATTTATATATTTTTTTAGAATATTCTTCAATGACATAAAAACAATAAAAGAAAGATAAATCATGTAGGTCATATATATATCAGGGTTGGGTTTTAGCCGTCAAAAACTAGTTTTTGACGTGACATAGGTTTAAACCAGGTTTTAACCGGTTTAAACCGTCAAAAACCCCCAATACATTTTAAATACGCTAAAAGTAAAAAAAGAAGGCTGTTAATAATAGCAAGCTCCAGCATTGTTTTTGTTTAATTATAATGTTCCTTAATTTTAGTATACATTGAATTATATTAAATTCAATTCTATTAATTTATATACTTTTCTTTGTTTATGACTTAATTTTCAATTTTTTACGCGTAATTTCTTTCTGGTGTGGATTTTTTGCATATTTGGTTAACAAGCTTATTTATTTATTTTTAATAAACAAATATGCAGCATTAATTTATTTTTATATTTGGAGCAAATTCAGAACAATATAATGTAAAATAAGAATAAAATTTATTTTATAAATGGGAAAAGAATGAAGTACTGGTATAAAAAGATTAAAATATAAATCATTTAATCTTTTTATACAAATTTTTGTCTTGACTAATAATCATTTCTTACTGGTATAAATTTATCTTACTTAAGGAGTATCTCTTGAAATTAAGGACAAATGAATAATTCACCATATCACTAAAAAAGAAATAATTGCTTACCTTTCCAAATGATGAAATGAGTCTTGTTTTGTGTTTAATTAAAATTATGGAAACTTCAAAACATACAAATTTTGAAATTTGTACTTTTAATAATTACAGCATACATTTACTTATTTATTTATATTATTAATATTCTGGTTCAAAAGAACCACGTAACATACGGTAACACATCACTAATTTTGAGCATTTTTCCAAACCTAATTTATTTCTTATTTTGGAATGTATATGTCCAAAGTTTGAAAACATTCTTTCAATGGAGGCGGAACTGGCTGGACAAGAATGAAGAACAATCACCATTTTTACAAATTCAAAAAATGGACTATCCTTTTCTGTAATTCTATTAAGAATTCCTTTCCACCAAGTCACTGGATTAGTTAGTCTACCACTTTCACTAAAATACGATGCAGGAAATGGTAAATCACATGCTTCAAATGCAATTAAGAAAGGAAGACAATTAGGAAATTTTTCTGTTGCCCATAAATGAGCAGACTCAATTTGTACACTGTTTAATCCATCTCCTTGATATTTGGGATGAAGAAGATATGCTAAGAAATGAAAAGGTTCTAAAGATTGCAACATTCTTTTTTCCACAGTTTCAATGTGTGGCTGCAGAGATCCTTCCTTCATGAGACCAAGCCAAGCTGAACACGCATCAGCTAAAGTTGCACTATCCCGTTGAAGAACGTCTAGACAAACACTAATCGGTTTAAGTTGCATCAAGATATCTTTACATTGCTTATAAAGATTATAATTGTTGATCAGATTAGCAATATCTTTTTCAATTTTATCTTCGTGATCTTCAACTATTTTTTGATAAAATGGTCTTTCTCAAAAACGTATTGATGCATACAAGCTGGCTGTTCCATCTTGTATCGCATTGTAATTGAGGCTTTATAGATTCTGGATACTCTTGAAGCCATCCTGCAGGTAAGTGATGATTCCGAAAGTACTTTTGATCTTTTATTACAGGTTTTATAATGGCATCTGGTGTAAGATCTTGGCCTAATAAATTTAGCCAGTGAGATGAGCAACCATAAAAAAAAAGATCTTTGGTACTCTCTTCCAATTGAAGTAATTTTCTTGTTTTTTCCATCACTTTTGCATTATCAGTCACAAGAGCTTTTACATCACAACCAAATTTGATTTTGGCTTTATTGATTGCATTTTCAATGATTTCCTTATGATATTCAGCATTTTTTACATTTGTGCCACTGTCAACAGAATCAAGAAAGACAGTTTTACCTGAGACATGCAAACTGGATGCAATGACTGGGTCATTATGGATGTTACTCCATCCATCTTCAATTAATGTAACATTTTTTCCTTCAAGACTTTTCTTTGTTTCTTCTTCTACTTCAGCAACAACCTCATCAAGAAGTGTACCAGCTAAAGCTTTTCTACTAGGAACACGATAGCCTGGTCGCAATGCAGAGCAGAGACTAAGTCTTGGAAAGTTGTATGTTCCACAACACTGAATGGAATATTGTTGGCATAAAAAAATTTTGCCACTAACAAATCCAATTTTTGAGCTGAAGAACCACTTGTTTTTACAACGAAAGAATCCAATTTGAATTTTTTGGCTTGGGTTTCAGGCACTACTAGGTCTGATTCTGATCCAGACACATAATTAATGTCAGGATCTGAGTCTCTGTTTTTCAAACACTGAGATAAATGGTTTTTCATCCTTTCAATATGATTGGAACGTACATTTTCACAGTATTTGCATTTTGCACATACCTTTTGATCTCTTTCAACTTTATGGAAATGCTGCCAAACAGGATCAATTGGCCTTTCACCATGATTCATTTTTAAATTTGGAAATCAGGTGCTCCTAAAACACACACTATTTACAGCAGACTTAAATTTCAACTGTCCTGTCCTAAAATCATTCAGCTCATCAATTAATAAGCTATCTGTTATCTAAGTATATCTAAGCTATCTAAACTTAATAAATAATACTGAGGGGAAACAAATCTTCTTACAAGGAATCTTGAATGGACCAATCAACTTAAAGCAGGTGTTGTAAAACAACCAATCACTGAGTAGGTGGGAGAAATGGGAGATTGGAGTGGAAAGGAAACATTGTGACACAAAAACTTTAAAATGAAATAACTTTTGATCTAATATTCAGATTGTAAAAATAAAAACAGATTTTGAATCCTTGCAGCAAAATGCATAAATAGATACCAAATATTAAAGCATTTCGCTAAGAAATAAAAAAGATATTAAAAATACATTTAATTAAGCAAGGTAATTAGTTAAAATTTGAACTAAAACTTAATAAATTTGATAAATTTTTATGAAATTGCAAAAATGGAAGTTAATTAAAAGGAAAATAAATCAAAATTTTAATAATTAAATAAAAATTAAATAAATTAGAAAAATACCAATTTTTAAGAACAACTTGAGAAAATGAGAACAGAAACTTAATAAATTTAATTAATTCTTATGAATCACAAAACAGAAGTTAATTTAAGGGAAAATAAAATATAATTTTAATAATTACTCAAAATTTGATCAATTAAGAAAATGTTAAAGTTTGAGAATACATAAAACAAAACAATTTTCTACCATTCCAAAACCAAAATTGAGAACAACTGATCTAACAAAAATGTCATAACAGTTGTGATTAAATAAACTTATACCTGTACACTTCTCTACACCTGACACCTTTTTCTTGGAACAGATAAAGAGTAGAAGAGATAAACCAGTTCTATTTCTTTTCCTTTCCCTTTCTTAAGCCACCCTATTAACAAGAATACAGGGACGAAATTAAGAAAAGCTGTTTTAGTGTCAATATTTCTTGGTACCGGTAGGAAAGCATCTTTGAATATGTCCTATTCTGGGGAAAGTCATACCTTCATTAGATTTCAATTGTGATGGATTACTTTCTGCATCTATCCATAAAAAAGTTTAAAAATCTAAATTTATTTCTGCAAAATATTAGATTAAACCTACACAATTTTAAGTACTACAAATATAATTATGGATTTATTAACTGTACATCATTGCTGAAACTAATGAAAAGTATGCATTCACAATAAAATGATTGATTAAATAAGTGTTTGACGATTTCTATTAAAAAAATTGTCACATTATAGTCTATTATCAGTTCACGTTCGCAATTCTTGAGATACATTCTACAAATAGAATGTATCTCAAGAACGCACTGGTAGGGCAAAGGAAATGATGGATTTTATGTTTTATGACTTAATAAAACCCCTCCTACAGCATCAGAAAACAGAAACCCATGGTTTGTACGCTTAAAAAACAATTCTTATGAATTAAATCACTCTCAGGCATAGATTCTGGCTGTGCTACAGCAAGAATATATTTTATTGTTGTAGTTTATACTCAGTAGTTTTAATGCATTTATGCTGCTTTATTTAAGATTTATTAATTAAAGTCTATCCAATTCTGCTAAATCATTTCTTTGATAATTTTTTATTACAAATTAGGTTTTTGACACTTTTTGACGTTTTTGACAGAGAGGTTTTTTACAAGCCGGTTTAAACCATGGTTAAAACCGGTTAAAACCGTCGCATGTCAAAAACCTGCCAACCCTGATATATATATATATATATATGCAAAATACCAATAATATGCAATGCTTTGTAACTTTTTTTAAAACCAAACTTAGAAGTGCATTTTCACTTACCAATAAAAAACTTCCACATTTTCAGGATATAAAAAGTCTTATCACTTGAATCTGTCAATAAAAAAAAATAAATAAATAAATAAATAAATTATTACACACTTTTGGGAGAAAAGGAAATCTTAACAATAAAATAATGTGAAATTTATAAAGCAATGAATCCTTTTTAATTTAAAAAAACATAATTGCTAGGTTTTACATTTAGTTGGATCACGCCAATAAAGCTAATTTTTGTCCTACATAGATGTTTAATGCGAAAACAAGTCTGCTTAGAACTTTTTCTTTATTTATTTTTTTAGTTTAATTTTAGTAGTCACTGTTAAATTTAATTTTTTTGGAATTACAAGAATCTTAATGTACACTTAATTAAATATATTTTAACATTTTAGAAAACTAACGCACACAAACCTACAAATAAAATTAAGCTATTAAGCACACAGAAATTAACAATTTTAGGTTCGAAATATTTAAGGCTGAAATTCATAAACTGAACTATTCTTTAATGATTATTTTTTGAAAAGTAAAGTTTCAACATATTTGTTTTATAATTTAGATATGAAATTAACTAACGCAAAAGCTTACACAGAGAAAGAGGACAACATTTAGGATACAAAGTGATTTCGGCAGTTTATTCAATACACGCATTTTTAATCGTACACTCTCTCATAAAAGGGAAAAATCCCTTTTCAATAACTATTGGTATTGATTGAACTTACCTCAAACTAGAAAAAACAGAAAAACTATATATCAAATATTACTTTAAAATGTCATATTTCAAAAACTCTAGATTTAAAAATATGTTAGATAATTACAAAATTAACAAACGTCAAATCAGAAAACTTTCAACAAAAAGTTTGTATAAGTATTACACTTACACTTGTCCTCAAACGTATACACTTATAATAGTGAAAACCTCCTCACACAATAATTACATGTACTGGAGATCGGAGATTATCGCAAACTAAACTCTTAAACAAAACTACACAATCAAATCGAAATCGAAAATTAAAACCTAATTCACATTATTACTCACCACTCAAATCTCAACTCTAAACCAAAACTTTTTAAAGAGTATTTGCCTTGCCGGGTGACGGCGAAACAGTGTTGTCAGATGGTCGACAGTCAATTTCCCCAAACAGGCTTTTAAATTTCCCCAAATCAGGGGTTTTTTCCAAAACAATCCCCAACCCAATTTTTACTAAAAAAGTAATTTTTTTTTTTTTACAAAAAATAAATAAATAAAAAAATTTAACAGATTTAAGCCCAATTTTTCCACAAATGACGCTTATAGTTGAAAAAATAACATATACAAAAATAACTTTTACACACATACTAAATATAGGCAAATTTTAAATTCGTATAAAGTATACTTTAGTGCTGGGGATGTACGCAAGATGTACATTCCTCCATAGGATAACCTAAGGATGTCTTGGGAGAAGGGGTACCTTCAAAAGCCCCCTACAAGAAATCAGCTGCGCTTCCCTGCGCGTAGGGCAAAAAAAAAAGTTGAAAAAATCCCCAGATTTCTCTCCAAGAAAAATCTCAAAATTCCCCACAAACATTCGGTCCCCAAGATTGTCCCTGTCCCCAGGCAGAAGCCCAAACAATCCCCCTAAACGGGGACAAAATCTCCAATCTGGCAACACTGCAGCGACGGATCGAGCGAAGTTAACAACCATGGACCAAAGAAAGAAAGTACAAAACAAGTCAACTAGCTACCAATGCTTACGCAAGCGTAAGATGTATTATCTATAATAATAAAAGGAAAGGTCTGTCCGTCCGTCTGTCTGTCTGCCTGTTCTTTTATACGTTCAGCCCCTATTGAACGCAGAAGTACAAAAATTGACATACGGATGCTCAGGAGCCTTCCCGAGGGGCTCCTGAAAACAGAATTTAAAAATTTTAATTAGTTTCGGAGATATTAATTAAAACGTTGACCGATATCGATCGAAAAATGACCAAAAATCCTTATTGCTTAAAAAGAGGCATTCTATCAGCAGACGATTTTAACGGCTGTCTCGAACGGAAACAAAACATGTGGAAGTCATTAATGTCACATGATCTTGAACTGGGGTTAAAAATTGCAAATTTCAAAGTACTTCAAATTTTCTTTTTCGCACACAACACTTAATATACAACCTATTCAGCACAAAACCAACCTGCAGTTAAAATTTCATCAATTTTCATTAATAAACAAAGCAGTTAAGTTTTAATTGCAAATTAAATTTTATTCAAACACGTAATTTATCTTTCAATAGACGAAAGGAGTTTCCATATGCAACGAAGTACATTTGAAGGAACCAAAAAATACTTTTTCTTTTTACTTCCATTACCCAACTACCGTGGTATATATTGGTTTTGGGGACGTAAAAAAATTTTTTTTTTCTTTTTACTTCCATTAGCCAACTACCGTAGATAATGGAATTAGAGATTTCACGTGATTTACATGTTTTAGAATGTCCTGATTAGGTTTTCTTTTGTATCTCAGCTACTAATTAAAATAATTTCATAAGTAACACATTATTTGAAAGCTTTTGTTGATTAGGAATTGAACAGTAGATTACAGAAATTTCTACCGCCAGATGTCGCTGTAATATTTTAAAATTGCAATATTTCAAATACTAATTATGATTGAATTATTTTTAATACATCATTCGAAAGATATTTTAAAGTACTTTTATATTATCGAAAGCAGGATTCGAGATTTCACCTGATTTACACGTTTTGAGGTGTCCTGATTAGGTTTTCTTTTGTATCTCAGCTACTAATTAAAATAATTTCATAAGTAATACATCATTTGAAAGCTTTGTTGATCTGGAATGGAACAATAGATTAAAGAAATTTCTACCGCCAGATGGCGCTGTAATATTTTTAAATTTCAATATTTCAAATTCTAATTATGATTAAATTATTTCTAATACATCATTCGAAAGATATTTTAAAGTTCTTTTATATTATCGAAAGTGGAATTCGAGATTTCACCTGATTTACAATTTTAAGTGTCCTGATCAGGTTTTCTTTTGCATCTCAGCTAATTGAGTTAGACCGTTCAAAATTGGTACATGTAAGCTAATTAGGAGGGGCTGGAAGGGTGGGGAAGGAATAGGCGCGCGCAGCGCGCACTAGACTGCGCTGCCGAAGGCAGTGGGGACCCGGTCCGACATTTTACCTGATGAGAAATGATTTTTTAAATTTTCTTTTCTTAAGAATAAAAGTTTGATTTCAGAAGGAATATGTGTGCGCACCGCACGTATATCTTAACACGTGCGCGCGTGGGTTTGGGACCCGGTGCGAGTTTTTACCCGATGATCAAAATTTTTTTTTACATTTTATTTTCTTAGTAATAAAAGTTTGAGTTGAGAAGGAATATCCGTGTACAGCGCACGTATATCCTCACACATGCGCGAGCAGCGTGCATGGGTCTGCGCTGCCGAAGGCAGTGAGGTCCCGGTGTAAGTTTTTACCCGATGCTAAATGATATATTTTTTAATTCCTTTTCTTAGGAATGAAAGTTTATGAGTAATAACATGGAATTTTGAGAAGTCATAAGGATGGTAAAGGAATACGTGCGCGCAGCGCACGGGTCTTCGCTTCTGAAGGCAGTGGGGACCCGGTGCGACATTTTCCCGATCAGATTTTTTTTTTCTCTTTTTTTGTCACATGATAAAAATTAATGCAATTTTGAGAATTCATGAATTATTGTGATTCATTTAAAAATAGTGACCAGCGAAGCGGGCGTAGCCTGCTAGTATAATTATATAGTAATCTTACGTAAGCGAAGTGTGACGTCACTGACCGTCCGTGGATGCAAGAAAAATACTTCCTATGTAATCGCCCATTGGATTTTTTGTAAAAAATTATTAAAAATCCAGGAAAATTATTTCCCAATATTAATCCCCGTATTTGAGTAATGCATGTGTTAGATTGAGTTATTTTGCTGTCAAATTGATAAATTTTTAATTTTATATTTCAAAACTCTGTCATCCTTGGCGTTTTTTGTATTTGGCGATCAAAAATGTAATACGAAAATATACATGCCAGATGTATATTTTCGTAATATGTATTGCACGAAATATTGTTTCATATTATTCATTACTCTCTTAGTATAAGTGTATAAGTTGTTAAAATAACGGTACTTACGTATTAACGTAACCAGGTCAAAATTCGCATAAATCGCCAAATTTGGCGACCCTACTTACGGCAACCCTACGTGTTACGTGGTTTTTCGTAAAGAAATTACTTTGCTTACTGGTTAGATTGAATGCCGAGAAATACTTTAACTAATACTAATAACTTAACTAATAATAATAATAACTTAATAATAATAATAATAACTAATAATAATAATAACTTAATTAATACTAATAACTTTTCTTACTCAAACTTACAAATCGCGCCAACCTGGTTGCGATAATACGTAAGAACCAAAATAACCATGATTTTTGAAAGAAATTAAATATGTTCGTCAGATAATTTGGCGATATTGTTTTTTTCCGCCAAGGATGACAGATATGAAATCTACTCCGCTGCAACATGAGTATCTTATATCAGACACTTTATTTAAACATTTGAAAACAAATTTGACTTCAAATTATGATAGAATATTTATCATTTTCCTTTTTCTTATTATATTAGTTGGATATTTATTGTGTAAATATCATCCTTTGAAATGAAATGTTTATGTTTTCAATCGAATATGGAAGTTTGCCTTTTTACTTCCTTATACAAGTATAGTATTAGCAGTCGTCGGGCTACCAATGCGGGGAACCATACCCCCGTGGTGGATCAAAATTGCGATGGTCCCTCTTTCTCTTCTCCATTCGGCCTCCCTGCGCATAGTAATTTCCCTCCCAATTAGGATTAGGCCTTGCCACTTCAAAAACTTCAAAATTTTCGCTATGCGCCCAAAACTATCTTCCATCCCCCAGTGACTTCACGTAATTTTATTTTTTTTTAATTATAATCTCATTGTTCCTCCCTCGTCTTTCTCAAATCATAAGTGATGTCCCCTTCCCCTTTTCAAATGGCCTCCTCTTTCGGCTTTAATTATTGCGTGCACAACTAACTTTAGCGGCTCCCCCAGCGTTTTCTTTTCTTTTTTTTTTTTTTTTTTTCCTCCCTGCCTAAATTCAAAATTGTTTAATTTTGTATAATTCCGGTTATTTCGACTCTCAGCTAGTTAGTGCACTTATTCCAAATTCCTTAACATCTGGAGCGTGCTGCAATTCCTGAGCTTTGGCGTCTAGTTACATTGCTGCCTAGTAGCTTCCACGCGGTGATCTGGCGATTTATTCGCTCCGGCGGACGGCATCCAACCCGTTAAGCTTGGCCGAGCCCAGGCAGGCAGGGGCCGTCCAAAGGTTTCAAAGGAAGTATAGTAATCCCGATTTGCGAAATGGATTTTGTATTTCACATTGCTCGAAAACGAATGATCGCTGAATGTTGCTAATTTATACGTGTGACTTTCATGATCTCTAGTTGCACACCTGCAAGTGTCATCTTAACACGAGCTCTCGTTTTAGAGATATAAGGGATTTTACACGATTTTTCGTGACGTCTGTATGTGTGTGTGTGTGTCTGTGTGTGGGTATGTCGCATAACTCAAAAACGGTTGGACGTAGAAAGTTGCGAATTGGTACATAGGTTTGTTATAACATCTAGTTGTGCACCTCCCTTTTTGGACTTTCTATGATTTTCCGTTTTGGAGATATTTAGGAAAATTAGGTTCATAATGACAAAAATTTGGCCATAATGTATCAAAAAACGGTAATAACTCAAAAACGGTTTAGACAAATCTTGCAATTTAACTGACTTTCCGATTAGCTAGACATTTGAAACTTTCAGAAAAGCTCAGAACATGTTGACAATGCATTTTTTAATATTTTTAGCCAACTGTTTCCGATACCTGCTGCCTTCAGCAGCGTTTATGCGATTCAACAGAAAATTTATTTAACTAACTTCCCGACTAGCTAGACATTTGAAACTTTCAGATTAGATCAGAACACGGTGAAAATGCATTTTTTAAATACTTTTAGCCAACTGTATAGGGTCCCTGCTGCCTTCGGCAGCGTTACCAGTT
The DNA here is from genome assembly GCA_963930645.1 of Salticus scenicus. Classification (NCBI taxonomy): domain Eukaryota; kingdom Metazoa; phylum Arthropoda; class Arachnida; order Araneae; family Salticidae; genus Salticus; species Salticus scenicus. Next base: position 1,784,798 of record CAWVNO010000515.1, on the reverse strand, counting down.
CAAATCTTTGAATCGATTTGTAACTAACTTCCCGACTAGCTAGACATTTAAAACTTCCGGAAAAGCTCAAAATACGGTGACAATGCATTTTTAAAATATTTTTGGCCAATTGTTTCGGGTCACTGCTGCCTTCGGCTGCGTTTACATGGTTCAACAGAAAATTTATTTAACTAACTTCCCGACTAGCTAGACATTTGAAACATTCAGAATAGTTCAGAACACGGTGAATATGCATCTTTTTAATACTTTTAGCCAACTGTTTCAGGTCCCTGCAGCCTTCGGCAGCGTTTATATGGTCCAACAAAAAAATTATTTAACTAACTTCCCGACTAGGTAGACATTTGAAACTTTCAGAATAGTTCAGGACATGGTAAAATTCCTTTTTTTAATACTTTTAGCCAATTTTTTCGGGTCCCTGCTGCCTTCGTCAGCGTTACCAGTACAAATCTTGCAATCGGTTTTTAGCTAACTTTCAGAAAAGCTCAGAACACGGTGATAATTCATTTTTTTTTAAATATTTTTAGCCAACTGTTTCGGGTCCAATGTCAATGTTTTTTAACATTATGTATATTTCTAAAAGTGTATAAGGAAGTCATGTGGTGCCCACATCAGATTTTTTTTTCTAGAGTTTTGAAATTTAAAATTCAAATTTTATCAATCTTACAGCAAAAACAACTTAATCTAACGCATGCACGCGATAACTGTATCCAAATATGGGGATTCAAATCGGGAAATAACTTTCCTCGATTTTTAATAATTTTTTACCAAAAAATCCAATGGGCGATTAACATAGGAAATATTTTTCTTACATCCAACGTATTTTCAAATAATTTTTTATGTGAAATATGGGCGATTGTGTAGCCGTCAATTGTACAAATCACTCTTGTGACAAATTTCAACTGTATAAGTTTTCAGTTGATAAAGCAGAATGGAGAAAATGGATTAAAAAGTTGTAGAAGTGGTTCCGAAATTCAAGAGCTGAATTTTGCGAAATGTTGTTACCTGTTTGATATTAAAAAGCCTTATTTTTAAGACATTTATACATTGAGATTCTGGAAGGCATTTAAATGACTCATTTACAAGTTTAATTTTAAAAAATTGTATTTTTGTAACGATGAAAATAATTTTTTGGTTATGAAATTTACTAGGGTTGTTGGCGAATTTTTTGTCAATGTTCGCCAATGTTTACTAATCTTTAAACAATGTCAAATGCGAATTAATTTTTTTCTCCAGTTAAATCCTTACAGAATTTTGAATTAAAAAAAAAAAAAAAAATCCAAGTATAAAATTATGTATTTAAATTCTTAATAGTTAAGAGTCCCCAGTAGTCATATACCTTCCTTTCTCCTTCCCCATGTAATCCAATGGGACTTTTGTTGCTTTGTATTTTTCGGATACCTCTTTCTAAAATAAAGTTTTTCGAATTCTGTTTTTTGAATTCCACTCTTTAAACATGCGCCTTTTTTTCTTACTAAGCAATTTTTTTTTTTTTTTTAATAAATTTAAATATTTTATTTCATTAAGCAAACTTAAGGATATAAATTTCAATCTCAAAAAGAATTATTTAAATTGTATTTTTAAAAAAATTGCTTAGTAAGAAAAGAAGCGGCATGTTCAAAGAGTGGAATTCAAAAAACAGAATTCGAAAAATTTTATTTTTGAGCAAGATATTTGGAAAATACAAAGCAACAAAAATCCCATTGGATTTACATGGAGAAGGAGAAAGGAAGGTATCTGACTACTGGAAATCATCTAATTACGATTTTCATTAACAATGATTTGAAAAAAAAAAAAAAAAAAAAAAAAAAGAGAGAGAGAGAGAGAAGGGGAGTCAATATCGTTTTTACTATTCTTTTCATTAATCATAGCTGAAATTTGCGATTATTTTTTGATTTCAGTTATCTATATTTTTAGAAAATAAAAATAAATGAATTAATAAAGTTTTATACTCTTTAAATAGTAGGATGTTTGTAATGTAATTTATATCTACAAAAAAGACACTTAAAATGTACAAAAAAGCCAAGCTCAAAGAAAGAGAATTGATTAAAGTTGTGTCTAAAAAGGGTGTGATATCAAATTCCCAAGCTTACATTCAAATACTTATTTAATATTCCCTTTTAACTAAATTTTCACATGTGAATCAAGTGCCTTATGATATGTTGATAGAAATCCTTCTTTCCTGTACTAAATACATCATAGCGTGTGCGTGTTTCTGAAAAAAATTATTATTTTTATTTATGTATGATGGGCTTGGCGGCCATCTTTTAAAGTTTTACGTTAGTTTGAATGGTTTGAATTCTATAAATCTCATCATAGGATGAGTTGGTTGATTGGTTGGTTAATTGAGTTTTATATCGCACTAGTGCTGCGCAATGAGAAATAATTATAGGATGGGAGGATGGGAGTGCGCCAAACTTAACACTGTTAAAACTTAAATTGATTCAACTTGTGTGCTTAACGGGGCTTTTGCGATGTTTTTAATGCATTTTTTTTCTTTTTTAATCTGAATATTTCAACCCCTGTTGAATGGAATAACCATATTATTTTTACGAAATATTTATTCCAAGAAGCTAAATTCAAATTGGGTAAATATAACGGGGGGTGGAAGCTTCTATGCTCCCCCCCCTCTCCTTCATGTTTTTACGTTAATTTAAATTTTTATATTCTTTATTCCCGGCATTTATAGGATGGAAGTGCACTTAACGGCCCTCTTCACTTGAAAAAAATTCCGATGCCGGCTGAAAGCAGATAAAAAGTGTCCCACATGGTTTTGACAGGAGGTGGAGAAGATTGACAGATTCACTGACGAATCATTGACTTTTTGGAAGAATAAATCAAAAATCAGCCACATCCATATTGCGGTTTCGCCGAGGTTTTGTTTTGTTTTGATTCTTTCTTTCTTTTTTTTATTTTTGTGTTTCTTTTTTTCTTTTCTTTTTATTTTCCATTTTCACATGACATCAAATAACTTTCCTCATTTATTCTAATCTATTTATATGTATTTTAATAGAGTAGCTCGATCCGACCAAGTACTTTATACTATTTTCAGCCCGGTTCAGGCTTTCTTTAGTTATACCGGCGAATTACGTAACAGTGAAATTTAAAATATATATATATATACTTTATAATTATACTTGAAGTCTGATATAATTAATTTAAGTAAACTAGTATGTTGTGGCCACCACATGACTTTCTTCTATATTTTCCTATACAAATTCCCTCAGTAAAAATAATTTATTAAAATTATTATTAAAAAAAATTTTCTTCCATGATAATGCAGGCGATTTCCATATTAGAGAAGTAGTTCCATTTATTCTCAATAAATAAAAAAAAAAAATAAATAAAAATAATAATAATAATAATAATAAAAAATTACGATTTTTTTTTTTTTCAAAAGTTTTTTTTTTTTTTTCGTTAAAAGTAACAACAACAAAAAAAAACCGATAACTTTGTTTTAAATTATCATAGATCTACAATTCAACCATTCGTTTTAAAGGTATTGACGAGATCTTTCGAAAGATACCCATCTTGAAAATTTATCCCTCCCGAGGAGGGGGGGGGGACTTTCTTCTATATGTAATATAGAGAAAGTATTGGATTCGTGAAAATTTTCTAACTCCGGTTTTCGATGGATTTGCACGTTTTGGGATGTGCTGAACATGATTTGATAGTTTTTAGAAAATGTCTGTCTCTCTCTGTGTGTGTGTGTGTCACGAATTTTTGGAGGCTGTATCTCACGAACCAATGAACGAAATTTAACCAAACTTGGTATTTAGTTGGACCCTGACATAAACTGGTGCTGATTAGATTTAGGGATCAATCGCCCAATAGGTGGCGCTGTGATAGCATTTTTTCTAAATTTTTAACATGGCAGTATAGGACAAAATTTCGTATAAATGTACATAATGAGAGTTATTTTTAACTTTTGATTGTAAAACTAATATGAATTATTGATAAAAGTAGTTGTTAACTAGGGGGAAAAAATTGTGCTTGTGGGGGCGTCGCCCTCCCCCGGGCGAAGTAAATTTTCAAGATGGGTATCTTTCGGAAGGTCTCGTCAATACCTTTAAAACGAATGGTTGAACTATAGATCTGTGATAATGTGAAACAAAGTTATTGATATTTTTTTTTTTTTTACTTTTAATAAAAAAAAACTTTGAAAAAAAAATTGTAATTATTATTATTATTATTTTTTTTTTTTTTTTTTTTGAGAATAAAATAGACTTTTTTTTTGGATATTTACTGTTATACTACTTTTCTGATATGGGGGGAGGGGGGGGGGCAAAACGTAATTTCACAAAATCCTTCATATCTCAAGCAAAAAAACAGATATCCCTAAAATTTTTGCTTTTAAATATAGCTAATACAAATGTCTAAAAAACGGTTTCTGGAATTTTTCAAATTCGGTCCCCAAGGGGGCAGGGGGGGGGGCAAAACGTGATTTCACATGCGTAAAACGTAATTTCGCATAATCCTATATATCTCAAACAAAAAAATTAGATATACGTGAAATTTTTGCTCTAAAATATAGCTAATGCAACTATCTAAAAACCAATTTCTGGAATTTTAGAAATTCAGCCCCCAGGTGGGGCAGCAAGGGGGGGGGCTATGGAGCAAAAACAAAGAGAAGTACAGTTAGGCCGTTCAAAATTGGTACAGATAGGTTTAAGAGGCCTGCAAGTCGAATGGGGATATTTTCGATTGTGTAAAGATATTAGGAGGGGCAAGAAGGGAGGGAGGGGAGGCGGGGGGGGGGGGCAAAAAAATAAAAATAGTGTCAGATCGTTCAAAATTGGTACGTAGAGGTTTTCGATACTTACAAATCGATTGCGGATATTTTTGAATTTGTAAAATTATTAGGAGGGGCGGGTAGAGGGTGGGGCTGTAAGGGGGGGCTATGGGGCAAAAACAAATAGAAATACAGTTAGGCCGTTCAAAATTGGTACAGATAGGTTTAAGAGGCCTGCAAGTCGAATGTGGATAATTTCGATTGTGTAAAGTTATTAGGAGGGGCAAGAAGGGGGAGGGGAGGGGGGTGCAAAAAAATAAAAATAGTGTCAGGTCTTTGAAAATTGTTACGTAGAGGTTTTCGATACTTACAAATCGATTGCGGATATTTTTGAATTTGTAAAATTATTAGGAGGGGCGGGTAGGGGTGGGGTGGTAAGGGGGGGCTATGGGGCAAAAACAAATAGAAATACAGTTAGGCCATTCAAAATTGGTACAGATAGGTTTTAGAGGCCTGCAAATCGAATGGGGATATTTTCGAAAGTGTAAAGTTATTAGAAGGGCCGGGAAGGGTGGGGGGCAGAGGGGCAAAAAAAAAAAATATATCAATCAAGATCATTCAAAATTGGTACATCGAGGTTTTCGATACCTACAAATCGATTGCGGATATTTTTGAATTTTTAAAATTATTGGGAGGGGTGGGAAGGGAGGAGGAAGCGGAGGGGAAAAAAAATAAAAATAGAGATAGATCGTTCAAAACTGGTGCATAGAGGTTTTTGATACTTTCAAATCGATTGCGGATATTTTCGAATTTGTAAAATTATTAGAGAGCTCATATATATGCAATCGCGCACGGGTCTACGCTGCCGAAGGCAGTGGGGACCCGGTGCGACATTTTTCCCGATCAGAGTTTTTTTTTTTTTTTTTTTTTTTTTTTTCCACATGATAAAAATTAATGCAATTTTGAGAATTCATTAATTATAATGATTCATTTAAAAATAGTGACCAGCGAAGCGGGCGTAGCCTGCTAGTCTATTTATATGTATTTTAATAACGTAGCCCGACCCGACGAAGTATTTTATTCTATATTCAGCCCGTTTTAGGCTTTCAGTAGTTATATCGGCGAATTCTGTAACGATGAAATTTAACAAAAGAAAATATTTTTATGATTAAACTTGCGGTTTGATATAATTAATTTAACTAAAAAATAACAAAGATATATAACATTATAACATTACTGATATATAGAGATGGGTTATCTGCTTTTCTGGAGCTCAGGCTACTGAACGCAGAGCTGGACGGGGTGTGCGACAGGTCGTGACCTTCGGGATCGTATTTCGAAGATCACGGACAGGTGCGGTCGCACAAGTCCTCCAGCTCTGTTTTCTAAAGAAAGTGTACTTGTGTTGTTATTTATACGTGTTTCTTTATACAAGTCAAATTTTTTATAAGTAGTATAATATATAAATAGTGTTGAATTATAGTGCCTACATTTATTTAAAAATCTGGTGTGAAACAACCACACGACTTCCATTACCCACTATTACACGTATTATATGCAATTTTTGAAGATAATGTTAACAGAAGACATGGAATTGTCCTAATGAAATAGACACCTAAAAATTTTCCGGTAAGGGAAAGTTAATACACGTGTAAAAACATAAAACAGAGTTTGCACAGCGATTTTTTTTTTAAAAGAAAGGGGAAGAAAATTGGCAGAGTTTATTTATTTGAAACACCAAGTTTCGAGATGTAAAACTGATCTGTCTGATCAGGATGACTATTAATTTTCCTGTGTTAACCAAGTAAAGCATGAGAAAGGATATCTAAAATGGGTTTATGTAACAATTTTCAAGAAAATCGTTAGAGCCGTATTTGAGATACCGATTTTTACCAAAGCTTGACAAAATTAATTGTTGGCCAGAAAACAACAATTATATGTAAAAGGATATTTAAAAGAGGGTCAATATGGCAAGTTTGAAAAAAAAAAAAAAAAAAAAAAAAAAAAAACATACAGCCGTTTTGACAGGAAAGCATTTGCAGGACCTGAAATTTAGCTAACTATATCCTTCGAAAGGATATATAATAGAGTGTTTATACAGCAATTTTAAAGAAAATCGTTAGAGCCGTTTTTGAGATATGGACTTATGGCCTCACTTCCGGTTTCAGATGTCCCACTTCTGGTTTTCCAATTTTCACCAAAATTTGAAAAGTTTATCTGTACACCAGAACAGTTTCAATTCTAAAGTTTCGTAGTTCTGTCTTTATTAGTTTCCGACATATAATAGCTAGAATATTTTCCACATACATACATACACACAGAGACCAATTGCTAAAAACCACTTTTTTGAACTCAGGAGACCTTAAAACATGTAAATCAGGTGAAATCTCGATATCGAATTTTTGGACCAAATACAATACTTCCATTACCTATGGTAGTCGGGTAATGGAAGTAAAAATAAATCAAATACAAGACTCTTATTAATGTGTCTTGAAACTTGCCAGTCTTGATCAACTTTACAAGTAGCAGCCACATATCAATTTCAAAATACCAAATTTGAATTTCCTGAAGTTATTTAAGTTATGTTGATACAGGGTCGTTCGGTTTTTTTCCATAATCGAAAAAAACTGGTTAAAACCGTCCCAGATAAAATACCATTTCGTCCACTTTTATTCACTATTAATTATTTGCGAGTAGTAAATTAAAAGTTATCTTTATTCTTTCAATTTATAAAAAAAAAAAAAAAAAAAAAAAAATTACTTCCATTACCCTACTACAGTATGTAATGGAAGTATTTGTATTCGGTCTGAAAATTCGATATCGAGATTTCACCTGATTTACACGTTTTAAGGTCCTCTGAGTCCAAAAAAGTGGTTTTTGGCAATTGGTCAGTGTGTGTGTGGGGGGGGGGAGGATCTTCTGGCTATTATGTATCGGAAACTAATAAAGATAGAACTACGAAACTTTAGAATTGAAACAAGTCTGGTGTACAAATGAATTTTCCATATTTTGGAGAAAATTGAAAAACCGGAAGTGGGACATCAGAAACCGTAAGTGGGACCGTAAGTCCGTATCTCAAAAACGGCTCTAACGATTTTCTTCAAATTTGTTACATAAACACTCTATTAGATGTCCTTTCGAATGATATAGCTGGTTAGTTCAGAAAAATTGACAGGCGGTCTGTATAAATAGCTCAATTTCAGGTCTCGGAAGTGCGTTCCTTTAAAACCAGCTGTACGGATTTTTTTTCAAACTCGCCATATTAACTCACTTTTAAATATGCTTTTGTATATTGTTTTCCTGTCAATGATTGAGTTTTGGTAAAATTTGGTATCTCAAAAACGGCTTTAACGATTTTCTTGAAAATTGTTATATAAATCCATTTCTTTCTTATGTATCACGTAATTATTAGAGGAAAATTAACTGCTACCCTGTTTAGGTAGGTTAGAAGTTTAGGTAGATCTCGAAAATTGGTGTTTCAAAAAATAACTCTACTACATATATATATATATATATAATATTTTTCCTTATTTTTTACCTCGCTTTATGTACGCTTCGTTTTATATGTCTTTACATGTGTATAAAGTTTATCTTACCAGAAAAATGTTAGGTTTCTACTTCTTTAGGTCACTTTTATATCTTGTGATCACATTATCTCCAAAAAATGCATATAATATGTGTAATAGTTTGTAATGGAAGTCGTGTTGTTGTTTCACACCAGATATTTTATTAATATGTTTGTATAATCAATTTGAATTTTTCAAAATAGACATGGAATAAGCAAAATTTACAATATTTAATAAATGAAATATTTGTATTTTTCTAAGGGTGGATGTAAAGGTATATTTTATATCTTGAATTTCAATCCTCCACTTTTTCCCTCCATTGTTTACAACTGCATTGTCATTTCCTCTCTCATAGACACATATACCTTTTAAAAATTAGTTATTAAGCATGATGAAATTAAATGATTCACATACCTTTCATGCAGTTTTTTGCTTTCCGAAAATACATACGTAAGGAAATCATTGTAATCGTGACAAAATTCTGGCTTTGCGATGTTGGCGTATCTACATGTTTTGAGGTCCCATGAGTTCATTTTTACTATTTTCATGATGATGATGATGATGATGATGATGATGTATGTGTATGTATGTCAGTGATCACAATATCATCCAAATGCTTTTTTTCGAAGGGTAGGCAAAAAAACAGGTTTTTTTTTAGGGGAAAAAAAAACTTTTTAGGATGATTTTTTTTAAATCGTCCTATTGCAACCACTTCGTTTATCTATATATTTATCTGTCTATTTATAATGAAATTTGTCATCACGATAACTCCCGAAATAATACTCCAAATCGAACCAAATTTGCATTGCTAACTGATCTTATAAATATCTTGGATGAGTAGGGTAACCAAGTTGCTCTGACATTTTGTTTTCAAGTGGCGGCCACTTGAAAATTTCAAACCCACATTGTGAAAAGTGTATTTAAAGCCAGATTTGTTTGTATTTTAATGTAAATATACATAACATAAGGGTCTCGATGAACTTTATTAATGAACTTTTTACAAGCATAACTTTTTAAATTTTGATTCAATTCGAACCAAAGTTGGACAGTGATCTTATCATATAATTATCTTGGATGAGTTCACTGGGAAACTTATTCCAACATCTTATTTTCAAGTTGCAGCCACTTGAAATCACACTGTCACGTGAAAATGTGCCATCAAGATAACTTTTAAAATATTAAATTGATTCAAACAAAAGTTGGACAGTGAACTTATGGTTCAAATATCTTGGATACGTTCGCTTGATAACTTGTTCTGCAATTTTATTTTCAAGTGGCGGCCACTTGAAAATTTTATTATCATCATAACTTTTGTAATACTGAATGAATTTGTATCAAATTTGGGTAGTTGATTTACCATTCAAACATCTAAGATAAGTTCGCTGTTCACCTCATTCTGTCTTTTTTTTACAAGTATTGGCCACTTGAAATCACGGTGCAACTTTAAAATTTCATATCACGGTAATTTTTGAAATACTAATTTAACTTGAACTAAAATTGGACAACGAACTTATAATCGAAATATCTTGTAATGATTTTAATGGACAAGTCGCTTCGCCATTTTGTTTCTAAGTTGTAGACACTTAGATTGCCGCTTGAAAATTTGTCATAACAATAACTTTTGATATACTGCACTGATTCGAACCAAAGTTGGACATTGAACTTATGCTTCGAATACCTTGAACGAGTTGGCTGGGCAACTTCCTCTATTATACTGTTTTCAGGTGGCGGCCACTTGAAAATTTGTTATCGTGGTAACTTTTGAAATACTTAATCCGTTCAAACCAAAGTTGAAAAATGGATTTATCACTTAAATATCCTTAAGCCCATCAGTAATTTGTAGCCGGCATTTTGAAACCAAATGGCGGCTTCTTCATAAGCCAATGCTTGTCGCAAATGCCGCGCCATTTGAAAAAAAAAAAAAATCTATCACTTATGTTGATTTAAATGAAGTCAAATACTACGATGTGGAAACAATTCTTTTTATTTTATTGAATTTGTTTATGCTCAGAAGGTAACATTATCGATTGAAACCCATATACAGTGGAACCTGTCTAAAGTGACCACCCTAGGGACCGGCTAAAATGGTCACTATACGCCAGTGGTCACTTTATAAAGTCTCTTTAAAATTGGAAAATGGTCACTTTAGTCAGGTGGTCACTTTACCCAGGTGGTCACTTTTACAGGTTCCACTGTATTTATAAACTCATACACGTGTACATACATACATATATATATGTATACACATGCCATAAAGTTATATTAAAATATATAATAAAAGTTAAAAAAAAAAAAAAAAAGTACAGAAGGAAAATGAAGGTACAAACAAAGAATTATTTAAATTTTCAATGTACTAAATAACAGTTATAATAAATACAATAAGTTCAATAGATTATTTACATTTCAGTGTGTTGTATTTTGAATATTCACAGTGAATATAATACTTCATATGTTTATATACATAATACTAATAAAAAATATAGTACTATAAAAAAACCTATGCTCTCTAACATAAATTGTGAAAGTGAGTAAACAATATTCCAAAATTCTTATTTCTAATTCCTGAATAAGAAAAACAATCTACAGTAATCGAGTAAATGGAAAAGGAAGAAAAGATAATGTCCGAAAACAACGTGCTTGAATGTAACAAAGTGATGATATTTATTTATTTATTTATTGCTAGTTACTATAAAACCATTAAAATGCACTTTTAAAAATCAAGACCCATTGATCATAATGCATTTAGAATTTATGGCATGGCCACGAAAGCATCTGTATGTAAAATGCACATTATACCTATATAATACTTAACATGCTGTAAGGATACCGAAAGTCATGGAATGATTTCATTTCGTATTAAAATTTTTGCCTGTTGACGTAATGTTTTTTTTTTTTTTTTTTTTTGTACTGTAAAATACTTAGGAGCTATTGTTATCAATTCTACTGCAAATATATAAGGTAAATGCATAAGGCAAAAAGTCACACTCTTTCTTTCTTTCTTCTTCTTCTTCATCTATTTTTTTTTTTTTTTTTTTTTTTTAAGATTAACGGCATTAAGACAAACTTTGAAAAATTATCACCCATTAACAGTAACGTGTTCAAAATTTTTAGTGTGCTCCTCTTAAAATGAAAGAAAAAACTGTAAGCGATTGATGCATATTTTTAATAGAAAAGATATAATAATTTTGTATAAGACACTAACGTACGCATACTCTTGTGAGTTAGAGCACGAATAGACAAACCCATTTAATAATAAATACTTTGAATAATAATTTATCATCTTTCAAGAAAATAAAAAAATGTCATAAAACTATATATATATACATATTCAATATGGGTTACATTCATAGAATAAATAAAAAAAAAATAAGTATATACCGAACTAAAAAACATTGGGAAAAAAGTTGTTTTATTTATACAACACTGCATGCTCATACAACCAAGTTTCAAACACGATTTTTCCTTATACAATAAACAGGATGCATATTGTTGTATTCATATCAAAATTTAATACGTATTACTTTATATATATATATATATAAGAAAGTTCTGGAATAGTGAACATTATCGAACTCCAGTTTTAGATGGGTTTACGTTTGATTTGTCTACTTTTAGAAACTGTGTGTTGATATCTATCTATGTGTATTACAAAGTTTGTGAACGCATTATCTCCCGGACCTATGAACGAAATCAAACCAAACTTGGTATTTAGTTGGACTTCGACCCAAAGAGATTATATTTGGAGATCAATCGCTGAACCGGTGGCACAGTCATATCAATTTTTTATAATTTTTAATGTGGCAGTATATAGGAGTAAATTTCGTATAAATGTACATAATGAGAGTTATTTTTAATTTTTTAAATTAAATTTAAATAATACATTTATAGGTAATAGTAACTAGCAGGCGTTGCCCGCTTCGCTGGTCACTATATTTAAGTTAATTCTTAAAATTACATATAACTTATGAGTTATGATTATAAAAGTCTCATAAAAATAATAGTAATAATAATAATAATTGAAATTGCCAAAAACCTTAGTCTTTTTGCCTCCCTCCCACACCAAAGGAGAAAGTGAATTTACAAAATTCCTTTATAGAATGTGTTGGGCACACATAACCAACCAACATATTATAAAATCAAAGTTTTGAGATAATTTAGAGCAGTGTTACTATTAATGAGTATAAAACTTCGAATAAATACCATAAAAATAAAAGAACTCGCAACTATTGTTTCGCGACGAAAGAAAACACGGCCCTTCTTCAGATGAATAAAGTAGACGTGATTGCTGCAAACAAAGCGGCTTGTTATGTGTTTTAGGAACACATAACCAATCATTATACTGAAAAATCACCTTCCTGAGATAAATTAGGAGAGAGTTCAAATTAGAAACGTGCTCTTTACCCCCAACTTTAGGGGAGAAAGGGCACACTATACAAAAGCCCTCTATAATGCGTGTTGGATATACATAGCACACACAGTTGCCAAAAAAATTGTCGTCCTAAGATAATCTGGGACAAATACGCTTGGAAAACTGCTTTTTGTCACCCACCCCAATAGAGGGGGAAAAGGGGGAATTTCGCAAAATCCCGTCACAGTTGATGTTTCATGCAAATAATCAACCATTTCGACTTCTATGTGCCAATTTTGGAAGAGCTCTCTCTGCTGTAATATCCAGATTTTGCAAATTGTATTTTGTAATAGAGACAGTTAACTGGGGAAAAAATTGTGTATGTAGGAGCCTCGCCTCCCCCCTGGGGGGGAAGTCCCCCCTCGAGGGGAGTAAATTTTCATGATGGGTATCTTTCAAAAGAGCTCGCCAATACCTTTAAAACGAATGGTTGAACCATCGATCTGCGATAATTTAAAACAAAGTTATCGATTTTTTTACTTTTAACGAAAAAAAAGCTTTTTTTTTATTTTTTTTATTGAGAATAAAATGGACTTTTTTGGATATTTGGTGTTATACTACTTCTCTAATATGGAAATCGTCTGCCTTATCATAAAAGACAATTTTTTTAAATAATAATTTTAATAAATTATTTTTTAATAACCAAATAAAATTCTATATAAATGTAGGTGCATTAATGAAACGGGGGGTTGAGGGGGGCTACCGCCCCTCTCACACAGAACTAATTATCATATAAAACTCTTCAGAAGCTTAATATGAATTGTTTAACATAGGTTTACATAACAGTACTCGTTATCTTACCTATTAATCTGCAACTTGTATTTATAGTATTAAATTTCAGGGTAAGAGAAAGTCGTGTGAGTGACACACCAGATTATTTTAAATAACTACGCATTTTGAGATTCCGTGAATAATTAAACAAAGTTTTTAACAGTTGTTCTTTGTGAGTCTGTTATCAGTGTAACTTTAAAAACTAAATACCGGCAGGGAACTCAAGCGTTATATTTTAAAGTTCATATGAAATTCATTACTTGAACAGTTTGATCAATATTGATAAGTTTCAACGAGTGATACGGATTAAAGTTGTCAATAAATGTGATTGAAAGTTATTGTTGAACATAATTTTAAATTTAATATTAGTCGTGAATTCTATAGAAATGTAGATATTAGTTTCAAATGTGGGTTGAGAAGGGTGGTACTCCCCTCCGCCCTTCCCACAGAAAATTATTTGTCAAATTAAATTATTCGTAAAGCTAGCTTAAATTCTTTTTACTATAGAATTTTATACAGTACTTGATATTTTATTCCTCAATCTGAATTTCTCTTTATAAAATTTAAATGTAGGGTAATAAAAAGTCGTGTGAGTGCCACACCAGATTATATACTTTAAAATAAAATTTATTATTGAAAATCTGCTTAATTTAGTAAAAAGTTTTATATAACTTGTTAAAAAAAAATTTTGTATATTGTCAATCGTGGCATTATCAGTAAAATATCAGATTTATGTACAAAGTATTCATATAATATTAGTATTACGCGCAATGAAAAACTATTTAAAATAAAATGTGATCATATATGTCCTATAAATAAGTCTGAACGATTGTCTTCTAAATTGTTATGTTACTCACATCCGTAATACAGGTGAAATCTATAATAATAATAATAATATTAAAAAAAATAATAATAACTGAATAAAAAACCACAACGCCTAGACGTATCTTCACCACAGAAATGTAAACATCTTTTCTTCGAAACCACGAACGAGAGGCGTAGCCAGATAAAAGGTGTGTCAAAGAGGAAAATCGGCACAAATTTGTAAAATTTTTGGACTTTCTTTGCAAATTTAATTGATTTAAAATTTTATTAAAATACAGGATTTTTTTCCGCATTGAATTAAACTCTTTGAGATTGACGCAGCTTTTTAAATTCTGTTTTAAAAAATTGAAAGAGTTTTTTATAAGCCATTTAATGCATCAACCCAAATATTGCAATAAAACAGCTTTCTTAAAAAACAACTGTTATTTTTTCATAAAATCTACAAAAGCTGCGTCAATTTACGAAATGAGAGTAATCCAATAAAAAAAAACCGCATCTCAATCAATTAATATGTCACTGTTTTAAGTGCAAAGAAAGTTTTACATAGGATAACATTGGATTTTAGAAAAGGAAATGCTGAGTGAAGAGGGCCCTTAATACTAAATAATTATAAGAAATCATGTTATCGAAATATTTCCGTCTCTGCTGAATGGAATAGCAAAATTAATTTTATATGAGATATATTTTAAGAAACTTCTTTCAAATTGTGTGAATGTTTATTCATTACTTGAAAGATGGCCGCCAAGCCCATCATACATAAATAAAAATAATAATATTTTTCAGAAACACGCTATGATGTATTTAGTACAGGAAAGAAGGATTTCTATCAACATATCATAAGGCACTTGATTCACATCTAAAAATTTAGTTAAAAAGTAATATTAAATAAGTATTTGAATGTAAGCTTGGGAATTTGATATCACACCCTTTTTAGACACAACTTTAATCAATTCTCTTTCTTTGAGCTTGGCTTTTTTGTACATTTTAAGTGTCTTTTTTGTAGATATCATTTATTTTTTACTTTCCGAACACTATAGTGAGGAAAGTATTGTAATCATGTCAAAAATCCGAATTCGAGATTTTGATGTTTCTATATGTTTTGAGGTCCCCTGAGTCCGTTTTCACTATTTTTACGATGATGTATATATGTGTGTGTGTATGTGTGTATGTGTGTGTGTGTATGTCTGTGAGTGAACACGCTAGCGTCTAAACGCTTTGTTCGATTAACCTGAAAGTTGGTACGCATATTGTAAGTCACCATAGTACGAACCCTATAGATTTTGGTGAATCTAGCACTTATAGTTTTTTTACAGGGACACAAAAAAAAATTCTTTATCATTATGGCCTACGGGAGCAAAATCTTAAAAGTGATATAGCATCTAAACGCCTTATTCAATTGAGCAAAAAATTTATACACATATTATAGGTCACAAATACTCAATCTGTATAGATTTTGGAGAATCTAGCACTTATAGTTTTTTTACAGGGACACAAAGAAAATTTTTTTATCATTATGCCTATGGGGCCAAATTTTTAAAAGTGTGATAGCGTCTAAACGCCTTATTAATCTGAGCAAAAAATTTGTACACATGTTATAGATCACAGTTGAACTAACTGTATAGACTTTGGTGAATCTAGCACTTACAGTTTTTTTACAGGGACACAAAGAAAAATTCTTTATCATTATGTCCTATGGGACTAAATTTTTAAAAGTACGATAGCATCTAAACGCCTTATTGAATTGAGCTGAAAATTTATATGAGCATTATAAATCACTGTTGCACTAACTATAAGCATTTTGGTGAATTTAGCATTTATAGGTTTTTACAGGGACACAACGAAAAATTCTTTATCATTATGATCTATGGGCTCAAAGTTCAGTAGCGTTAAATAAAACATCGTGTAATAGATGGAGAAAAATACTCAAACACTCTATTATGGTTTTCTCTCTTTTGTTTGTTTAACAACTCCTCTTTCTTTACTTTATCTACAAAACTGTTAATTACTCAATGTTCGGAAAGTCGAGTGGAGTCACTCCAGATTTTTTAAAATAGTTTTTATATTTACTGGAATTAACCTGATACTTTACATCAGATATATCCTGGATTTCAACTCAGCTTTCGTGCGATGTTGTTCTTTGCGTTAAACTGTATTACAAAGTTTTCTTTGCGTTAAACTTTCCATAATTTTGGTTGCTAGACATTATCCATGGGTTTTCTATGCAGACTAGTATGTCGTGTCCATCACAAAACTTTCTTCTACATTTTCCTATACATATTAACGCAGCACAAATTATTTATTATTTTTTTCATTATGAATGCTGAATATTATCAACTCAGAGAGGTATTGTTGCACAAAATGTCCAACGGAAGTAAATTTTCACCATGCAGATGGCATCCTTTTAGTTCTAAAAAAAAATTGTAGTATATGAGCTCCACTTATCGGCCGATAGGCATCGAGATTGAATCAGCATAATGTCTCATAATGGCCTTTTCACATATTAAGTTTTGTTTCATTATATGCAACAGAACCTTTCCTTAAATTGCGAAAATCGCTGTATAGCAGCGCCACATGTTGAGATATTGGTACAAAAGTTGATAAGCACTATAATTTGTAACAATGTAAATTTATTTGTAAATTTATGCAATTCCACGTATTAGTTACTCAGATATAGCCTTCTCTGAAATTGCGGCAATCACTGTATAGCAGCACCATGTTGAGCAATTGACACCAAATATTGATAAACGCTATTATACATCAAGGTTCAATTGCATATAAATTTATATGTAACTCTGAGCAGTAGCTCCTGATATCTAGTTGGAACAAAACTTTCGCCACACACATAGAACACACACACGCAAATAGAAATTTTCTAAAAATAGTCAAATTGTTTTCAGGAGCTCTTACAACGTGTAAATCCATTAAAAACCGAAAGTCGAAATTCATTTCAATAAAATGACAAGCGAAGCGGGCAAAGCCTGCAAGTATACTATATAGAAAGAAGTAGAAATCTTTATGCATCATAATTATCATTGCCAGATTGAATTGAAGGATATTAAAATTGGATACTATATCGTGTACTGACTTTCTTATTCTAAGGTATGAAAAATATTAAAAAATCAGCAATTCAAGCTATAGATTTGAAACAAATGTTATTCAAAAATGTATTCATTTCTGTTTTCAGGGATATAAAATTTAAAATAGTACAAAATAATAAAAGCAAAGATTCTTTGGTTAAAAAAATCTATATTAATAAAATCAGACTTTTGTCTGTAAATTTGTCGGAATCGAAAAATTTTGCGATATCTTCACGTTTTACACCCCATGAAAGCCGAAAATGACTTCAGAAAATTTTGCCTGTGTGCGTGTGTGTGTGTGTATCTGTGTGTGTGTCATCGTGTCCGAATGTCGCTTTTTTTATCACTTGAGAACGGCTGGACGGAATTCAACGACGCTTGGCAGGAATTTAGGTTTTCACCCAACTTAAAATTATATCTATCAACTTTTCAGAAATTCCCCCCCGTTCCCCCCCTAGGGGGTAAAAGACTAAAACACGTTTGTTCTGGCATCACTCGAGAACGGCTGGACGGAATTCAACGGCGCTTGGCAGAAACTTAGGTCTTCACCCAACTTGAAATTATATCTATAGAAATTTTCAAAATTATGATAAGTGTTTAAATTGTGGGTAAAAAACGCCTGCGCATGCGCCATAAATATTTTTTCACTAAAATGCTTTGAATGGAAAAATGAAATATAAAAATAATTTTTTAAGTTAAAGACTTTTGTATTCGCGTGATTCGCACTACAAATTATGAAAAGATTGAAATGAAGTGTTGCCATCTAAGTTTCATACTTTAGTTAATTTTAAAAAATCTAATTGTCGTATCGAAAAACTGTTTACACCCCAGAATTCAGAAAAATCACCTCTTTCATTTGGTACTGAATTTGTAATGATAGGTATGATATTTCTAATTTATTTTTCCCTTTATCCGTTTTTCCGTTGCCACTTAAATTTCATACTTTAGTTATTTTTTAAAAATCTAATTGTCGCATCGAAAAACTGTTTGAACCCCTGGATTCAGCAAAATCGCCCCTTTCATTCGGTATCAAATTTATAAATATAGGTCTGATATTTCTAATTTATTTTACCCCTTTTCCGTTTTCAACCCAGATTCGATATGGAGCAGCTTTAGTCTTGGATCCCTTAGGCAAAATTTGAATTTCGGCACTGAAGTAGCTCGGACATTTCTCGCCAAGATCTTTAATTGCACAATTGAGATGGCCAATTCAGTTCATCGCAAAAATGGCTTAAAATATTTAAAGTCACCAAAGGGTTCGATACTTAAGCCGTGCTTTTTGTATTTATTTATTTATAATACTGTCTATTAAAGACTTCTGTGGTCACGAAATTTGGTGTGTAAATTGTTTGTATGCATCCGGCACTTATTGTAACTGCATTTCACGAAATTCGAAATCCCCCCCTCTCCCTTCTCGGAGTCGGAGGGCAATAAACATGTGTAAAAACATGTTTCTCCGTT
Organism: Salticus scenicus; assembly: GCA_963930645.1. Classification (NCBI taxonomy): domain Eukaryota; kingdom Metazoa; phylum Arthropoda; class Arachnida; order Araneae; family Salticidae; genus Salticus; species Salticus scenicus. The sequence continues at coordinate 1,765,961 of CAWVNO010000515.1, read as the reverse complement.
TGAATTATCTTAGAATGGCGAATTTTGTTGTGTGGATATTGATTAAGTGTACGCATTATGTACGTTAGTGGGATTTTGCAAAACTTCGAACTCACCCGCTGAGGGTGGGGAAGTAAGAAGTGGGTAAGTTGCTGCCAAAGACAGTGGGGACCCAGACTCCTCACATTGGGAGCGAGAAAACCTCTACCAATCACAGCGAGAACTTAGGTTATTAATAAAGATATGGCATTTTGACAACTCATTTACGTTTAATGTCCAGCGAAGCGGGCAAAGCCTGCTAGTAACTTATAAAAAGAAAAAGCAGCTCAATTTGAAATTAATATTTTTCGGGTAAACTGAGATGAAGCAATTTCATATTTGGCGATTTATGTCTCTTTGGCGATATTTAACAGTTTTTCAGCAATTAAGATAGGAAATTTTGATTTTTAAAAGCTAAATTTTATAAAAGTTCCTAGATTAAGTAATTGTCTATCTGAAAAACCAGTTTTCAAAGAATTCTGCACATTTATGAATTCTCTAGCTTGTTTTAAAAAAAATTTCTTGAAGAAGAAATTTTTTCAAAAAGTTGTCAAAACATCTAATTTTACGCTAAATTGAAAATGCTCCCATTTTTTTACTTATTAACTTAGAAAGTTCGTTTTTATCTCAAATTAAAGATCTCGTTGAAACGAATATTTTACTTTTTGTTTCATTTTACTGCGATATTTGGTTCGTCCAATATTTAAAACTTTACGGAAAAAAAATTTGTCGATTTAACATGGGAAAGTTGGTTTCTGTATAATAAGCATTTAACGATCTTGGGTTATTTCTGTCGATTTTATTATTGGCGCGTTCTGCTTTGTGTTAGTGGTAGTTTGTTTGTTTTGCTTTTCTCTGAGCTTGGCTTGGCAAAACGACCGTTTCTGCTTGATCATGCTTTTTTATCAATTTATTAAAAGGCCAATTTTCCATGGCATAGTAAGTGATCCTTCTAGGCAAGTTTCATTGTGTGCGTATATATGTATTATCAGAATTTCATATAAATTCCTATGCAGTTGCATTCTGACATAATTTAGTGCCTATCAACTTTTGGTGCAAATCGCCCTACAGGTGACATTGTTACTCTGCAATTTCTCCCATTTAAGGGAAAGCTATATGTCAGCTTATAATATAAATAATTAAACAAAACTTAATATGCGAGAGGTTTGTTATGAAATACGCTGGTTCAATCAGGGTACAAATCAACCTATATGTAGCACTGCTATGTTGCACTTTTCCCCATGAAAGAGAAAGCTATATCTCAGATTCTATTACGTATAACTGCTATAAACTTGGTATGTAAGAGGACCATTTTTAAACAATGCTTAAATTTGGACGTATATCGACCGACAGGTGGCACTGCTGTGCTGTAGTTTAGACAGAGAAAAGGATGGCAAAATCTCAACATCTATAGCGTATAAATTTACCAAGTCTGACATGTGAGATAACCATTATGAAAATGAATGCCGACTGAATTTGGGTGTAATCGATCGACAGTCGGTGGTTCTGGTTCTATTACTCACCTTGTATGATTTTCCCCATGGCTATATCTCAGCATCTGTTGATCAAAATTACATCAAATTCCAAAATCTTTATTGCAAGAAGCTATGATTAACTTTTGTGAGTGGCGCTATTATATGGAATGATACAGAAGAAAGTTTTATGATGGCTAAATTAAACTAGCTTTAAATTAAGGAAGTTTTTTTACGTAGTATAATGTGAGGGTAAAATATGTGATAGTTCTTTCTTATAAGAAAATAATGACATTTTAAATACCAGCCAATGACAGGAATGTAGACCGTGGGCCATAAGCTAAAAATGTCATTTAAAAACAAGTTCGTTTCAACTTTTCGGGGGCAACCTGAAAATGTTGCTAATATATTCTTTTTAACATAGGTAATGAAAATATCAAATGTTCTGGAAGTAAACTTTGCACATAAATTTGGAAAATTGATTTCAATTTGAAGGAATTGAGTTTACATTTAGGATGCTGCTTTAAAGCAGTGTGTAATATATTTCTGATAAGACTGTGATTCGTTAAATAAATTTTAAAATTTAGCACACAAGTGCTAAAATCATACTCCTGAGAAAAAGTACTAAAAGAGGGGAAAATATTAATATTTAATGGATCTGCAGATCAGGAGCCTCAACGTCCTATTTTCATCACTCATTACTCATTAGATCACTGATAGTTTTTATTAATTTCATATTTATATCTATCATTATCATCATCAATTTCAACCTTTATCAGTCCACTGCAGGATAAAGGCCCCTTCTAGGTGATTCCAATCTGCCATGTTTTCTGCAATTCTTCTCCATTCTCTCTTCCAAACTTCACAATTTTATCTCTTCAACAACACACTGGTCTCTTTCTCGGTCTTTTGTTTTATCTCGGTATTCCAAATAGGAGTGGTGGTCAATCTATCATCATTTCTTCTGGAAGTACCCAGTCCAGCTCCATTTTAACTTAATTCTAGAAATAACGTCAGTAAAATTGGTTTGCTCCCTAATCTAATACAAATGTTTCGTTTTCTGTCTCTTCGAGTGAATCCTAACATGCATCTCTCTCTCTTTATTATACATATGTAATGTATGCATATATATGACGACTCGCTACATAAACAGATACATTTCTGGCGGGGGTTACCACTCCCCTTCAACTTTTCGCTGTATATCTCTGTCTATATCTATCTCTCTACATATATATATTTATATATTTTCCTAGAAACAGCTTTCTATTAATGCCTTGTAAATAATAAAAACGCACCAAATTTCCTGTAAAAAGACTACATAACATATCGGAATTATTTTGTATAACTCTCTAAACTAATTATCAATTCTATCGCAAAAATTTTTCATAGAAAAACAGGCTTTGAAACATTCTAATAACATTTCATTATATTTAGTGTAACCGTGTTAAAATATATTTTTAATACATACCATCTATAGACCATAATGGTACAATATTCTTTTGCGTGTTCCTCAAAACGAGTTACCGTTATTATATACAGCACTAAAAATGATACACCTAATTAATTATAACTCACTAATATTTCAACCTAATTTGACATCATTTGAATGATTACAGAATATCATCGGAATTCTTTTGTGTGGTCCTGTAAATAAATTTAGCTTATACATAACTTTTTTTTTTTTTTTTTTTTTTTTTTTTTTTTGAGCGAGAAAACATGCTTTTAAATATATTTATAATATACGTTAATTCCACTAAATGCAGTATAAACACGTTAAATTGCGCTTAGGTAAAAATTTGCTTATAGATCCTAATGTTATGAAATTATTTTGCGTTTTTCTGTAAAAGAACAGCAGTAAAAACATTTCAACTTATTCTATGTTTTTCAAAAATAATTGCTCGAAATTTAACAAAATTTGGATGATTACATGACATTGTCGGAATACTTTTGTAAGGTCCTGTACATGGTACAACTATAGTATTTCCCCTCAGCTAGATTTGGCGATTTTTCTTTGGCGCCGATTTGAACGATAACGATGTCGTTCTGGATTGTTTGAGATATAATATGGCAGCCTACATGCTATTTATTTTGGATTTATGATTTTATGATTTATGATTTATAATTTAGCTTACGATTTTATCATTTATGCAATATGATTTATGATTTTTAGATTTATGATTTAGCCATAATCGCCAACGAAAAATCACCAAATCTAGCTGAGGGGAAATACTATAGTTGTTCCCAAATTCTGTCCATAGGCCGTAATGATAAAAAAAAAAACTTTGGTGTTTCCCTGTACACACGCAAGAAACAGACACACAAACAGAAACCAAAATTTTTTTGAGTCTCCATATCCCTTTAAGACCGGAAACATATTTACTTTAAATCATTACATTCTTCTTTTTTTTGCAAACTGAAAGAATAATATGGACTATAACCAACATTTGTTGATTGAAAATTGTACTTTACACTTTCTGCTAATTAGCTCGATCGTTTTTTCTTCCCGATTTTATTACATACGACTGTTCCAGATGCAAAAATGTGAGTGGATGTTGTAGATGTCTAACCCGTACAAATGTACGCTTTCGATCGGAAAGGGATATGGAGGCCTCCACTGACGCTTCGGTAATAATTTAGCTACATGTCAGAGTAAAACTTACTGTGATAACGCTTTCTATGGTAACGTAATGTTGTTGTCTAAAGACAGTTTGGACAGTTTATTAATTTGAAGAAGCAAATCGGTAGACATTTTTCTTTCACGAATATTTAAAACTTTCCACTGATCAGCAAATAATCTCACTTCAGCCCAGCTTATTTGAGAAAAACACGTCACCTTTGAATGTATCTCATCTCCGATGTACAAACAATTAGTAATTTCTTCTGATATTATATTACCTGTAATAATTCTACTTAAAAAGTAAAGGGAAAAAAAAGAGTAATAAAATAATTCGATCAAAATGTTTATAATACTCAAGATAATGATGGCGAGAGAAACTTTACATCTTATTTGAGAAAAATACTACATTTTTGAATTTACTTCATTCCCGATATATAAACAATATGTAATTTTTTCCTTACATTATATGAAATGTAACGATTACTTAAAAATACACGAAAAGAAAGCAATAATAGAATTGGATGAAAATGTCAACAATACTCAAGATAATGTAAACATAAATTAACAATGCAAACAAAACATGCGATGTAAACAAAACATATCAAATGCTAGCGCGCGCCGCAACAGCAGCTGCCATTGGTCTAAAAATAAAAGCGAAAATGAAATTACTGTTTTGATTGGAGAATAAGCAACTGAATAAGTAGAGAATTTAACTATCTCTAAGTGTAAGTAGAATAGCAGGACCGCAGAAATGTCAAATTTGTAGAATTAATTTAATTAATTATAAAATAATGTGCACATCTTCAGACCAGAACATTGCGAATTCGTAGATAATAGAATATTCTTTTAATTTTAACATTAATTTGAAATTGCCCCTCGATGATTGAAACGGACTTGAACGATATCAACCTATGGCCCACGGCCTAATGTTAAATATTTCAAAAAATGTAATTTCTTACTATATTAATATAAATATTATTTATTTTAAATGATGATATGTAATAAGAATAAATGGCATAAATGTATTTCATGAATCAAAAATGAGATTATATATGTAAATTAATTGTTATTTCAAAAGCATTAAGATCTATTAAAATTTTGATTTATTTTCTCTAATAGCATTTAAAACTAGTATGTTGTGGCCACCACAAGGCTTTCTTCTATATTTTCCTATACAAATTCACTCAGTAACAATATTAAAAAAAAAAAAAAAAAACTTTTTTTTCGTTAAAAGGAAAAAAAAAAAAAAATCGATAACTTTGTTTTAAATTATCACATATTTATAGTTCAACCATTCGTTTTAAAGGTATTGACGAGACCTTTCGAAAGATACCCATCTTGAAAATTTACCCCACCCCGGGGGGTACTTCCCCCCAGGGGGGGGGGAAGCGATGCCCCCACATGCACAAAACTTTTTTCCTAATTAACTACTACTATTAGCAATAATTCATATTAATTTTACAATCACAGGTTAAGAATAACTCTAATTATGTACATTTATACGAAATTTTGTCCTATACTACCATGTTAAAAATTTAGCAGAAATACGATCACAGCGCCTCCTGTTGTGCGATTGATCCCCAAATCTAATCAGCACCAGTTTATGTCAGGAGCCAACTAAATACCAAGTTTGGTTAAATTTCGTTAAAAAAATTTAAGATTTTTTTTTTCTAAGGTTTTTTTTGTAAAAAGCAAAAAAAATCAATAACTTTGTTTTAAATTATCACAGATTTATAGTTCAACCATTCGTTTTAAAGGTATTGACGAGACCTTTCGAAAGATACCCATCTTGAAAATTTACTCCCTTCGAGGGGGGACTTCCCCGTTCACGATGCTTCTACACATGTAAAAAAAATTTTCCCAGTTGACTATCTCTATTATAAATAATTCTTGTAAATTTCATAATGATTACTAAAAAATAATTCCCTTTATGCACATTTATACAAAATTTTGCCCTCTATCACCATGTTAAAAATTTAGAAAAAGCGGGATGGCAACGCAACCTGTCAGACGATTTTTACCAAAAGTTGATAGGCACTAATTTATGTCATGGTGCAACTACATACCAATTTATATGAAATTCTGTGCAGTAGTTCCTGAGATACAGTTGCCACAAAATTTTGTCACACACACACAGACAGACAGACAGACATTTTCTAAAAATGGTCAAAACGTGTTCTACAGCTCTCAAAACGTGTAAATCCATCAAAATCCCGAGGTCGAAAATTTTTACGAATCCAATACTTTCTTCTATTGAATATAGAAGAAAGTAAAAACTAGTTGGCATAGGTGGACTCTGCTCAGTTCCCCATCATATTTATGTTCTCAGAAATTTCTAGTGCGAGACATATTATAATCATGTTAAAAGAAATGAATTTGACCAAAGCTTGATACAGTGACAGTATGAAATCCCCGCCTAATAGGCTATCCACCGTTCACTTGGATATAATTATTTTTTTCTAATTTATTAATTTATTTTATCAGGGTCAATTCCGTTGTTTAGTTTTCATGCTACTATTTCCAATGCAATAAACCTCAAAATTCATATTTATATGAAAAATTTACAATTTCGCTATGTTGATAAAATCGTAAATTATGAATAATTTACGAAAATTTCCTAGTAGAATATTTGTATTCAATCATGTTCAAACAAATATCATAAACTTAATTTTGAAGTTGTCTAATGTATTTAGGATCCTCAAAATGGAAGTTTATGATCAATTTTGCCTTATTCTGACATGTTAAGTAAATCGTAAATTCCAAATAACTTACGAATTTTTTTTAATTGGAAAAATCATAGTCTATGATATTCATGCCAGTATCCTAAATATTATTTCGAAAGTGGTTTGACATCTTTACGCTGAAAATATCCCTCAAGATTGACGTTTATGTGAAATTTTGCTCTATTCTGACATGTTAAGAAATTCGTAAATTTCCAATAACTTACGAAATCTTTATATTGGAAAATTCATAGTCATTAATATTCATACCAGTGTCCTAAATAATATTTCAAAAGTAGTCTGACATCTTTACGATGAAAATATCTCCCAAAATTGACGTTTATGAGAAATTTTGCCCTATACTGCCATGTTAAGAAATTCGCAAATTTCCAGTAACTTGCGAAATTTTCAAAGTAGCATATTTATAGTTACTGATGTTCATTCCGGCATCAAAACTGATATTTTAAAACTGGTCTGACATTTTTACAGTAAAAAGTTTTCATTTAATGCACGTTTAAGTGAATTTTTGTCCTATTCTCCCATGTTAAGAAAATCGTAAATTTCTAATAACTTACGAAGTTTTTAAATTCGAATGTTGCAAATGAATAGGGTTCTTGCCAGTGTCGAAAGTAATATTTTAAAACTGATCTGACCTCTCTGCGACAATTTGTTCTTGAGATATCGTGTACACAGACTAACAAACTAACGGACTGACCCACTAACAGACTAACAGACTAACAGACACCCTACAGACAGACACCATAGAAATTTTGTCATTTTCGGATTCCTCACACCTGAAAACGTGTAGAAAAGTCAAAAAACCGAGGTCGAAAATTTTCACGATTACCTAAGTTCCCCATACCTAGAGTATGATGGGGAACTAATAGTGATGTAATATTTTAATAGTACTATTTTAATGGGAATGCTTATTGTTCAAAAATTACTTTTAAACTGTTTAAATTATATTACTGGGGATGTCTTCGTCCCTTTTTTAGTTATATTACAATTTTTTTTTCCATTAATTCTTTTAAAAATATTTCATGTTTTGCAAAACAAAAGAATAAAAAATGTGATTTTCCATTAATCATCGATCAACAATATGTTTCTTGAACTCTATTAGAAAAATTGCTCTTATGCAGTAATGTTACATTTTACCTTCTTAAGTAATCCCTAAAATTGACCGACATTATTTAAACCAGTCAAATAACTGCGCCGTGACAGCAATAACGACGCCAAGCGAGTCGCACGTTTTAGTTCTGGTTTTGCTGAAACGTAAAAATGGCCGCTGATGCGTCAGCCTGTATTATAGGAGCTCTAAGGTGGACTCAGCTCAGTTCTCCATCATATACAAAGTGACCAATTTAAAAGAGTACCCGTTGGTTTTTCTTATTACCCTTAAATATGACGGATGTGGCAACTATTCTAACACTGAACTATAATTGTTTGAACCTTGTTTAAGTGTGGTAGACAATTTCCAACACTGTTGGACTGTTACAACTTTATTTGTAAGGTAAAAGAGAAATGGAGACGCACAATTTTTTTTAATCCTGAAATAATTTTATTTATGAAAAACAAAATTTAATTAAAAATTTTTACATTATCATTCCTACATTACATTTACATTATCATTATCATTTTTACATTATCAATTCATAGGCTTTTCCAGAGAAGTCCTGCAAACATCGATGAATTAAAACAGATCATAACTGAAGAAAGCTCGTCAATAACACCAACAATGCTGCGAAGTGTGTCAAAAACCTTGTTCGACGTGTTCATGTTTGCATTCAAAATGGTGGCGAACATTTTCAACATTTTCTGTGAGGAATGATAATGTAAAAAAAATTAATTAAATTATGTTTTTCAAAAACAAAATTATTTGAGGATTAAAAAGATTGTGCGTCTCCATTTCTGTTTTACCTCACAAATAAAGTTGTAACAGTCCAACAGTGTTAGAAATTGTCTCACAAACTTAAACAAGGTTCAAACAATCATACTTCAATATTAAAATAGTTGCCACATCCGTCAGATTTAAGGATTATAAGAAAAACCCACGGGTAGGGTACTCTTTTAAACTGATCACCCTGTATATATTCTCATAAATTTCTAGTGCAGGACATCTTATAATCATATTAAGAGAAGAGAAACGAATTTGACCAAACACTTGACACAGTGACAGAATGAAATCCCCGCCTAATAGGCTATCCACGGTCCACTTCGATATATTTATCTTATTCTAATCTATTAATTTATTTTATTAGAGTCAATTTCGTAGTTTAGTTTTCGAGCTGCTATTTCCAATGCAACAATCCTCAAAATGCACATTTATATGGAATACCGCCTAGTTTTGCTATGGTGATAAAATCTTAAATTACGAATATCTTACGAAATTTTTCTATTAGACTATATGTAGTCAATCATGTTCAAACAAGTATCATAAATGTTATTTTGAAGTTGTCTGATATATTTATGATCCTCAAAATGGACTTTTTTGCTCAATTTTTCCCTATTCTGCCATGTAAATCGTAAATTCTAAATAACTTACGAATTTGTGAAATTAAAAAATTCATAGTCAGGGATTTTAATGCCAGTATCATAAATGATATTTTAAAAGTATTCTGACATCTTTACGATGAAAATATCCCTCAAAATGAACGTTTATGCGAAATTTTGCCCTATTCTGCCATACTAAGTAAATCGTAAATTTCCAATTTTAAATTGGAAAATTCATAGCCAAGAATGTTTACACCAGTATATTATATAATATTTTAAAAGAAGTCTGATAACTTTACTATGAAAATATCCCTCAAAAGGGACATTTATGAGACATTTTGCCCTATTCTGCCATACTAAGTAAATCGTAAATTTCCAATTTTAAATTGGAAAATTCATAGCCAAGGATGTTTATACCAGTATATTATATAATATTTTAAAAGAAGACTGACAATTTTACTATGAAAATATCCCTCAAAAGGGACATTTATGCGAAATTTTGCCGTATTCTGCTATGTTAAGAAAGTTGTAAATTTCGAATAATTTTCGAAATTTTCAAAGTAGCATGTTTATAGTTAATGATGTTCACCTCTGCATAAAAACTGATATTTAAAAGCTGTTCTTACATCTTTACGATAAAAGTATTTCTTTTCATGCACGTTTAAGCGAAATTTTGCCTAATTCTCCCATGTTAAGAAATTCGTTAATTTCGAATAACTTCTGAAGTTTTATAATTAGAATGTTGCAAATGAATAGGGTTCTTGCCAGTGTTATAAATAATATTTTAAAACTGGTCCGACCTCTCTGCGAACATCCTTAGTGAGATATCGTGTACACAGACTAACAAACTAACACACTAACGGACTAACAAATTAACAGATGCCCTACAGACAGACACCATACCCATTTTGATATTTTTGGATTCCTCACACTTAAAAAAGTGTAAAAATGTCGAAAAAACGAGGTCAAAAATTTTCACGATTATCCAAGTTTCCCATACCTATAGTATGATGGGAAACTAAAACTTATCTCTCTATGAAATGTTTTCAAACATTTACCTCCATCGAAAATGCCAAAAACATAAAAATACACACACACGCACGCGCACACACACACACACACACACACACACGCACACACACACACACACACACACACACACACACACACACACACACACACACACACACAAAAAAAAAAAAAAAAAAAAAAAATCGAAAATCGTAAAACACCCAAAATTGGTTTTTCGAAATAAACTTCAGAAGACGAACAGCCAATTTCTATGTAACATTTTTGGAAGAGTTTTCTACTGTAAAATATTGCAAAGTGGCGGCCACTTGAAAATTTCAAATTCACATTGTAAAGAGTGCATTTAAAGCCGGAATTTCTTGAATTTTGATGTAAATATAGACCACATAAGGATCTCAATCAAGTTTACTAATGAACTTTATCCGCTATTTTTAACAAAGTGGCGGATATCTTAAACTAAGCGGGACAACATGAAATCAGGCAACCACTAGAAAATTTAAAATCGCTATAACTTCCGAAATAATTCTCCAAATCGAACCAAATTTGGACACTGAACTTATCTTATAAATATATTGGCTGCGTTTGTTAACCAAGTTGCTCCGTCAATTTGTTTTCAAGTGGAGACCACTTGAAAATTCTAAATTCGCATTGTAAAAAGCGTATTCCGAATTTGTTTGAATTTTGATGTATACATAGACAATATAAGGATCAGAACAAAGTTTATTAATGAACTTTATCCGCCATTTTTAACAAAGTGGCGGATATCTTAAACTAAGTGGTGCCAGTTGAAATCAGGCTACCACTTGAAAATTTAAAATCACGATAACTTTCGAAATAATACTCCAAATCGAACCAAATTTGGACAGTGAACTTATCTTATAAATATTTTGGATGACTTTGTTAACCAAATTACTACGCCTGTTTGTTTTCAAGTGAAGACCACTTGAAAATTTCAAATTCCCACTGTAAAAAGCGTGTTTAAGACCTGATATGCTTAAATTTTTATGTATACATAGAGTATATAAGGGTCACAACCAAGTTTATTAATGAACTTTAGCCGCCATTTTTAACAAAGTGCGGATGTTATAAACTAAGCGAGACAACTCGAAATTAGGCTACCACTTCAAAATTTATAAACGTAACTTTTTAAATTCTGATTCATTTCGAACCAAAGTTTGACAGTGATTTTATCCTATAGTTATCTTGGATGAGTTTACTGGGCAACTTGTTCTAACATTTTGTTTCTAAGTTACGGCCACTTGAAATCACGCTGCACTTTAAAATGTGCCATCACGATAACTTTCAAATTACTAAACTGATTCAAACAAAAGTTGGATAGTGAACTTGTGGTTCAAATATCTTGGATAAGTTCGCTTGGTAACTTGATTCGTAATTTTATTTCCAAGTGGCTGCCACTTGAAAATTTGTCATTATGATAACTTTTGTAATACTGAATCAATTCGCATCAAATTTGGGTTGTGGATTTATCATTCAAATAGATCGGGTAAGTTCGCTGGGCATCTCACTTCGCATTTTTGTTTCCAAGTGGTAACCACTTGAAATCATGGTACAACTTGAAAATTTTTTATCACGATAATTTTTGAAATGCTGAATTAGTTTGAACTAAAATTGGACACTGAACTTATCATTAAAATATCTTGGATGATTTCGCTAGGCAGTTGCTTCGCCATTTTCTTTCCAAGTTGCAGCCACTTGAAAATTTGTCATAACAATAACATTTGGAACACTGTACTGATTCGAACCAAAGTTGGACAGCGAACTCGTGCTTTAAATATCTTGGATGAGTTTGCAGGGCAACTTGCTCTGTTATATTGTTTCCAAATGGCGGTCACTTGAAAATTTGTTATCATGATAACTTTTGAAATATTTAATCAGTTCAAACCAAAGTTGAAAAATGGATTTATCACTCAGATATCTATGATTTCGGTGGGCAATTTTCTCCGCAATTTTGTTTCCAATTTGCATCTACTTGAATGCTGCCACTTGAGAATTTGTTATCGTGTTAACTTTTGAAATACTGAATTTATTCGAACCAAAGTTGGACAGTGGACTTATCTTACAAATATCTTGGATTAGGACACTGTGTTGAAAATGTATTATTATGTCTATTATTTATTTTATGAATATTATTATTATTGGATGGCAACGTTGGTTAAAAAAATATGATACTTGGTCTCGTTTAATCGAGAGCTCGTGTGTAATTAAAATTTTTAGAATAAGTCATTTTCTGTTTTTGAGCAGTAGGTTTCTCCATTGGGAATAAAGTTTTTTTGTATTTTTTAAATGATTTCTTTTTGTAAATAATATTCAACGTAGCTGTGTTCTTTTTTACTGATATTTGAATTTTTAGAAGAAACGCAGCACGTGTTATTCAACTGAGTAGCCGCTTTGAAGATAAAAGTGTGAATATTTCATTTACTGGCGTCCGTAGATAACACTAGTTTTTAGAAAGCAGAAGGAAACGGTGATTTTCCTTAGGTAGCTTTAACATTTGTGGAGTCCGAGCGACAGGACATTAGTGAAAAAACAACATGTTTCAAGCAGTAAAAGGTTTTAAGAAAGATGATTTGATATATGTGGCGTCTGAAATTGGCAAAGAAGTACCAGCCAATATTACTGTGTCAGGTTTAAAAAATATTATACTAAACAGTGAAGAATTCAAGAAAGATCCTGAATTTGTTCAAGTACTATTAGGAAATGCTGTTGCCGAGCGAAAATTACAAGAGCAACAGCAAGAAGAAGATAAAAAGGAAAAAATGAAACAAGATAAAGAATTTGAATTTGAAAAAATGAAATTTGAATCTGGGTGAATCTGTTCCATTAAATTATTTGCCTGATTTAAGCAATTCAAAAAGGAAATTTACGTTGCCAAGATTGGAATTTAGACAATTTGGCGATGACTTAAAAGATTGGCTTCCTTTTTGGAGTCAATTTGAACAGGTGCATAAAGATGAAGATATCGCACCGGAAGATAAATTTCAGTATTTAGTGCAAGCCACGGTTGCCGGTTCCCGTGCAAGAGAAGTAGTTGAAAGTTTTCCGCCAACTGGCGCCAATTACGAAAAAGCCATTGAAAGCTTGAAATCACGCTTTGGAAGAGAGGACCTCTTAGTCGAAGTATACGTTAGACAGTTACTAAAATTAATTATTTCTGTTCAAATTAAGGAAATGTTTTCATTAACTTCTCTATATGACAGACTTGAATCGTATCTACGTGCATTGGAAACATTAGGTGTAACCACGGATAAATGTGCATCTATATTGTATCCCATGGTTGAATCTTGTTTCCCAGCTGATTTTTTAAAGGCTTGGAATCGTAACATTTCTCATTCAAACACTGATGCTAAAGAGAAGTTAAATAACTTAATGCAATTTCTCAAAAAAGAAGTTGAAGGCGAAGAAAGGATATCTTTGGCTGTAGCTGGTTTCGGTTTAGGAAAGAGCCAAGAGAACAAACCTTTAAAAAGGAAGCAATGCAATTTTGAAAATTTGAAAAGTAAAGTACCTACTGCTGCGGGTTTATTAACGGCCACTTCAAATAGAGAGGTGAAGAAATCTTGCGTTTTTTGTGATGGAAAACATTCAAGTTCAAATTGTTTTTCAGCTCAGAAAATGTTTAGCAGAAAAACAAAAAATAATTAAAGATAAGGGTTGTTGCTTTGCTTGTTTATCGCCAACTCACACTGTTAAGAAATGCCGAACAGTTCTAAAGTGTGTGATCTGTTCTAAAAGGCATTTTCCTCTAATGTGTGATGTACTTGATTCACAAAAAAAGGCTGTAGAAAAGAAAGAAAAAAAACCTGCAGAAAATGATGTTAGTATGTCCAATTTCAACAAACGAAGTCCAAAGATATTTCTTCAAACCGTGAAAGCCAAATTGATCTCTGGCAATAAACAGAAAAATGTGAGATTGCTCTTTGATTCCGCATCGCATAAGTCATATATTCTGGAAAGTGTAGCCAAAGAAATGGATTATATGCCTATTCGCCAAGAGAAAATGGTTCATTCCCTTTTTGGCGGCGTTATCACTAACGAGGTCAAGCATAACTGCTATAAAGTGACATTGAAACATTTTAAAGAAAATTTTGGCTGCAATTTCGAAGTTTTGGACCAGTCTACAATATGTGAAAATATTAGACCGGTTTTTAAAGGCCCTTGGATAAAAGAGTTAGAAGAAAATCAGATTAATTTAACGGACATTGGCGACAAATGTGAAGCGATCGATATTCTCGTCGGAGCTGACGTCATGGGAAAAATGTCGACAGGAAACAGAAAGGTCTTATCATCGGGTCTCGTGGCTTTAGAAACATACTTAGGTTGGACCTTAATGGGAAAAGTACCGCCTGGAAAAGCGTTGGAAGAAAACTTGGCGATGTCAGTGTTATCGCTATATGTAAATGAAGCTGAAATCTCAAATCTATGGAAGTTGGATTTAATTGGAATCTATGATCCTATTGAGAAGAAGTCCAAATACGAGACTGATATTCAGACTAAAGAGCATTTTTTAGAAACAGTGGCAATTAATAGAGAGGGTCGCTATGAAGTTTGTTTGCCATGGGCTGATGATAAGTCGCCTTTTCCCGACAACTTGAGTTTGGCGAAGAAACGGCTCGAATACACAACAGCAAAGCTTATAGCGATGAACATGTATGAAAAATATGAATATGTTCTTCTGAGCTGGATTAATGAAGGCATAATTGAGGAAGTTCCCAAGAGCGAAGTAAACTCTTATGGCAATTACTTACCTCATCGTGCTGTAATAAAACCTAGTAGCAGCACTACTCCAATTCGCCCAGTGTATGGTGCTTCAGCTAGATTAGCAAATTATCCTTCTTTAAACCAATGCTTGGAATGTGGTCCTAATCAAATGGAACTTACACCAGATATTTTACTTCGATTTAGAGAAAAAGAATTTGGCGTTATCGCCGACATTAGGAAAGCTTTTCTGCAAATAAGCATTCGTAAAGAGGACAGAGATTTCCTGCGTTTTTTATGGTGGGAAAACTTAGAAGGAAAGAAACTAAAAGTTTTTCGCCATACAAGAGTTGTTTTTGGTGTTAAATGCAGTCCTTTCCTTTTGGCTGCGGTAATTGAGTATCATATTCGGCGTTGTAACGGATTTGAAGAATCTTTAAAGAAAAGGCTTTTAGAGAGTTTCTACGTAGATAATGTCGTTACTAGCGTTAATAACAAAGAAGAATTAGATAAGTTTATCGTTAATTCTAAAGCTTTAATGGCCAAAGGTTGTTTTGATCTTAGAGAATGGGAATGGTCTGGCGACTGTAATGAGACTAGTTCTAAGAAAGAGACTCAAGTATTAGGTCTTATTTGGAATAAAGAGCTGGACACACTGAAAATTAACATGAAATGGTTAGACAACATTAATATGGAAAGAATAACAAAAAGAAGTATGTTGTCTGTCGTCCACAAAGTATTTGATCCTTTTGGCTTCACCTCACCAGTCATGCTTTGTCCAAAAATAATGTTACAAAAGGCATGGAAACTAGGAACGAGTTGGGATGAAGAGATAACTGGTGAGCTTCATAAAGAGTTTATGCAGTGGTTTCAAGAACTGAAGTATTTGACTGATATACAGATACCTAGGTTTATTCGAGTATCTTCCAAAGATTTAAGCAACTGCACTATTCACACATTTGTTGACGGAAGCAAAGATGCCTATGGTGCAGTTACATACCTTAGAGTAGAGGGTGATAATCAAATTAATTTATTTTTGCTTGCAGCAAAGTCTCGAGTGGCTCCGTTAAGAGGTGTAACTATTCCTAGAATGGAACTTCTAGCTGCTGTAATTGGAGCGAGACTGACGAATTCGGTTATTGAAGCTCTTGGTTGGAGAAATGTTATGACTCATTACTGGAGTGATTCTACAACGGTTCTTGCATGGATACAGCGAGAAGAAAATTGGTCCGTTTTTGTAAGAAATAGAGTGCAGGAGATCAGAAAACTGAGTGATCCTTCATCATGGAGACATATAACGGGGGAGAAGAATGCTGCAGACTTGCCCTCCAGAGGATGCAAAGCAAAACATCTAGCCTCATCAAAATGGTGGGAGTGTCCACAATGGATGAAAGATGTTTCTGAATTTCGAACAATGATGGATTTCTCCAATCGCGATTGGAATGAGGAAGAAATTGAAAAGGAAAAATCTAGGAAAACTTGTATACTGACAAATACTGAAGCTATTGTTGATGAAGACTGGTACTATAGATACTTTTCTAGTTATGACAAAATTATTCGTCTTGTTGCATGGATCCTTCGTTTCAAGCACAACTGCAAGAATTTAAATTAGAGGAAGCATGGTGAATTGACAGCCTCAGAAATTCATGAAGCAGAAATGAAGGTTTTACTTCCAATTCAGAATGAGTCTTTTCCTCAAGAAGACTAAAAGAGATTGAAAACTTTGCAAACGTTTAAAGACGAGCTTGGTGTCATTCGTCTGAAGACGAAAGTTATTTATCGAAAGGATAGTGAAGATTTTCTTAAACCTATTGTTCTTCCATCAAAACATGAAGTGGTAAAACGGCTAATTTATAAAGCACATGTTGAGAACTGCCATGCTGGTGTCCAGATACTATTAAATATACTTCGAGAAAAGTATTGGATCCTAAACGGCAGAAAGGCAGTGAAAAATGTTGTAGCCAGCTGCACTGCATGCAAAAGATTTCGGTCAAAAAACTTAGAAGTAATCAGTCCTCCACTTCCAGAAAACAGAGTTAAAGATGCTGCAGTTTTTCAGATAATTGGTGTTGATATGGCTGGGCCATTATTTCTCAAGGATAACAAGAAAAGCTGGGTTTTAATTTTTACTTGCGCAGTATACAGAGCGGTCCATTTGGAGCTTGTTACTGCTGCTTCAACAGATGCGTTCTTAATGGCTTTTAGAAGATTTACAGCTCGCAGAGGAAGATGCTCTACTGTATACTGTGACAATGGTTCAAATTTTGTAAGAGCAACCAACTATTTCAAGAAACTAGACTGGGAACGCATACGAAAACATGGAGTTGTCAACTCTATTGATTGGAAGTTCAATCCCCCAACTGCTGCTTGGTGGGGCGGTTGGTGGGAGAGATTAATTCAAATTCTAAAAGATCTCTTGAAAATAGTATTAGGTCTGGCACGTCTCGATTACGAAGAAATGATGACGGTTT
The DNA here is from genome assembly GCA_963930645.1 of Salticus scenicus. Lineage (NCBI taxonomy): Eukaryota > Metazoa > Arthropoda > Arachnida > Araneae > Salticidae > Salticus > Salticus scenicus. The sequence continues at coordinate 1,748,428 of CAWVNO010000515.1, read as the reverse complement.
TAGCTGAGTGTGAGAGGGTAGTCAACTCAAGACCTCTTACTTACATCTGTGAAGAGGAAGCTGTAAAACCAATTTCGCCATCGATGTTCATCCAAGATATGCATGAATGCAGTCTTCCTGATTTGGATGCTGTTGAGCAAAATTTTTTGTGTAAAAGGCTTAAATACAGACAAACCATTCTCAAAGATTTACGAAACCGTTTTAGATCTGAATATCTTGGTGCTCTTATTCTACGTAAAAGTAAAAGCAAAAAGTCAGCCAAACATACCGTTACTGTTGGCGAAATTGTTATGGTGGGAGCCGATAATAAAAAGAGAATCTACTGGACTTTAGGTCGTATCACTGAGGTTATACCAGGTAAAGACGGACAAGTACGACTTGTTAAAGTGCAAACTTCCCAAAAGGAGCTCTTACGCCCGATTCAAAGAGTTTATCCCCTAGAGATAACATCTTCTGAAGATCTTCCCACACCGATGACTCTCAGTAAAGTTAAAGAATCAGATAACATCTCCAAAGTTTCAGACAGTACTACTAGTGAGCAAATGAAGTTTAGTAGAGTTGGTAGAAGAATTAAAGTGCCCGAAAGACTGAACTTGTAGATTATATTAGATATTGTTGATTATTCTACTATTTATTTTACTTTTTCATTTTTATATTTTTTAAATGTAATGTTGCCATCTTTGTATCAGAGTTGTTTGACTAATAGGTTTTATGTTTTGATTATTATTTATAATCAAAAGGTGGGAGGATGTTGAAAATGTGTTATTATGTCTATTATTTATTTTATGAATATTATTATTATTGGATGGCAACGTTGGTTAAAAAAATATGATACTTGGTCTCGTTTAATCGAGAGCTCGTGTGTATTTAAAATTTTTAGAATAAGTCATTTTCTGTTTTTGAGCAGTAGGTTTTTCCATTGGGAACAAAGTTTTTTTGTATTTTTTAAATGATTTCTTTTTGTAAATAATATTCAACGTAGCTGTGTTCTTTTTTACTGATATTTGAATTTTTAGAAGAAACGCAGTACGTGTTATTCAATTGAGTAGCCGCTTTGAAGATAAAAGTGTGAATATTTCATTTACTGGCGTCCGTAGATAACACTAGTTTTTAGAAAGCAGAAGGAAACGGTGATTTTCCTTAGGTAGCTTTAACACACTGAGCAACTTGCTCCGCCATTTTGATCCAAATGGGAGCCACTTAATTTTTTAACACGATGAGTTTTGAGATTCTGAATAAATTCGAACTAAATTTGTAAAGTAGACTTATCTCACAAGTGTATTTGATATAGTTGTTTACCAACTTGGCCTGCCCTTTTGTTTTCAAGTTCCAGCCACTTGAAAATTTAAAATTCACATAAAAAGGTATTTATGAACTGATTTGCTTGAAACTCCATATGTACATAGACTAAATCGATACTTCTACCAAGCCCATTAATAATTTGTAACCGCTATTTTGGAACAAAATGGCGGATACTTTATAAGTAAAAAGAAAGCAACCTACCCTTCCGAATGAGCCGGAAGAACTTGTTATTATTGTATTTGAGTCTAGTCTTCCCATGTGCAATTTTTGCACCGTGAAGCAATTTGGAGCCGAGTTATGCTTTAAACGTGTTTTTGTTGTCTGCCCCCAAGGGAAAAAGGAGGAATTTCAGAAAACCCGTCTTTGTGTGTATCAAGGCTCTAGAACCAAATGTCACACCAAAATTCGTGATCCAGTTCCACACAGAATCATCACAGCAGTGTTGACTCAGTGGTGGATTAACTCTTTTTACTTCCATTACCCACTACCGTAGGTAATGGAAGTATGGTATTCGGTCCAAAAATTCGATATCGAGTTTTCACCTGTTTTACACGTTTTAAGGTCTCCGAAGTCCAAAAAAGTAGTTTTTGGCAATTGGTCAGTGTGTATGTGTATGTGGGGAATCTTCTGACTATGATATCTCCGAAACTAATAAAGATAAAACTACGAAGCTTCAGAATTGAGAATGGTTTTATGTACAGAGGAATTTTCCAAATTCTGGTGAAAATTGGAAAACCAGAAGTGGGACCCGTAAGTCTGTATCTCAAAAACGGCCCGAACGATTTTTTTGAAAGCTGCTATATAAACACTCTAATGGATGTCCTTTTAAATGATATAGGTGGTTAGTCCAGAAAATCGATAAACTTTCTATATAAATAGCTCTTCAGACTTTGCAAGTGCGTTCCTTTAAAAACAGTTGTACGGATTTTTTTCAAGCTCGCCATATGTAAAATTGAAGCCTTTGTCTGTTTGTTGGTGGCATTGTAACTTACAAACGAATAGACTGAGTTCATTGCGGTTTTTAATTTATTATTATTATTATTATTATTACTAGAACGCTGCTTATTTCGGGATGGTTCTTAGTTATGTTTGGTGAAAATCTGTCAGATAGATTTTTTAAATTTAATTAAAATGCATTTTTACAGGCAGCTTGTCGTTGATATTTTTAAATTTGCGAGTTGGCAATTTTCCAATTTCCATATGTTTCGTTGAAATTCTTTTTTTTTTTTTTTTTTTTTTTTTTGATTGGAATATAAAAAGATTTTTTTAAAGATTGCGTATTTTAAAACGATTTCAACAAAAATTAATAAATTGGCGATAAATAGTGATTATCAGTTATGTATATGGTTCCCAATCCAAAACTGTGTATATTCGGTTGAAAATTAGAGATTTTTTAAAATTAATCAAAATTGGATTTTTTTTTTTTTTTTTTTTTTTTTTTTAATTCCAGGCCACTTTGCATTGTGTGTGTGTGTATATATATATATATATATATATATATATATATATAAATTTAAATTTGCGAGCTGGCAATCTTCCAACTTCCATACATACATACATACATACATATATATATATATATATATTAGTATAAAAAAGCTTAATTTTTTTTTAAAACCAATTTTGATAAAAATTAAAAATTGGCTAAATTTGCGATACTGGGTTTACAGTTCAAAAATCACTAAATCCGGTTGAAAATTAGAGAATGTAAAGAAAAATTATATATAGTTAAATTCAAGTCCAGCCGTGAGTTGACATTTCATAATTTGCAAGCTAGCGTTCTTATAATTGAGAATTACAGATTTTATAGAAAGAAAAAAAATAATTTAATTCAAGGTTTGTTTATTTATTTATTTATTTATTATTATTTTAATAAAGTTAACTTTACACTTGTTGACATTGGCAAATCAAATTCCTTCTGAGAAACTATAAAAATTTTGTGATTTTTAATTTTTTTTAAAAATCTTTTGTAACAGAATTGAAAACTGTTTATGAATCCATTTCGTCTGAATATCTGAGCTCTTACTTCTATAAATATTTTTAAAGGTCTTGAACTGTTATACATGTAAATCTGGTTCAATATAGCATATTTTCGATAGAAAATTAATATGAATAGCACTTCTGTATTGTGTAAAGAGACTCACAAAAGAATTTGTGCAAAAAACAGTCAATGAGAGGTACTTCTTTATTATTTTTATAGCAAGTAAAACATGAAAAAATTAACATACATTATTCAGATGCAAACAAGTACGAAAAATCATGCGGTACGAATTGATTATTAATACTTTCCGAATGTACGTAATTGTTGTATCGTATAACTTTCAATGATCTTTGCCTACGTAATCACACAATGGGCAGACAGTAGTTCTGAAAGGCATACCGATAGACTAACTGAGTTACTATTCATTCTTAAATATTATTAGGACGTGTTAAAAATGCTTAATGCAAAAGAAAATGAAGCCGTTTTATTCTAATTGCAGCCCTTAATGTATCTGAATATCTTAGTGTAGCCCTGTAAATCTGAAGGTTAACGAAATCATATTCCATACAAAATATTATTTTAGCATATTAACAGTAAAAGTCAATTTCTTTATGATTTTTACATTAGGAAGTTCTTTAAATGTAATTTATAAAAAATATCTGTCCTAAAATGCAATGCATTGACACTTTTTTGGGTGCCCCTGTACACAAACCAGTTGTAAAGGACCTATTAATGCCATTTAAAACAGAGAACATTCTATAGTGAATTTGAATAACATATATATATCTATTTAATTTCCAAAAATATTTACAGACACTGGGGGAGGGCAGACGGACGGATAGGTACACAAATTGAAATCATATTCACACTTAAAAAAGGTTAAAAAGTGTTAAATCGCTTAATGTAAACGAAAAGGCAATTCCAGCAAATTTCCAATAAAAGCCCTCAATGTAATTGAATTTTGGGAGGTCTTGTAAATCTAATGCTAATCATACTGCATTCTGTGGAAAGCATTCTTTTGTGCATATGAATGATGGTTTTTAATTTTATTAAGATTTGTTCAAAGTAAAGTTATTAAAATTTGGTTTATAGAAATACTTTTCATAGAATGAATGCTTTGGAATACTTTCGGGTGTCCCTGTACACAAACCGGTGGGGGTATTTACTCCATTTTCAATAGGGAACATTTGATAGTGAGCTTGAATAACATATTTTCATTTCATTGAAATTTGTGTAAAGTGAAGGAATTAAAATATAGTTCATAGAAATACCTCTCATAGAACACAATGCTTTTGAATACTTTTGCGTGTCCGTGTACACAAGCCAGTAGAGGTATTTACTCCATTGTCAATAGGGAACGAATATCCGATAGTGAATTTGAATATCATATATCAGTTTCAAGAAATTCCATGAATATTTATGGGAGTTAGAGCACGGATAGACAGATAGACAAACAGAAGTCATTAACACTTTTCAACCGTATTGGAAAGTGTTAAAAAATTTAGAAAGTGATAAAAACGATTAATATAAACGAAAATGCAATTCTAGTAAATTTCCAATAATACCCATTAATGTACACGAATAGTTTTGTGTGGCCCTGTAAATCTAATGCTAATCATACTATATTCTATGGAAAGCATTCTTTTGTGCATATGAATAATATATTTTAATTTTATTAAGATTTGTGCAAAGTAAAGTTCTTAAAATTTGGTTTATAGGACTACCTCTCATAGAATGCTATGCTTTAGAATACTTTCGGGTGTCCCTGTCCCTGTATACAAACCAGGGAAGGTATTTACTCCCTTTTCAACGCGGAACATCCGATAGCGGTCTTGAATAATATACTTCAATTTCTGTAAAGTAACGGCATTAAAATATGGTTTGTAGAAATACCTCACATAGAACACAATGCTTTGGAATACTTTCGGGTATCCCTGTACACAAACCAGTAAAGGCATTCACTCCATTTTCAATAGGGAACATCCGATAGTGAACTTAAATAACGTATATCAGTTTCAAGAAATTCTATGAATATATACGGGAGTTAGAGAGCGGGCAGACGGACAGACAGACAAACTGAAGTCATTAACACTTTTCGACCTTGTTGGAAAGTGTTAAAAAGCATGTTTCGTGTGGAATATGGCGTAAATAGTGTTAAGGATTGATTTACAGGGCTACACTAAAATATTCAGATACATCATAGGACATAAATTGTAAATGCTCGAAACGTATTTTTAGTTTTTTTTTTTTTTAAATGAAGTATATTCTTAGATATGATCTCGGAGGTAAAATATATTGAAGTTTAATCGATGTAATGGTTAAATACGGTAAGAAAGTACTTTATAGCATACGCAAATCGAATATTTTTTCTATCTTTGTTTTAAATATTGCCCTGTTTCATAATTTTCATTTCCAGTTATATTTTTAAGCTTTTGAGCTATGCAGTTTTGCGTTATATAGATTTTGTAGATTTTGACCTATGCATATTTCGGGTGATAAAATTTTTTGTTGAATAAAAAAAGTGACAAATTTAAGCCCTAAAGTAAACAAATTAATGATAGGAGAAAAAAAAAAAATCAATAGCATAAAAATGTTGCATATTTTTTGAACGAATAAAACAAATTCTAGAAAAAGCACTACAGTCATCTAGTTAAGAAGTTGTTAAGCAATATGAATAATTAATATAAGCTCACTCAAACTTTCTAATTTATAGAGATTAGTTATAAGAATGAAAAAAAAAAAAAAAATATATATATATATGTATCTTAAAAATCAATAAAATAAACATAAATAAAATAAAAATCCTATTAAAAATTAATAATGATGTTCATGTTAAACAAGAACGAAAAATCATGCAGTTCTCACAGACTTCTTACATTTTCCAACTGTACGTAATCGTTGCATCATTTAATCTTTAATGTATTTTGCCTACGTAGTCACACAGCGGTCACGCAGAAGATTGAAAATACAGGTAGATAGACTAATTGAATTCATAATTACTCTTAAACATTGTTAAAAAGTGTTAAAAAAATTTACAACAAATAGAAATGCAATTCCAGTAATTTACAATTGCACAGCCTTTAATACCATCTGAATATTTTAGTGCAACCCTATTAATCTTAACGTTAAATATACCATGTTCTGTAGAAATCATTTTTTTAGCACATGATTATTAAATCACAATTTCGTTATTTGTGCAGTACAAAGTTCTTTGAATGTGATTTATAAAGTGCACTTTTCAAAACGCATTGCAATGGCATTCTTTTGAGTATCTCAGTACACGAGCCAGTTGCGTTATATATCCAATTTTAAATAAGGAACATACCATAGTGAACTTGAATAATATAGTTTGAAGACATTCTGAGCATATTTATGGATACTATAGGAGAACACATGGACAGACAGACGGACAAAAAGACAGACAGATAGACTAATTCAAATCATAATCATTCTTAAATATTGTTATAAAGTGTAAAGACGCTTAACAAAAACGAAAATGCTATTCTAATTTACGCCCTTGATGTATTTGAATATTCTTGTGTGGCACTGTAAATCTTAATGTTAAAATTGTACTATATTCTATACGAAATACTTCTTTGAGCATATGAATAATAAATGTTGATTTCGTTATTATTTGTGAAAAATAAAGATATTAAAATATAGTTTATAAAAATACCTCTCATACAACACAATACTTTGGAATTCTTTCGAGTGTCCTTGTACACTAAGCCAGTGAAGTTATTTAGACTATTTTCAATAAGGTACCTGTCAGAGGGAACTGAAACAACATACATCACTTTCAAGAACTTCCATAAATATTTCAGGGTGTGTTAGAGCGCGGAAAGTCAGACAGACAAATCGAAGTCATAAACATTTTTTAACTTCGTTGGAGAGTGTTAAAAACTAGTTTTTATTTAGAAAGTGAAACAAACAATACTCGTTCTTTATATATAAATATATTAAATAAGCTACGATATTGAAAATCTTACTGCACACATTAAAGATGCGGGTAATGAATAGCAATAACAAAAATAATAATGATGAAATGTATTTCATTATTTAATTAAATACCTGCAAAATAAGCTGAGGCTTCTCCAGTGTACGGTGTCGCTTTTTTATAATATGATACCTAAGATATCGGCATTGAAGAACATTGAATAAACTTTGAAAAACGAAACAAGAGGAATGAGATAAAATTCACATCACTGCGCAAAGAAGTTTAATGAAAAGTTCAAGTTAGAAGTAAGGATCAAGGCTATCAGATAACAGTAAAACTCTGAAAGAAATACACCCTTTATGCATAAACATTAATTATCAAAATATTTTTCATTTAGTACAATCAAAATGTTGTCTACATGCGTTGTAGAAGAAGGGATATATTCGTTTTATCGCTCAATGTTTCTAAAAGGGCGTGCCTAAGTGCATTGCTGTGCCTTAAAAGATTTTCGGGTGTGCCCTAGGGTATTTAACAGAAATGTCTAGATGTAAAAATAATAAATATAGTTTTACTCTATTAATGCTTTTATTATTATTATTATTATTATTATTATTATGGACATATCACTTTTTTTTTATGTCAATACATAATTATTCTGATAAATAAACAAAAGTTTTTCTTTTAATCTGAATGGAAGTAGTCACAAACAAACGATTATTTTAACGCTTTTAAAATGGTTAGGATTATAACATTTGTAGCTTTTTATTCAAAAGACAGTTTTGTTCACTGGTTTATTAATTACGTCTATAAAAAAAATTTCTGAAAGTTTTGAACGTTTTTATTTATTACTTTCTCTTATGGTGTATTTATGTGGTAAATAAATATATATATATACATATATGTATTCTTTTGGGGTTAAATTTTCGAAATTGAGTTTCTGCTAAATTTACACGTTTTTAGGCCCCATGGATCTGAAATTCATGTTTTTAGTGTTTGGTGTGTGTGTGTGTGCCTGTGTGTATGCTATCAGCATACCTTAAGAATAAATAGTAGCAGGAAGTCCAAACTCAGTCTTCTACATCTGTATCATACAGTAATGCTACACTAAACTTTCCATTAAGATCAAGTAAAGGGTTCGTGAACAGGGCCATTCAAGAGAATTTAAATACATTATGTCTATGGGCTAAATTTCTCCTAAGTGCATTGTAACATCTATAGGCTGCCCTAAACAAAATGGAATGGACATATTTTTTTTAATGCATAAATGTTTATTTTATGTTGATTGTGATATGGAAATAATTCATCATCCGTTTACAAGGCTACACAAAGTATTTGGATATACTGGGTCTATACTTGGAAATTGCTGGAATTGTATTTCATGTGGTCTGTGTATGTGCCTGTGTGTGTGTCTGTGTGTCTTATGTGATTTTCCTGTAAGATTAAATATAAGTAGATACACAATTATATATGTATATAGTTTATAGAAAATATACAGGACTACCCAAAATTAAGCTAAACGTTCTTTTCTATTGAATGTAATTGACGGAAGTGCTTTGCTACATTTAACTATGGCACTGATCACACACTGCTCACACAGGGCGGAAAATTGTTTTCTCATACCCATACTGTAAACAAAGTATTTTCTTAAGATTGATTTTCAACTCTGATTTATTGTAAAATATCACGTTTTGAGGTCTCTTGAATACAAAGTCAAACTTTTAGCGATTGATCTGTATGTATGAGTGTTATGAGCGTAACTTAAAAACAAATTAGCGCAATATATTCAAATTTGGCATTTTGAAGTTTGTGTGTACTTTCTACTTGAAAAGTTGATCAAGATTGGCAAGTTTCAAGGCAAATTAATAAAAGTCTCGAATTTTATTTTTAAAAATAAATGTGGGCTATATAATTGAACTGGAGGTTGAGGGGTGAGGCAGTCTCCTTCACACAGAATTATAAGTTATATAAAACTGTTCCTAAACCTATTTTAGAATATTTTTAAACTGGATTGAACTTTATTATTTTATTGATCTTACGTCTTAAACTGGAATCTGTCCCTGTACTGAAATGCAGGGTAAGAGAAAGTCGTGTGAGTGTCACACCAGATTATTATTATTATTATTATTTTATTTATTTATTTAACTCTTTCAAATCTGAAATTATACAAAACAATATTTCTTATTGTTCTGTATTCTCATACTATAACATGTTTTCCTTTGAAAATTCTTAGAAATTTCTAAGCAAAAACCTATTATGAGACATAAACAAAATCGAGGCTATTTTTCTATGTATAATATCGTTGTAAGAAATAGACCAAAATAATGAATGACCAGCTGTTGTAACATCAAATAGGGAAATTGCTTTTTGAAGGTCAATTCTTTCAAATTCTTTTCCTTTTTTTTTTTTCTCGATAAACTTGCCGCGTGAACGCATTTTAGACGAATGCTGTAAAAAGGTAGTTGAAGCATGCTTTACTTTTTATATTCCTTCGTTTCTAGAAAAGCAATTCGGGCGTGAATCCTAGTTTAGAGGTTAGCGCTCTTGCGGGCAAATGTTCATCTATCTATAGGTGTATGTCAGAGAAGGGACGTTCAACATTTACGGAACAATATTGTAATGCAGTGTCTTAAGAGGACATTGGATGTTTACAAAGGTAAGAACTTTTGACCAATAATTATTAATTTCAGAATTGATGTGTAAGTATCATTTGAATTAGATATTCTTTCGTTTTGGAACATTACACATTACACATTATATGGATTTCGGTGATTTTTAGATTTTAGTTTATATTTCTCTAATTACTTTATATGTTAGAAAATTATATTGCTTTAAGGAATTTTTAGATTATCTATAGGAGATTCGCCAGTTTAAATTCAGATTTATTAAGGATAGATATTTCTTGTTTTTCAGATAACGATTAAAATATTGGTGCATGCATTGTTTGTCTGCGTGTGTATATATCGTAATTTGCATGCATGTAAAAAGTTTTTTTTTTTTTTTTTTTTTTTTTTTTTTTTTTTATGAAACCACGTATTTACATTATTTGCATCATAAAGTGTATGCAAGTATCATTATTATTATTATTATTATTTTTTTTTTTTTTTTTTTTTTTTTTGTAAAATATTTGTATCGTGGAGGGAGGTGTAAATGTACATATGAATTCATTGGCTAATTGATTGAATTATGATCTAAGTGGTAAATTAAGAATGATTTGATGAATGACTGTTGGATTTAAATACTAAGAAGAATGTTGCATTATTTACTCAAACATATAATAAAAATTGCGAACAAAGTTATTTTTATTAATTCATTTCAACGAACAATTCAACATTAGCATTGTTAGCGTGCCACTTTTTACCAATAAAGAATATTTTTTGCAGTATTGTTCATTTACTTACAAGAGCAATTGGGAACACATAGCACATGGTTCCAGAAATATTAGTTCCCGACAAAATGTTTCCGGGAAATGTGTCGCCTACCTGTTTTCGTTTCGTCCCTAACCCCCCCTCTACCCCCCTCCCCCCCCCCAAAAAAAAAAAAAGAAAATTTATCCTTAATACATTTTTATGAAAATTTTAAAATTGAACCGAATATTGATTTTTTTTTTAATCGAAAAGTTAACATTCGGCTAAATATTTAAATTCCTAAGTAAATATTTTCTATGTGCAATAAATAATTCTTTATTTATTATTATGTTTAAAAAATACAGATTTAATTTTAATAATATCAGCATAAAATAAACAAAATTTTAGTTAAAAACATAAATTTTACACTTTGAGTTTTTAGTAACTAATTATTGCGCTTGATTTATTTTTCTTCTTTTAAAAGATACTGATACTGTAATTTTCCCTTTTTATCTTAATGAATTTTGAGTATTAGTATCTAAATGTAAAAAACTAGTACGATGTGGCCACCACATGACTTTCTTTCATATAATTGTGCACAAAATTATACAAATTATTTATAAAAAACTAGTACGATGTGGCCACCACATGACTTTCTTTCATATAATTGTGCACAAAATTATACAAATTATTTATTAAATTCCATTATAAATGCAGAGGATTTTTATCTGACAGAATTATATCAATGAATACCGAAAGAAAGTCAATTTTTTACCAATATCAAAATACGATTTTTTTTTTTCGTTAAAAGATAAAAAAATCTATAACTTTGTTTTAAATTATCACAGACCTACAGTTCAACCATTCATTTTAAAGGTACTGACGAGATCTTTCGAAGACACCCATATTGAAAATTTACTTCCCTCCCCCCCCTGGGGGGGGGAGTACACCCCAGGAAACGATGCTCCCACATGAACATTTTTTTTCCCTAGTTAACTACTACTATTATAAATAATGCATGTTAATTTTACAATCACACGTTTAAAATAACTCTCATTATATACATTTATACGAAATTTTGTCCTATACTGCCATGTTAAAAATTTAGAAACAATGCGATCACCGCGCCACCTGCTGAGCAATTGTTCCACAAATCTAATCAGCACCAGTTTATGTCAGGATTCAACTAAATACCTAGTTTGTTTAAATTCCGTTCATTGGTTCGTGAGTTACAGCGTCCACAAAATATGTGATACAGACAGACATTTTCTAAAAACAGCCAGATTGTGTTCAGGACATCTCAAAACGTGTAAATCCATCAAAAACTGGAGTTCGAAAATTTTCACGAATCCAATACTTTCTCTATATAATACATATAGAAGAAAGTAATAAATTTAAATTAGTAAAAAAATCATAAATATATTTTTTCCTTCTAAAAAAAAAAAAAAAAAACTTTATTCATAAAAACTTGCATCAAAATTAACACTATTGAATTTTAAAGTACACTATTACTTTACTATTGAATAATTACTATAATACACTATTGAAGTCTTTAATTTTTGTGAAGCATTATTTTGAATGTTTGGTTAATTTTTTATTACTTTCTTCTATATTCAATAGACGTATTGGATTCGTAAAAATTTTCGACTTCGGGTTTTTGATGGATTTCCATGTTTTAAGAGCTGTAGAACACGATTTGACTATTTTTAGAAAATGTCTGCCGATCTGTCCGTCTGTCTCTCTCTCTCTCTCTCTGTGTGTGTGAGAGAGAGAGAGAGAGAGAGAGACAAAATATTGTGGCGACTGTATCTCAGGTACTACAGCGCAGAATTTCATACAAATTGGTATGTAGTTATACATTGACATAAATTAGTGCCTATCAACTTTTGGTAAAAACTGCCCAACAGCTTGCGTTATCATCCCTCTCTTTCTAAATTTTTAACATGGTGGTATAGGACAAAATTTTGTATAAATGTGCATAAAGAGAATTATTTTTTAATAATCATTATGAAATTTAAAAGAATTATTTGTAATAGAGATAGTCAACTGGAAAAAAAAAAAAGTGTATGTAGGAGCCTTGCTTCCTCCCCTGGGGGGGGGGGGGGGTCACTCCTCAACGGGAGTAAATTTTCATGATGGGTATCTTTCAAAAGAGCTCACCAATACCTTTAATACGAATGGTTGAACCATCGATCCCAGGAGCAGAAAGTGCTTAGAACTGTGACACGCGTCGCAGAACAATTGAGGCTTTTGCAGAACATTTCATCTATCCCCTAACTGGATGATGTTGATACAGCTAACATTCTAAAATTAATAAAACCTAGATAAGTTCAACTGACCTTTAAATGTGTTAGTATACTAGAAAATTGCTGGAAACAGTCATTGTTTCAATCTATAGACAAAATTTATAAACACTTTGTAAGTAGTATATCCACATTAATGTGACAATATTAATGCTAAAAGCCACTGAAAAAATTGCAAATTCTGGGTGTATTCCTCAGTTTTAGATTACAAAAATTTTAAATCATGTTTTATTATAAATGTGTAATAAATATTTTACTAATAAGTAATATTTTTATGCTTATTTTGCATTTTACTGTGCTTTGACAAATTTGGACAAAATACCTGCAGAACACCTGCAAATTTTAATGTCTCGTTGCAGAACATCGGATATAATTCTGCTCCTGATCTGCGATAATTTAAAATAAAATTATCGAATTTTTTCATTTTTAACAAAAAACGAACAAACAACAACAACAAAATAATAATAATAATAATAATGTAATATTGAGAATAAAATTGACTTTTTCTGCATATTTAGTGTTATACTACTTCTCTAATATGGAAATCGTCTGCAGTATCATGGAAGATAATTTTATTAAATAATAATTTTACTAAATTAATTTTACTGAGTGAATTTGTATATGAAAATATAGAAGAAAGTCATGTGGTGGCCACAACATACTAGTTTGATTTGTTATGATCTTTGTTTGAAGTCAATGCATGTACTTGATATTTTACTGCAGTTTTCTTTTTCCTTAATTTAAAATATTTTATATAATATCCTTTTAATTTATTAGTTTATATCAGATAATATCCTAATTCTTTAATTTGGATAAATGTATTGAAAATTGCGCATAATGAAAACTGTCTTAGAAAATATTTATTGAATAATTAACATTTTAAAAGTTGTGCTTATATTTTAGTTGAATACAATCTATATCAAAATTAATACCAAAGAAATAATTTCATAATTATATTGACTCACCGTTCTTTGACATAAATATTATGTATTAATTTATAAATAATTTAACTTTAACTACCCTCATAATTTAAAAATATTTATTTTTTCCAAAACAAGTTTTTTTTTTTTTTTTAAATCAAAAAAAGTTTTTTTTAATCAAAAAATCATGCGGTACGCATTGGTTATTAACATTTTCCAACTGTACGTACTCGTTACGTCGTATAACCTTCAATATCCTTTGCCTACGTTGTCACATAACGGACAGACAAAAGGACAAAAAGGCAGAGAGATACACTAATTCAATTCATAATCACTCTTAAACATTGTTGGAAAGTATTAAAAAGGCTTCGCACAAACGGAAATGGAATTATAGCAATTCCAAATTGCAGCCCTGAATGTATCTGAATATTTTAGTGTAGCCCTGAAAATCTGAAGGCTAAGCATATCATATTCTAGACAAAACGTTATTTTAATATATTAAAAATAAATGTGAATTTCATTTGCTTTTTTTTTTTTTCCTCTTACCCATAAAGTAGAGGAAGTATTGTTTTTGGGTCAAATTTTCGAACGCGAGTTTTTGTTAGATTTACACGTTCAGAGGTCCCCTGAATACGAAAATCATGTTTTTAGCAAATGGTCTGTGTGTATGTCTATGTGTATGTGCGTGTGTCTGTCTGTTATCAGCATATCTCAAAAACAAATTATGGCAGAAAGTTCAAATTTGGTATTCTAAATGTGTATCATATAGGGATGCTACACTAAGCTTTTCGTTGAGATGAAGCAAATGTTTCGTGTACAGCGACACTCAAAAGTATTCAAATGCATTACGTCTATGGGGAGGAATTGAAGTTAAGTAGAATTTAACATATATAGACTGCACTAAACCAAATGAAATGAATATATATTTTTTATATCTTTAAAAGCATATTTCATGCAGAATATTTTATGGAAATCATTCACTGTTCATTTACAAGGCTACACAGAAGAACTAGATTATAGTGCGACAATAGCTGAAAATTTATAGAAGTGTATTTCAGGTTGGGTCGTGTATTATTACTATAGGATTAGATTTAGGTGCACTATGTGGTTTGTACATAATCTTCAAAAGATATACAGGGCTGCAAATATTTAAGTGACAACATTCTTTTTTATTATAGTGGAAGTAAGTGCTTTACCATACTAATATTTTAGTCTGTCTAAGAAAGCTGCTCAGGAATGGAAATGAATTCCTCATAGACATCTGATAAATAATGTATGTTTTTAAGCTAAATATGCATCGCTTGTTTATTGTATATTTATACGTTTTGAAGCTTCCTGATTACCGCAGTCAAGTTTTTTAAAGTTTGATCTTTCTCTGTGTCTCTTAGAGTAACTTAAAAACGAATAAATTCAGGAGATCCAAAAGTTGTATTTTCAAATTAATATAAATTTCTTGCTGGAAAAGTTTTATCAAGACTGGTAAGTTTCAAGAGATGTTGCGTGTGAAAGTTGTCTGAATAATTTTAAGTGAACTTTTAGTTTTAATAACAGATTTATATTATATATAAATATAGGTGAAGTAATGAAACGGGGGTTTGAAGGGGGCGATAGCCCCCCCCCCCTCCACAGACATACAGAACTAATTATCATATAAAACTCTTCCAAAGCCTAATTTGAATTGTTTTAACATAGGTTTACATAACAGTACTCGTTATGTTACCTCTTAATCTCCAACCTGTATTTATAGTATCAAATTTTAGGGTAAGAGAAAGTCGTGTGAGTGACACAACAGATTACTTTTTTTTCAGTAGGATGTTATTTAAAAATTATTTATAAAATTGTCTTTTCTAAACGCAATGCATTGGCAATCGATCGGCACCAGTCGCATGTTGCTACGTTAATTTACGGCAAAATTAGTTAGGAGGTGGCGATATGTATATATATATATATATATATTAATGGCTGTACAACATTTAATACTTATTTTTAGAATTTAAATTTAAACGTGTCACAGGTACAGTGTCCACCACTAGTACACTTAATTTATAAAGGGCTTCATTACCGCCTAGGCACGGTAGGTCCTGATTTTAGGAGTCCTAAAATTACTCTGTAATTTTATTTACAATCCTCTTAAAATTTATTAATTTTTCATATTTAAACATTCAGCTGATGATTTCATATTAGAAATCTTCACATTGCAAGTTATTTTCTTCATATTAGTTATTTTGTTCAACCCCATCATAAAAGATTAGCACTTTAAGAAAAATAATAGAAATTCATACAAAGTAACAAAAATCCCCGCATAATGTTACACTGGAATGGAGAAAGTATGAATCTGACTAATGTGCAGCGCAATGGCTTTTGGGTACTTTTCGTATTGACGTGCAATTTTTTGAGGATAGTTTCTCAACAGTTTTCGAAGAAAGAATTGCTTATATTCTACATCACAAAAAGAAAAGTTGATAGTATGTAAAATAATTATAAGATAAAACTAGTTGGCATAGGTGGACTCTGCTCAGTTCTTTATCATATATATATATATTCATAAATTTCTAGAACAGGACATTCTCTTAACATAGTTATCGTGTTAAGAGAAATGGATTTGAAAAAACGCTTGACACAGTGACAGAAGGAAATCCCCGCCTAATAGGCTATCCACCGTTCACTTCGATATATTTATCTTATTCTAATCTATTAATTTATTTTATTAGGGTAAATTTCGTAATTTAGTTTTCATGCTACTATTTCCAATGCAACAATCCTCAAAATGCATATTTATATGGAAAATTTTCAATTTTGTTACGTTGATAAAATCTTAAATAACGAATAGCTTACGAAATTTTCCTATTTCAATATTTGTATACCTTTTTATATACCATGTTTTTAAATTTTCTGTTGAATCATAGCTATATGGAAGTGAAGTGTGATGTCACTAACCGTCAGTGGGGCCAAAAAAGAAAAAGATTTCCTAATGTTAATTATCCATTGGATTTTTTGTAAAAAATTATTAAAAATTAAGAAAAATTATTTCCAGATTTTAATCCCCATATTTGGATATAGTTATATATAAGTTATTGTCTACATGTGTTAGATTGAGTTACTTTTGCTGTAAAATTGATAAGCTTTCAATTTTAAATTTCAAAATTGTATCGTCCTTGGCGATTTTTGTATTTGGTGATCAAAAACGTAATACGAAAATACACACACCAGATGTATATTTTCGTAATATGCATTGTTACGATGTATTATGTCATATTACTGATTCAAACGTTGTTGAAATAACCATGATTTTTGAAAGGAACTAAATATGTACGCTAGATAATTTGACGAACTTTTTTTTTTTTTTTTTCTGTCAACGACGACAGATATCAAAATTCCGCTGCAATATATTAATATCTTATATCAGACGCTTTATTTAGACATTTAAAAACAAATTTGACTTCAAACTATGATAGAATATATATTATTTTCCTTTTAATTAGTATATTAGTTAGATATTTATTATGTAAATATAACCCTTTGAAATGAAATGTTTATGTTTGCATTCGAAAATAGAAATTTGACATCCCCCCCCCTACAGTTTTGAAATTTAAAATAAAAATTTTATCAATTTTACGGCAAATAAAATTTTTAAAGTGATAATGACGTCAATTTTTGTGAGATACCCAATTTAACTTTTTACAATTTTTTAACGTTCACGTTTAATTAAATGTATTTATTTTTATGTCGAAAGAAAATGAACTCGTACATTTTTATTTGGCAACAATTAAATTATAGCTAACATTTAAATGGGTAATTTTAAATCTATTAGGAAGTTATTATTTTCATATTTTAATTAATTGAAATAAAACTAATAAAAAATTCGAAAATCTGAGTTCGAAGTATTGTGTTGTCAACGGGTTCTGCGCTACTGTGAAAGTTTCAAATGTCTAGTTAGTAGGGAAGTTAGTTAAAAATAGATTACAAGATTTGTACCGGACAAACAAACAAACAAAGAAGAATCGAAATTGATAAAAACATGGTAAGAATTGTTATGTAAAAATATTTGAATGCAAAGGGCAGAAAATGTGTAAAAACAGAGAAAGATGTGAAGATCATGAAAAAGAATATGATTTTGAAGAGAAAAAAGGCTTTTAATTATTTGAAATTTAGTATGCTAAAAATACAGCAATACCTGTTTAAATAGTTATCTTGAAAAAAAAAAAATAAATAAAAAACAATTAATTCTAAGAAACACTTAATTTTTGCATAAGAAATGTCAAAAAAAAAAAAAAAAAAAAAGAAAGAAAGAAAGAAAGAGAGAGAGAGAGAAATGGAAGGCTTCAAAATATTGCTCTGAATAGAAACTAATTCAGTCTTGAACGAGCCCTGACTTCATATATGTTCATATATTCAATACAATATGTATTTATAAAATATTTATAATCCATTTCGAAAAAGAAAGATGTTGTAATATACCCGTTAAAAAAGGACAGCAATTTGAATAAAGGAGCAAATATTAAACAGATCGAGTAAATCAATCTTAAATAAGATTGAAGATGTGCTATAGAGTTTGTTGCACTATTTTGTAGAAACGAATTGATGATATTAGCACTTTTGATGATGCTTAAATTTCTTGTATTATTATGAAGCAATACACTGGTAAAAATAGTGATAAAGGATCAAAGTCATTGAGGTGATTGGCCGTGAACATTGCACTGTTCACAATAATCCAGAATTCGTGCTGACATTAAAATGTTTTATTTATCTTCAACTTCGTAACAATATTGCTTGTAATAAAATAATTCAACAACAATGATATACATCAGAAATATCCATTTTAAAAGAATCAAGATGTTCGTTTTCTAATACAATATATGAATACATGAAAATGAACGGGATGGACACGGGGAGAGAAGCAAATCAAGAGACGTCTTTACCGGAACAGCGAAGAGGCAGAAGTGATCAAATTGTTAGCTGGATACATTACACAAAACCACAGAAAAATGAAGCCAAGACAACACCCAACTTTTTCAGTTACAGCTAATTTAGTGTAACTTTTTAAAATATATTGGCGATTGATTTCTTAGCCAAAAAACCGTTATTAATACGTGAGAATCTGGCAAACTAACCTTAACTCTTGACCACAAGAATTTTATCGTTAAATTCTTACACATAGACTTTAGTCGAAAAAGAATACGATATTTCTATTTTTAAGTAGCAGATGTGAGATCTGTTCAATGTTCCAAAATGACATCAGGAAACATTTTATTCTGTTTTATTTAATTGCGATGAAACGAATTGTTCTCCACAGAATTAAGCGATTGAAACCTCATCTCTTGCTTTTATTATTATTTTTTTTTTTAATGAAAGGAATAGAATGACTTGCTCTTTTTGTAAGAAGGAATGAAACCGCATATATTAACTCGCTTTTTATACAGATAGAAAATGAATTGGGAAAGAATTAAATTTATCAGAAATGTAATACATAATTTAGAATATGTGATTTTCGATATCACATATTTTTCCCCTTCGTCTGAAAAAGAAAGAGGTGTTGCCCAGGGTTATCATATACAACATATATTCTACATATAGAAGAGAAAAATTATATATATGTATAAGATATCAAAAGAAATATATATGTAAACAGTTGTACAACTTTGTATGAAATATATAGAGTAGCTACCATTACAATTCTTCTTCTTTTTTTTTTTTTAATATGTGCACATTTTCATTCATGTCCATGAGAATATTCTCCAGTCATATTAGTTTTTTTTTTAAATATATGCTTCATAGTCCATTGCATATACGATTTGTTGATATATCTATATGAATCACTGACAGTCCCAATGAAGCAGTAATATTGGATATCATGAACTTTTCTAACCATCTTTTCTGCTAGATTCATATAACTATACTTTGTTTGCAAACATAAAAGTACTTTGTGTAAATAATATTCATATTACAATAGAAAATAATATATATAAATGCAAAAATGAAATATAAAGAAGCAAAATTATGTAAAACTAAATATACAATACACCAAATGATGTGTAATAAACATCAGAAAAAATTTATCAGAATAAAAATATGAAAAATATGATGTGTGAATAACACCATAAAATATAAGGAAAAATGTGTTTTGGCCAATTCCAGCCAGGAAAGCTGTTCAATTGTGTTAGGCATCCGCCGTAACACGAGCAACCCACCTTACTCTTGTGTGAATCACAAGTATATGACTCAGGCTTAGGGCCTTCGTCCTAGATGAATAGGGCATGTAAAAAACAGCTCCACCACGCCATTAAGAAAAATGCACGATCGGGAGCTGCTCAAAAACAGGGACGGGAGATTTTCAAATGAATAAATAGAGAATTACTAGTTTAATAACATACTAGTATTCTCAAAATTGGATGCTCTCAATTGAGTTGATGATTCTTGGGGCAATAATTTTGAACGAATTATCTTCTCAAGGAGGGATAATTATATTAAAAAAATTAAAAAAAAAAGGTGTAGATTCAATGATTTGATATCTACAAAAATTATTAAAAAGTCATTCCAAGAAAATTGAGAGCATAAAAAGTCACGATCGGTAATATTCACACATTGACACATTCATGGAAATACATGTTGCTAGCATTGCAAAAAGTTCAAATTATTCAAAAATGTGAAAAATTAAAAATTTTAAATGATATGTTATAACATTATGTGTTCAATAAAATGACATAAGATATTATGCCTTTTTTTTTTTTTTTTTAATGAACTTATTTATTTATTTTTGAATACTAAACAATGTGTAATTTAAGTTTTTGACAAGTGTCTAAGATGCAAATGTGTGTAAATTGTAATTCTTATGTTCTTAAATAAATGTTAATATAACGTAAGAGTATATTTTTATAAGTTTGTCATAATTCTTTTTTTTTTTTTTTTTTTTTTTTTTTTTAAGAAAACCTGTCAAATATATCGATTTGAATAAAAGAATATGCAACATTTTAGAGTAATACTGTTATGTCAATTGCATCCTTGAACATGCAAAAAGTGGGCCCGCCAAGAATGGCATGCAATGATGCAGTAAGCACAACAAAGATCCTTTGCGCATAGGAATCACAGCAAAAACGCTTACATATTCTTTTTTTTTTTTTTTAAACCATGTAATAGAAATGCTGTTAAGAATATCGTTTGAGAAACTGATATATTGATTGTAAAATAAAATTTCAAATTATAAATATTAAATAAATAAAGTGTAAAGGTCATTTATGAGTATATGATTTTTATGACAATAAGTTTACCCCTGCAGTGGTACCCCTACAGTGGTAACTAGTTCCACTTTTTTTTTTTTTTTAAGGATTTGCTTATTTTTCCTTGGACGCAAATTATATGAGTGTGTAGATTTTGGAATAGCATTGAAATTATTTGGTGTGCATTTTTGTCTTGGACGTAGATTATATGAGTGTGTAGGTGTTGATATGTTTTGAAAAGTGTTTTGATCATTTGTAGCACAGTTATCAACTAAATGTGTGTTTCTGGGTGGAGCTAGCAACAGTCTATCCACATGTACCTTAAATGCAGACTCATCAGGGTAGTTTATTCTTTTTATTGAAAATACAACTGGTGAATGCTTTTTAAATACAATAAAAGGACCATAATATTTAAGTCTAAATCTGTCAGTAGATTTTAAATATACTATATCTTTTTCGAAAATGTTTCTTAACTTTGTTTTTCTTTGATAATAGTTATAGCTTCTTTCTTGAGACATTTTAATATTATTGTAAGCTTTATGATAAATTTTATCAAGGTCATGCATTAGTTTATAAACATCAACATTTCTATCAAGGAATGGTTGGTTGCACTGAGAATCATATGTATCAAATATTAATGATAATTCTCTGCCAAAGTGTAGGAAATTTGGTGAAAATTGTGTAGAGGAATGTTTTGATCCATTATACAAGGATTTATGAATATTGATAGCATTTACAAATGTGTGTCCTTCTTGTAGGAGTGTTTTTATGGAGTATTTTATACTTTTGTTTATTCTTTCAGAAATAGCGTTGCTTTGTGGATGAGCAACAGAAGGGTGTAAAATTTTGATACCTAGTGTGTCGTTGAAATTGTTATAAACATGTGACGTGAATTGGGGTCCAAGATCTGAAAGAATTAGAAATGGACGACCATGTGTGGATATGTAAGAAAATAAACATTTAACAACTTTTTGTGCAGATGTATCCGTTAAGGGATAAAGTTCTGCATGTCTTGAGAAATGGTCAATTACGGTCAATATGGATTGACCATTTTCGAAAGGACCTAACAAATCAGTAGATACAGTATGTCCAGGAAATTTCGGTGTGTAGGTTGGCTGTAAAGGTGCATTAAGTATACGATGATGTTTTGATTGTAAACAATTTGTACAAGATGCAACAAAATTTAATGTGTCGTTATACATTCCTCTCCAAAAAAATCTAGATGATAAAAATTCGTAAGTTTTTGTGAATCCGAAGTGTGATAAATGAGAAATAGTTAATGTTTTAGCTTTTAATTTTTCTGGCACAACAATACAATAAGTATATGTGTCATTGCAAGTGTCATACTTTTTTATCATTAGAACTTTAGTATCAGGATGTATAAAAAAATTAGAAAATTTTTTAGATGATCCTTTTCTTAAAATTTCATTATATATTGGATATAATTTATCATCCTTTTTCTGTTCAAACACAAAAGTATTATTTGATATTTCCAGGAGGGGATCTTTATTACCATTTTGGCCAGAAATAAGAAAGTTTAATTGATAATTATTTTTACCTTTTTCATAATTTTCATGACCATTTGTACTCACCTTATCAGGATCATTTTGAATGACAGGAAGATTTTCTTCAAAAACAATCTTCGGATTAGTAGAAAGGCTTTCTTGGTTTTCATCTAAGTTACATCTGGACAAATAATCAGCTAAAATATTGCTAGAACCAGGAATATGTTCAAAAGAATAAGAATATTCAGAAAGGTGCATAAGCCATCTAGTGGTAATGTCTGCAAGATTTGTTGTTTTCTTATATTTTTTTAAAGGTGCACTGTCCGAAAGAATTACAAAATTTCGATTATATAAATAGTACTTAAATGCAAGTACAGATCTATGTATGGCCATTAATTCTAGTTTCAATGAAGGATATTTTTGTTCAGAGGGTTTTAATGATTTTGAAAAATATGCAATGGGCAATAGTCTATCGCCAAATTTTTGCATAAGTACACCTGAAATTGCAACTTTTGACGCGTCTGTATTCACAAAAATTTTTTTGTTCCAGTCAGGTAATCTAACAATTGGAGGTTTGAAAAATAATTGTTGCAATTTTTAAAAAATTTTTTGATGTTTCTGAGTCCACTTAAAGGTGACTTTAGGTTTGGTTAAGTCAATTAATGGCTGGACGATTTGAGAAAAAGTTGGTAATAATGATTTATAATAAGTAGCAAGTCCTAAAAATCTTTTCACCTGTTTTTTAGTAGTGGGTACAGGAAATGAATTAATTTTAACAATATTAGCCTGCACCGGAGAAATTGTATGATTTTGAATGTGAAAACCTAAATAATCTACTTCTGTTTTATGAAATGAACATTTGTTAGGAGTTAAAGTTAAATTGTACTTTTTTAAAACATCGAATACTTTCCTTAATTTAAACATTGTTTCTTCAAAAGAGTTAGCCCCTAAAATTAAGTCATCTTGATAGGAATAGATTCCATCTTCCTGAATTTCATCTAAAAGACTGTCCATAAGTGATTGAAAAATAGAGCTAGCTGTTTTAAGACCAAAACATAAACGTTTATATTTATATGAACCAAACATTGAAGTAAAAGTAACATAATCTTGAAATTTTTCCGGTAAATCAATTTGATGATATGCTTGTTGAAAATCTAATGACGTAAAATATTTATATGATGATAAATTTGAAATAATAGTTTGAATTTTTGGTAAAGGGTAAGAAGAACCCTGAATTATCGTGTTTAGCATTCTTAGATCTAAAGCTAGTCTGAATCTTTGTTTTCCTGAACCATCCGGTTTCTTTTTTACCAAAAGGATGGGACAGGCCCATTCGGAGCAACTACGCTCATTGATATTAGCATCTGCAAGCTCTTTAATTTGATTGAGAGCTTCGTTTTGTAGAGCTTGAGGTATTGGGAAAGGAAGTGTTTTTATTGGAAAATCATTTGTGAGCTTTAAATTTGGAACAACTTTATCAGTATGTCCTAAGGTTGCCAAAGATTTTGAAAAAACAGCAAAATTTTCGAATAGCAATTTTTGCAACTGCTCTTTTTCTTCTTTACATAAGTAATCAAGTTTGAAGTCAGAATGAGTTAAATCTGATTTTCTTTTGTTTAAAATTTGTTGAGATGGTTGAATTAAATTGACAGAGTGTTCAGTTTTGTTTTTAAATTCTGTGTCATTGCCATCATTCAAAATAATTTCACTTATATCAAAATTTTTGATTTGTTGAACCAAAGCAATTTTACCTATATTCATGTTTTTATTAAGATGAACACTCTTTTCAGAATTATTTGATACATAAATCTGGAAATTATAAATTTCTTTTATATGATTTTTCCTATTGTAACTTTTTTGGAAGTCCTTGAATGATATAAGAGAATCGTAAAAATTTATCTGTTTATCTTCATTTCCCTCAAAAATATATTCATTAGGATCAGGTTTTAATTTGGTGAATACCTTAATTGCTTTTGTTTCATATGGGTTGAGAATACATTTAGAATGTAAATATGCAGGAATGCAATTTTGTTTATGTGCATGGTCAGAATGATTGTGATTACAAGTACCATCATCCTCCTCATTACAAGAGTAAAATGGAATTGATGTATCATTTATTTTTAGTAAGTCATGAGCAAAATCAATTTGGATGTTATTATGTTTAATGAAATCAATTCCAAGAATTCCTTGGAAGGACGAGGATGAAGGGATATCAACAATATAAAATGTATGGTGAAAATTCTTTTGTTCAATTTTAAAAGATGCATTTATACATGATGAGAAATTAACCTCAGAATTGACAGTCTTAATTGTAATATTAGAACCTTTTCTTTTATATTTCAAAGATGTTTTGATTTGATTAAACACTTTTTGTGAAAGTAGACTTAACGAACTGCTTGTGTCAATTAAAAATTTTACTTTCGACTGAGCCATCACTGCATTAATAAGTGGTAAGGAAGAAGCATTTTGATATACATTACAAATATATTTACTTCTTTGCTCTGTTTCTGTTTGAATAGCCACATTGTTTGAAATCGTAATGATAGAATTTGTTTGGGAAGTTTTTGCGTAGAAAATACTGGTGATTGTAGAGATTGAGAAATATTCTCACCAGTAGGAATAAATCTCTCTATCAGTTTAAATTCCTATCCTCTTTAAACTTTGTGTTGTCTCGAAAATTTACTTCAGAATTTTGTTGGTGTGAGTAGTGTCGATAATCTTGTTTTCTTAAATTTTGTCTTTTCCATCTGAAGCAATGTTTAGCAGTATGTCCATATTTCTCACAAATTTGGCAAATTCTAGAATTGAATTTGTTTCTACTTTGTCTATTTTGGAAGAAAGTTCTTTTATTTTTAAAGTGTGTTTGATTATCAGCAAATCTGTGCATTTTTGGAAAATATTTTCTTCTCTTGTTTTGCAATTGATGGTTCTGCTTATCATGATAGTCTTTTTTATTATCCTGTGTACATGATAAGTTGTTAACTTGTTCAGTCAAAAAATTGATTTTCTCCAAAATTATGTTAGTGTTTGTGTCTGTGTTTTCTGTGTTTTTTGTCATATCCTCTGTCACATGAATCTCAAAGAGTTTTTGTGCCCTATCAACAGCTTCTTTGTATTTATTAATACCTTCCTCTTGAAGCTTAATTCTAATGTTTCGCGGTATACACGAAATAAATTTAGAGAATTTTAGTGAATTCAATGCTTCCGTGTCATAAATATCAGGAAATGCTTTTGATGCGACACAATTTAATCTGTGTGCAAAATGTTTTGGCGACTCCGATTTCATCATTGTGAAGTTATTAAATGAATTAATGTTATATGTTGACGACGGTAAAGAAAAGAAATTAGTAAATTCTTTTTCGATAAATTCCAGATCAGTCGCATTATATAAAATTTCATTTTCTAACATGAATTTTTGTGCAGGACCAATCAATTTACTTTTTAGAATCAAAATGATTTCTTTAGATTTTATACCACCAATCTCTGCATACGATCTTAACTGATCAAAAAAGAATTTAAGAAAATTTGGATCCCCATCAAAAGTTGGAATCATAATATTGGTGGCCATTATTACTAAATAATTTAATTACCAAAATGGAAAACTGAATATTATGTATATATACTATATATTGAATATGTATCACATATAAATATCTATAAAACTTTCACTACCAAAAATAAAATATAAAAAAAGATTGCACAAAATATATTTTGGATGGAATACTTCCCTTTCAAAAATATATTAAATATATATATATAAGATCTTAATATATAAGATCAGTCATGGCAGAAATTAGTTGTTATAAAAATATATGTTGTGCAATAAATGTAGAACCATCATAAATCACAAAATGTAAAACCTTAAAAAATTACCTTCAAAATTCTCAATATTTTAAATTTCTTTATATTTATACCATGACGTAGGATATAATCAACATATGTATGCAATCTATATATTTAAATATTTATTCACATCCAATCAATAGTGAGTAGTAATAATTAAAAATGAGTAGTAAAATAATTAATTTACTAAAAAAAAATAGCTGAAATATATATAGCATAAATAAAAGATTTCATAAACTTCTATATTTAAGTAACTGCATGGGAGATAGAAATATTATATGATGAGCTTTAATATTAGAATGTCCTAATTTTAATTTTAATTAATTAATTTATTTATTTTAAGCAAATTAAAAAAAAAAAAAAAAAAAAAAAAAAAAAAACATCATTTAATTTAATAGCAATTTCATATAAAGAGCAAGAGAAGAATTAATGACTTTAAAGTGCAATAAAATTATAAACATATTATATAATTTATTCTTTTATTTACCCATTATTATTTTAAAATGAAAGCTGTTTACTTAAAAAATATATCAAAATTACTTACTTGAATAGAAAGATTTCTTTTCTTTCTTTTTTTATTTTTATTTTTATTATTATTTTTTTTTATATACGACGAATTTGTATTTTATTTTATTTTATTTATATATTTATTTACTTTCTTTTAAATATATATATATTATATGTTGCGTTTTTTCATACCTTACTGTTGTATATATTTTAATTGTTGTGATTCTTGCTTCAATAGTAGTCACTAATAGTTAAAAATTTTGTAACTTCGTAAAAAAAGTTATTTGAAGAATCGGATAATCACAACTCAAAACATTGAATAATTTTTCGTGGAGATCGTCTTCAATCCAGATGCATTACGATCGAACTTGTAAAGAGTGTCAATTGAAAAATACAATAATTGATTTTCTTTTAAACGGCTGACGACTGACGATTTCAATTAATTTTTTCACACACTCTTGAAAAGAAAAAAAAAAAGAAAATACAGAAAGCGAACGGAATAGTCAGTATCGGACTGACTTTCGATAAAAATGCTTTGAAGAAGCTCACATGACGAAACAGCTGTTGAGGGTCATACAGTAACACAGGAAAACTAAACGAAACCTCTCCTGAAGAAGACGCCGTCTCATACGAAACATCTGTTGCATACCATCCAGTAACCAAATGAAGAGAAATGGAATTTCGCCGAGAATCAAAGTTGAAGAAAACAGGAGCCACCACTTTGATAATAGGGCAGATCAGGAAGCCATAGCCAGAAATAGCGAAACATCACGATATAGAATTGCAACGAATGCAGACTTTAATGAAGGGAGCACACAAAAAATTCAAGACTTTTTCTCCTCCCCGTGTCCATTTATTTTTATTTTTATCTAATGTCAGCAATGATCTTTTGGCACCAAAATTTGTGCTATAGAGTTTGTTGCACTATTTTGTAGAAACGAATTGATGATATTAGCACTTTTGATGATGCTTAAATTTCTTGTATTATTATGAAGCAATACACTGGTAAAAATAGTGATAAAGGATCAAAGTCATTGAGGTGATTGGCCGTGAACATTGCACTGTTCACAATAATCCAGAATTCGTGCTGACATTAAAATGTTTTATTTATCTTCAACTTCGTAACAATATTGCTTGTAATAAAATAATTCAACACCAATGATATACATCAGAAATATCCATTTTAAAAGAATCAAGATGTTCGTTTTCTAATACAATATATGAATACATGAAAATGAACGGGATGGACACGGGGAGAGAAGCAAATCAAGAGACGTCTTTACCGGAACAGCGAAGAGGCAGAAGTGATCAAATTGTTAGCTGGATACATTACACAAAACCACAGAAAAATGAAGCCAAGACAACACCCAACTTTTTCAGTTACAGCTAATTTAGTGTAACTTTTTAAAATATATTGGCGATTGATTTCTTAGCCAAAAAACCGTTATTAATACGTGAGAATCTGGCAAACTAACCTTAACTCTTGACCACAAGAATTTTATCGTTAAATTCTTACACATAGACTTTAGTCGAAAAAGAATACGATATTTCTATTTTTAAGTAGCAGATGTGAGATCTGTTCAATGTTCCAAAATGACATCAGGAAACATTTTATTCTGTTTTATTTAATTGCGATGAAACGAATTGTTCCCCACAGAATTAAGCGATTGAAACCTCATCTCTTGCTTTTATTATTATTATTTTTTTTTTTTTAAATGAAAGGAATAGAATGGCTTGCTCTTTTTGTAAGAAGGAATGAAACCGCATATATTAACTCGCTTTTTATACAGATAGAAAATGAATTGGGAAAGAATTAAATTTATCAGAAATGTAATACATAATTTAGAATATGTGATTTTCGATATCACAGAAGAAGAGTCAGCTTTTCTCTAATATCGGTATAAGAAGTTTTTTATGTAAGAATTTCCACGTTGAATTCATCCTTATTCGTATACTAAACAACAAAACAAATAGTAATTGGTCATACAAAAAATAGCGTAAGCTAACTTTTTATACAAGTACATAAAAAAAAAAAAAAAAAAAAAAAATCAACCGTGAATGGAGCTTGTGGTATGTCATAGTAACCATCCCATTTGCTACATTATAGTTATTCCTAGAGAAGTTGCTCCGAATATTCGGTTACCATTCGGTAACTCGGAAGTACCGAATGTTCAGTTCGGCCAAATATCTCGATATTCGGTGACCGAATAGTGGTTTTAAATGTGATATTAAGTTAAAATATTGAAACTGGTAAAAATATTTTTTATCGTATACAAAATTAAAATAAATTTGATTTTTTTTAAATCATCAATAGTTTAATGATAATATATTTTAATTAGTAGAATTATGCGTGAAGAACAATTTCTGAAGTTATATTTTAAAAATATTTACTTGTGTTTTGGAACAAGAACAAATATATTTTATTTAGCCTTTATTTCATCATCAGTCAAAATTTCAAAAAATATTCCATACAACAATTGTTCTCTTAAAAGTTTTTTTTTTTTTTTTTTTTTTTTAAGTAGAAAAAGAAATTTAAAAATTATTTTTGAGTTTTCAAATACATTGTACACTTACAAACATATATATATGCCTGTGTGTATGTTTGAGCTTGCTGTAGTATTTATTAAATAATTTTGTTTAATCTTATTATTTCTTTTACTCTGTATCTTACAACATATTTTTAGTAGTTAACAGATATATGTGGAGTGTTTGGTAGTCTGGGGGATATGACGAAACTATAAAGAAAAATTGCATTTGCTGTGTGTATCATTATTATTATTTTTTTTCCCACCCTGTCATCATGATACATGGTTACGGATGATCCTATTTCTATACTTATATCGAATATCTTTATATATATATATGCATGTTTTTTTAATTATGATTTGTCACCATTAAGTATAACTCTACAGAGTTTACAGTATTTTAAAATATAATATAAATGTTAGATTTAATTTAAGTAAAACTGAATTATCAATATCGATAATTATTTTAAATCATAATATGTATGATTGATTTAGTTCATATCAAGTTGGTTTATAAATAAGAATAATAGCAATAATTATTATTGTCTTTTACCAAGTAATGTAAAAAAATATTCATTTTAAATCCCCCCCCCCTTTAATATGGTCTTGTAGAGGTTTCTGGAAAAATTCGCACCCTTAAAATTTGTTTAACCCGCTCCACATGTCTTAAGCCGTGGTGGCCCCTACTCCTTTTATTATTATTTGAGTTTCATTTGTTTGGATTTGTCCTTGTTTCACAAAGTTTTAATTTTTATATTAAATGTATGTATTTCTTTCTTTTTTCTTATTTCATATAGATATAAATATATATATACGTATGTGTATGGTAGTTATTCGGGATGTGAAAGAATATCTACATCGAAATTTAAGTATTCGGTCGAATGACAGATATTCGACATTCTGCAAAAATCATTATTCGGTGCAACTCTAGTTATAAACCTATAGGATCTGCAAACGATAAAACATTCGTAACCTAGATTATTTTAATAGTAATGCAAAAGTCTTTATTTTTTGAATGAATAAGTAAAATCACAAAAATATTATTCCCGAGGCGGTTTATCTCTATTAATTACGGGAGCAAATCTTAATCTGATTCTTATAATAATAAATAAATTAATTATATTCATGCAGTTTTGTTTGCAACCTAAAGGTTGTCTGAGTGAGTAATGCTGACCGGTTGTCGGCTTGGATAGCTCAATTGGTAGAGCCTTGACCTTGTAAGTCAAAGATCCGGGGTTCGCCTCCCGGTCCAGGCATTATTTTCACTCAGTCGGAAAAATAAAAATTTCAAAATCGTTAGAGCCGTTTCTGAGATACAGACTTACGGTCCCACTTCCGGTCTCCGATGTCCCACTTCCGGTTTTTTTAAGTTTCACCAAAATTTGGAAAATTCATCTGTACACCAGACCTGTCTTAATTCTAAAGTTTTGCAGTTCTGACTTTATTAGTTTCGGAGATATGATAACCAAAAGATTCCACACATACATACACACATACACACACACTGACCAATTGCCAAAAACCAATTTTTTGGACTTAAAACGTGTGAATCAGGTGAAATCTTGGCATCGAATTTTTGGACCAAATACAATACTTCCATTACCTATGGTAGTAGGGTAATGGAAGTAAAAAAAAAAAAAAATAATAATAATTATAAAAATAATAAAAATAATAAAAAACACCAGAGGAATCGTTATAATAATCTGAATTATAATAATATTTTTAATAATTTGAGATCGGTGAAGGTAGTACTTTGATTTTCAAACGTGCTCGAAGGAGTGATAGTACTTCTTTAGTTTTTAAAAGTCAAAGAAACAAATTCGCAGACCCAATAATCTCCCCGTAAAGAGAAATTGCTGTTTTTGGTTTCAGATTTGTTTTTAAAGAAGTCATTTCAAGCAAATGAAAGTACTTTGATAAAATATCACAATGAAATTTAACTCGCTTTATTGCACCGAATTTGTTTGAAGTCTTCTAGCTATTTTCCAGACGAAATTCGAAAGAACCCAATGGAAGAAGTGATTGTATACGTTACAGGGCCGTGCTTAGGGGGGGGGGGGGGGGGCGACCGGGGCGGTCGCCCAGGGCGGCTAACAGCTAGGGGCGGCTAAAAATAACAAAATTTCAGCTAAAAATTAGGTTTACTAAAATTGTTAGATTTTTTTAAAAAACAGGATTGGATTGGATTTGGGAATAAGGCCGACTGACTGCTGTAGGTCCTAGACCTGAGGAGGAGTACCCTCCGCGGGGGTCTTTGTAAGGGGTCCTAGCCCGTAATTACATAAGTTTCGGAGAAAAACATGGAAAACTCGGATCGGCTAGGCCGACAAGCGCGACTTGGGATTGAACCCGGCACCTCATGTCTACCAGCTTTGAGCGCATAACCACTCGGTTGCTGGAGGCTTATTTTAAAAACAGAGAAAAAAAAAATTGATAACTTTTCATCTGTGGCAACCTGGCAGTTTTTGGCTTTAAAGGATAGTTTTCAGAAGCAGAAGGAAGGAAATAATTTTAATGCCTAGTATGGTGGCTAAAATCTTTTGCCTAGGAGGGCGGCTAAAATCTTTTGCCTATAAGGGCGGCTAAAATCTTTCGCCCAGGGCGGCTAAAAGTGTAGGCACGGCATACGTACGTACTGGATAAAGACATAAAGAGTATTTTCATTTACTGAATATATTTTTTCCCGCCGTTTTAAATTAGCCAAGATATGAAATGTAAATGTATAGTTATCTAGTTTCGAAAGTATGCCTTTAGCATCACAACTGTTTTAGTCATTTCCTAAAACGAAAGTACTTCAGTATTATCAATATATTTGATGTTGAAACAATTGCGTGTTGCGGTAAGAAAATGCAATGCACATTTCCTTAAAGCAAGTTTTGCGATCAGAAAGTAAGATTAAATATAGATTTTAAACAAACAGAAATTCGCTGATAAATGATGTTATTGCTCATTGTTTTTTGAAAAATACAAGCAAAATTTACACGAATGCTTCTTATTCCGCATACAACCTCTACGCCTCATTAACTTATAACGGAACTGATATAAAAATATTTGCAACTAATTGTTATAAATGACTAAGATGTATTGTTTGACTAATAAAAAAACAAGAAACAAAATCATGAGATTCGAGTAGATCATAAATACTTTCCATCTGTATGTATACCTCTTGCATCATTTAACTTTAGATTATTATTTTACTTCTCTGATAATGACACTTTTAAATGCATTTTTGTTCTTTTTAACACTTTCCAACAAAGTTGAAAAGTGTTTATGACTTCGGTTTGTCTGTATGTCTGTCTGTCCGTCTGTCTGTCTGTCTGTCCGTCTGTATGTCTGTCTGTCTGTCCGCGTTCTAACTCCCGTAAATATTTATGGAATTTCTTGAAATTGATATATATTATTCAAGTTCACTATCGGACGCTCCCTATTGAAAATGGAGTTTATACCTCTACTGGTTTGTGTACAGGGACACCCGAAAGTATTTCAAAGCATTGTGTTCTATGAGATGTATTTTTATAAACCATATTTTCATACCTTTACTGTAGACATATCTGAATGAAATTGAAATATGTTATTCAAGTTCACTATTGGATGTTTCCTGTATAAAATGGAGAAAATACCACCATCGGTTTATGTACAGGGACACGCAAAAGTATTCCAAAGCATTGCGTTCTATGAGAGGTATTTCTATAAATCAAATTCTAATAACTTT
This sequence comes from Salticus scenicus, assembly GCA_963930645.1. Taxonomy (NCBI): domain Eukaryota; kingdom Metazoa; phylum Arthropoda; class Arachnida; order Araneae; family Salticidae; genus Salticus; species Salticus scenicus. Next base: position 1,715,335 of record CAWVNO010000515.1, on the reverse strand, counting down.
ACTTTCCACGAAGTTTTTGGAAATTGAAATATGTTATTTATATGCACAAAAGAATGCTTTGCACAGAATATAGCATGATTAGCATTAGATTTTACAGGGCGGCACAAAAATATCCAATTACATTAAGAGCTATTAATAAAAAATTGCTAGAATTGTACTTTCGTTTACGTTAAGCGTTTTAAACACTTTCTAACATTTTTTAAGTGTGAATATGATTTCAGTTTGTGTATCTGTCCATATGTCTGTCTGTCTGTCTACCCGCGCTCTAACTCCTGTAAATATTTATGGAATTTCTTGAAACTGATATATTTTATTGAAGTTCACTATCGGATGTTCCATATTGAAAATGGAGTGAATATCTCTTCTGGTTTGTGTACAGGGACACCCAAAAGCATTCGAAAGTATTGTGTGCTATGAGTGTTATTTTTATAAATATTTTCCCTATAAAATGTTCCCCATTTAAAATGACATTAATAGGTCCTGTACAACTAATTTGTTTACAGGGACAAAAAAAAAAAAAAAAAAAATGGTAATGCATTACGTTTTAGGACAGAATTTTTTGAAAGTTATATTTAAAAATCTTTCTGATGTCAAAATCATAAAAATATTGAAATGTATTGTTATTTTCTAAAATTATGTTTTGCATAGAATATGATATGATTAACTATCTGATTTACAGGGCTACACTAAAATATTCAGAGAGATCAAAAGCTGTAATTATAATCTAATGGCTGCATTTTCTTTTGCGTTAAGCCTTTCTAACACTTTCCAAAATGCTTAAGAGTAATTTTAAAATCAATTAGTCTATTTGTATATTTTTCAGTCCTTCTGTCTGTTGTGTGATAACGTAGGCAAAGAATATTAAAAGTTATTCGTACAGTTGGAAAGTGTTACTAAACAATGTGTACTGCATGATTTTTCTTTCTTGTTTTAATCTTGTATTTTTTCTGCCATATATTCGTCCTCTTTAATCGTGATGCCTGTCCCTTTTTAACAATCAGTAATGTTTATTCTTTTTCGTATGACTGACATAATTTTTATTATAAACCTAAACGTCCTTTCTATTGATATAAACAGTGGTTGCTATGGCTTGTTTTTATAAAAGTGATTTTAATTTTAAATTTTCATATTTATAAACTCCGAGACTGTTTTTTTTAATACTTCCTCTATTAATGCTGACATTTACACATTTTCTTTTATTCGTTTTGTTCAGGTGGGAGAGGAAAGATGCAAGTATAATACAAAAATATTAAAGTTTAAACCTTTATAATAAAACAGCTTAAATTGCGGAAAAAATTAATAAATTTATTTTGTCTAAATAATTACTTAATACACCAAGGAATGAAAAAAGACATGAATGTGTTACTTCTTTCATGCTTCAGTCACCCCTACATTTTTTCAGCGTGATGAAGGGTCGTACTTCACTATTTTGACCCAATCTAATTATTTACGGTTTTCGTAACTTAGATATTTGCTTATGATATCTCCTCCTGACGAAATCTTGATATTGAAAATTTTAAGAGTTGAAATAAAAATAAATAGGCAAATATTTTCTTGCGGTAACAAATTAATACTTAAACAACAATGGGCACTCGTTGTGGTGAATTAAAACATTTCTTACATTTAACTGCATGTATATCTTGCGGTAAATGTAGCAAGGAAAATCTAATTTGGGGAACATTTTTGAGATACTCGGAATTATTTGTATAGTAATTTAGACGATTTGTCCGAAGGATTAAAATATATAAAATAACTGTACCTGTAATGGACACTTTCAGAATATTTTCCGGCTATTTTTTGTGTATAGTTCTTAATTTTGCAGTATGTAATTATAACCAGTATTCAACACCTCAATAAACTCTTTCTGTACATGACTGTAATGGGAAAAGTATTAATTGAAATATTTATGTATTTCAAAAATTATTTTTCCAGAGAGATTAAAATACGCTAATATCGAGCATTTCAAAAACCAGTAGTGGACATTACTTACAAACTTTGAATAAACACCATAAAATGCAGTCGCTTTGACTGCAGCACTCGTGCTTACTTTATTCGCCTGATGAAGGGTCGTGTGTTTTTTCGACCCGAAACAATTGTTGCGAGTTTATTGCATTTTATGGTGTTTTTTCAAAGTTTGTAAGTAATATTTTTTACAACGCCAGTTTTGTGGTGCTTTTTTATTAAACAGTAGTGGACATCTTTGATTTTTTTTTTTTTTTTCCAGAAACACAAAATGAAATGTGAAGTGATTGAAAGCTGGAAAATATGGAGGCTCACGTGAGTCAAAGATCACTAGTTTATAATATGTCAAAATATAATGCGACTGAATTCACAGAAGCTGCTTTCTAAGCACAGGCACTAAAGCGTCTTAGATGGTTCATCTCAATTAATAGAATGGGCAGTAGTTCTCCATTACACTGAAAACTTTTTAAACTCTTATTTATACTTAAAATTGATCGTTTGGCTATGTAACATTAGAAAATCGCATTGACATAATAGAGAGTTCCAGATTAATGAATATTAATCGTGTAGAGTTTCGAAACTGAAACTTTCTGGAATTAGTGTGATATTTTCATCCGCATAAATTTTTGACAGCTTCTTTGATTTTAATTTCTTTGATACTTCCTTTTTTATACTTTCTATGTTTATCTGTTTCCTTTTACAAATGTAAACCTGCGTTATTATTATTTATTTATTCTTTTTATAAGTTAGAGGATATTTTAGCAATCAAAATAACAATAATAATAATTGCTTGAAAATTACATACAATAGTCAGTGAAATAATTTAGTTTTTAGAACAAATATTGAAAAATATATTTTAGATGAATGAAAATAAGAAAACAACTTGTTTACTAACAAATTTTTACTATCAATAAAAAAGCAAAAAAAAAAAAAAAAAAGTACAGAAGAAAGAAAACTGGAAAAATCAATTAATGTACATTCTGATATTGCAGTTCCATAAAATAAAACAAAAATTTATAAATACTGGTATAGAGCTATAAAGTCTTTATTAGCTTTGTGATTTTAATGTGTTTCTGTCTTCTTTCGTTTCCATTGCACTTTCTAAGTTGTAAATCAAAGCACTATTGAATAAAGAACATTTTCTTTTTCATTATTGTTTCAGGTATGAATGCATATTCGGATGACAGTTTGAGTAGCAGATTGAGCAATAACTTTTTTTCTAAATAGAGCTTCCTCTATTGTGCATGTCAAGTAAAGAAATTTTAGTAAGCGAATGGTTCTAATGACTTCATCTTCCTGGCAAGAGTGGACGGTGAGTTTAAATAACATTCTAAACACCATTTTTGTTAGAGGCCAAAAATAAATAAATAAATAAATAAGCAGTACCTATTTTAGACTATAATAAATTTCAAAGATTTTTTTTTTTTTAAATGTTACCTTTTTCACACCACGGCAAAAAAAAAAAAAAAAAAAAAAAAAAAAAGCCATTTTAAGTTTATGTCATTGAAAAATGTGTATGAAGGGTTTCAAGAGCACACAAAGCGTCCCATCCTTATCTCGAAAATTATCCACATGAGAGGCAATATTGTCTGTTCTATATTAATGCTAGGGAAATGCTTTATAATTTATTATTGATTTATTATTTAATATTGATTTTTCTGAAATACTGCATTTTTGAGCTGTGTCACTTTTTCTTTCCGGGGCGCGTTAGTGTTATTTTAATATACTTATAATTAATTTTAGAAGAATTTTTTTTTTTTAATTGTTATTAGTTCTATCTAAACGTAAGCATAATGGTATTTCTCTCCCGACCTGTTGTAAATAGGAAAACGTCTCTTTCTTAAAAAAAAAAAAAAAAAAAAAAAAAAAAAGGGTGTTTTAGCTCAAAATTTACAAAACATTCTTCTGCTCAAATGAAAAATATTTTTTGGTTATGTTTTTGGACTTTTGTAAACTTTTAATACCACTCGGATACAAAACTGAGGAGATTCAGTGGTAATGGTAAGCAATATTAATGAATGAAAATAATTTCAAATTAAAGTTATGTTAAAATTTAGACTCGCAGGGAGGTATAATAAAAGCTATTGAAATAGAATTACCAGTATGAGCTTTTCAATCCTCTATTAATAAATTGATTCACAGTTAAAAACAGCTTTTTTTTTTTAATTAAATTGCTTTCTATATTTTTAATTCTGTATTTTTTTTTTTTTTTTTTTTTTAATATATTTTAAAACTATTAAAACTTTTTAGCTATTGTACGAGCGCGGTTCTCCCCTATACCCATCTAGACCGTGGGCCATAAGCTAAAAATGTCATTTAAAAACAAGTTCGTTTCAACTTTTCGGGGGCAACCTGAAAATGTTGCTAATATATTCTTTTTAAGATAGGTAATGAAAATATCAAATGTTCTGGAAGTAAACTTTGCATATAAATTTGGAAAATTGATTCCAATTTGAAGGAATTGAGTTTACATTTAGGATGCTGGTTTAAAGCAGTGTGCAATATATTTCTGATAATACTGTGATTCGTTGAACAAATTTAAAATATCTTGCACAGAAATGCTAAAATCATACTCCTGAGAAAAAATACAAAAAAAAAAAGGATAAAATATTAATAATTAGTGGATCTGCAGATCAGGAGCCTCAACGTCATATTTTCATCACTCATTATTCATTAGATCATTGATAGTTCCTATTAATTCCATATATATATCTATCAGTATCATCATCAATTTCAACCTTTATCAATCCACTGCAGGATGAAGGCCCCTTCTAGGTGATTCCAATCTGCCCTGTTTTCTGCAATTCTTCTCCATTCTCTCTTCCAAACTTCACAATTTTACCTCTTCAACAACACACTGGTCTCTTTCTCGGTCTTTTGTTTTATCTCGGTATCCAAAATAGGAGTGGTGGTCACTCTATGATAATTTCTTCTGGAAGACCCCAGTCCAGCTCCATTTTAACTTAATTCTAGAAATAACATCAGTAACATTGGTTTGCTCCCTAATCTAATACAAATGTTTCGTTTTCAGTCTCTTCGGGTGAGTCCTAACATGTATCTCTCTCTCTTTATTATACATATGTATACATATATATGACGACTCGCTACATAAACATATACATTTCTGACGGGGGCTACCACCCCCCATCAACTTTCCGCTGTATATCTTTGTCTATATCTATCTCTCTACATATGTATATTTCTATATTTTCCTAGAAACAGCCTTCTATTAATTCCTTGTAAATAATAAAAACTTGTACCAAATTTCCTGCAAAAAGACTACATAACACATCGGCATTATTTTGTATAACCCTCTAAACTAATTATGAACTCTATCGCAAAATATTTCATAGAAAAACATGCTTTTAAACATTCTAATAACATTTCATGATATTTAGTGTAACCATGTTAAAATATATTTTTAACACATACCATCTATAGACCATAATGGTACAATACTCTTTTGTGTGTTTCTCAAAAGGAGTCACCGTTATTATATACACCACTAAAAATGATACACCTAATTAATTATAACTCACTTATATTTCAACCTAATTTGACATCATTTGAATAATTACAGATTATCATCAGAATTTTTTTGTGTGGTCCTGTAAATAAACTTAGCTTATATATAACTTTTTTTTTTTTTTTTTTTTTTTTTTTTTTTTAAGCGAGAAAACATACTTTTAAATATGTTTATAATATATGTTAATTCCACTAAATACAGCATAAACACGTTAAAATGCGCTTAGATAAAAATATACCCATAGATTCTAATATTATGAAATTCTTTTGCGTTTCTCTGTAAAGGAACACCGGTAAAAACATATCAACTTATTCTATGTTTTTCAAAAATAATTGTTCGAAATTTCACAAAATTCGGATGATTACATGACATTGTCAGAATACTTTTGCAAGGTCCTGTACATTAATTATAAAGCCTAAGTACACATATTTTTTACAGAAATCATAAATTTAAGCATCTCAATAATGTACGCTAATTTAATTTCGTTGAATACAGATTAACGAATATAAAATTCGCTTAAACGAAATTCACCCCATAGGCCATATCGATAAGAAAAACTTTGGTCTGTCCCTCTACACGATCCATATGGAGGCCTCCACTGACGCTTCGGTAATAATTTAGCTACATTTCAGAGCAAAACTTACTGTGTAACACTTTCTATGGTAACCTATGCTGTTGTCTAAAGACAGTTTGGACTGTTCATTAATTTGAAGAAGCAGCAAATCGGTAGATATTTTTCTTTCACGAACATTTAAAACTTTCCACTGATCAGCACACAATCTCACTTCAGCCCAGCTTATTTAAGAAAAACACGTCACCTTTGCATGTATCTCATCTCCGATGTACAAACAATAAGTAATTTCTTCTGATATTATATTACCTGTAATAATTCTACTTAAAAATAAAGGGTAAAAAACAGTAATAACAGAATTCGATCAAAATGTTAATAATACGCAAGCTAATGATGTCGAGAGAAAATTTACATCTTATTTGAGAAAAATACTACATTTTTGAATTTACCTCATTCCCGACATATGTCATTTTTTTCTCACATTATATGAAATGTAAAGATTACTTAAAAATACACGAAAAGAAAGCAATAATAGAATTGGATAAAAATGTCAACAATATTCAAGATAATGTAAACATAAATAAACGTAAACAAGACATATCAAATGCTAGCGCGCGCCCTAGCAGCAGCTGCCATTGGGTTAAAAATAACAGCGAAAAGAAAATTACTGTTTTGATTGGAGGATAAGCGAATGAATAAGTAGAGAATTTGACTATCTTTAAGTGTAAGTAAAATAGCAGGACCGCAGAAATGTCAAATTTGTAGAATTAATTTAATAAATTTTAAAATAATGTGCACATCTTCAGACCAGAACATTGCGAATTTGTAGATAATAGAATATTCTTTTAATTTTAACATTAATTTGAAATTGCCCCTCGATGATTGAAACGGACTTGAACGATATCAAGCTATGGCCCACGGCCTAATCTCTGTACATCCATGTTCATTAATTACAATTTTTATGAATAATTTTCATACGCATGAAAAAAGTTATATATATATAAGTAAAAAATAAGGTAAAAAAGTTCTTTCGGTTTTCAAAAAGAGATAATAATACCAAAAACTTCTTCATTTTGAAAATAAAGATACATACTTGATTCCACCTTAACAACAATTTACCCATCATGTTTAACCTTTATCACAAACTCTTGCACACATAAATTGCAACATTGACAGAAATAATTTTAGATAAAAAAAACTTTTTATATACCATGTTTTTAAATTTTCTGTTGAATCATAGCTATAGAATTATATCAGCAATCTAACAATGCACATAATTTTTTTAAAGTGATAATGACGTCAATTTTTGTGAGATGCATAATTTAACTTTTTATATATTTTTTTTATGTTCACGTTTAATTAAATGTATTTATTGTTATGTCGAAAGAAAATGAACTCGTATATTATTTTGGCAACAATTAAATTATAGCTAATATTTAAATGGGTAATTTTAAATCTATTAGGAGGTTATTATTTTCATATTTTAATTAATCAAAAGAAAATTAATCAAAAATTCGAAAATCGAGCTTCGAGGTATTGCGTTGTCATGAAGTTCTGAGCTATTCTAAAAGTTTCAAATGTCTAGTTAGTCGGGACGTCAGTTAAAAATCGATTGCAAGATACGTACTGGACAAACAAGCAAACAAACAAACAACAAATCGAGTTAATAAAAACAAGGTAAAATAACAAAGCAAACATAATGCTATCCCTTTTTGAAAACCGAAAGAACTTTTTTGACAAAAATGTAACATTCATTGCAAAAAATGAAACCAAGTATCACATGAAGAACTAGAAAGGATATGAATAAAGTTTACCGAAAAAATTAAGCATCATTTTAATGAATACATACAACCTCAATACTTTTTCAAGAGCTTAGATTGAATGTTGCATGCAAATTAGGTGTTATTTCTGTCATACTGTATACAATTTGCTAAAAAATTACAGTTTGTTAAGCCCAATAACACCCAAAGGACGTGTAAATAAATTCAAACTCAATAAGAAAAAGAAAAGACAAATATACTTTTAAACACTACAATCGCCAATCTTACTTAAAAAATAAAATTATTCCTAAGAAAGAAAATATATATATATATATATAAATAATAATAATATATAATAATAATAATAATAATAATAATAATAATAATAATATATATATGATAGATATCGTAATAAAATTTAACCTTAAAATTAGCAATTAATAGATACAAAACAATTCCAACACAACAAAAATTACACACACTTTTTCCTCATTTGAAAAAGAAAGAGAAATGTTTTATTGACAAACTGAACGTTTCAACCGGAAAATCAAAAAGTATATATATACACACTAGAGGTCTGCACGAGCCGAAATTTCGTGGCCCGGACCGGCCCGTACGAAAACTTCGTTTACCCAGTCGGTATGAAATTGAAATATTCGGCCCAGGCCCGGACCGGACAAAAAACGACAAAATCAGGCCCGACCCGATTTAAAAATATCTAAAATAACAAAAAAAAAGTGCATGCATTCCAACGAAAAAGATTTTTAGTATATGTTTTGCAGAAGTTTTATATTCCAAGCAACAGAATGTTCTTTAACAAAATCGTTGAACAAGGTAATTATATATAAACAGAAATTCATTATTACAGACGTACAGAAGGCACAAAGACAGACAGAAAGTCAAATCGAAAATATTACCATTCATCAAACAATATAGGAAGGTATTTAAAATGGTTAACACTAATAAAAATGCACTTTCAGCCTTTTCCTCTTATATACTTTAATGTATCCGAATCCTTCATGTGATCCGGTAAACAAAACTTATAATTTTCCATTTTCGTTGATTAACAAGGAAACTAGAAAAAGATTCAGGTCGATACGGCCCGGAAAAAATTTCATCCAGGCTTGGCCCGGCCCGAGTATACACGAAACAATTGTGCCCGAGCCTGCAAAAAATTTTTAAGCCCGAGCCTGAGCGCGGCCCGAGAGCAAATTGAAAAATTCGACCCGAAACCGGCCCTTGGGCCGGGCTTGGGCTTGGTCCGTAAGCCCGGCCCGTGCAGACCTCTAAACTCACACCCATTATTTCTCTCGAAGATAGCAGAGTAGATTGTCTAATATATTTATCTTACAACAGTTTTAACCTGCTGTCTACGGATTTTTATTTTTATTATAAAAAGTTTATGAATAGTAAATTTATGTTTTATTTTATTAAATGATTACAGTATTTTCCAGGAATACTGCAGTTATTCAATAGATAGGCTTTAAATTTTTTTTATTATATTGGTATTTATAAAAAAAAAACAAAAAACAAAAAAATTCCCTATTAATAAGAAATATTTGAGAATATTTTCACTTGAGATATGACATATCAGCATCAAATAATAACCAATTAACGGTTGTTTTGACAAATCCTTTTAGAACTTTACACGTCTGTTCCAATAAAATTCAACTATATCATTTATACAGATTTTTGATGTATTTCAAAGTAACGACTTAGTGTAAAAATACTGTATCACTATCTTCAAAAAAGTACTACAATTTATTTAGAGCGACAGTTTTTCTCTTCTGACCAATGCGATGGTGAACAAAAAAAAAAAGAAAAATGTGCTTAAAATTATTTATTCCTGTTTTGTTTTTCATGAACTTTAAATGAACAAGTATTCTCATAAAAGAAAATGATTGTAATCTCGCCTACGTTTCGAAAGTCTAACCTCGTATTCACCTTAAATGTTCACCACGAGTGGGACAAGTTTCATTCTCTTTCATGTACTGGCTCTTTATTCAGTTAAATATTATTAGCTCAATATCCGTTTCTAAAACTCGTGAAATTCACCCAGAGTAACAACGCCGGCAAAGAAAAGATTGCATTCAATTGTGTCGAAGATCTGGTTTGATTATTTATGAACAAGTGCTCATAAAAACTTGTGTTCTATGTAAAATAAATGATAGTATCAGTCTGAATCAAGGATATTAAGTGCTCGTTTATTGAAATCTGTTTATGGTAATATGATTTTATATATTATTAATATTTTTAGGATATAAAAATTGTGAAAGACACTGAAGCTATTTTATTCTTTCCTTATCATTCTCTCATTATTAAAAGAAGGATATACCCCGCGACAAAAAGATAGGTACAAAGGGTTTTTTCTTTGATTTTTCATAAAATAACATTATCTAAATTGTGCTTATCATTTATTATTATCATAAAATAACACTATTCCTGGACTAATTTTTGTTTTAAGACTAATTTAGAAAAATTTTAAGACTAAAATTTTTCTAATTTAAGACTACACACCGCGACAAAAAGATAGGAACAAAGAGACTTTTTTTTTAATTTTGAATATGATTATTTTGAATATGAATATTTTGAATATGATTCAAATATTTAATATGTTTTCCATATGATAATATTCTGTTATGATAATAAATGATCAGCACAATTTAGATAATGTTATTTTATGAAAAAGTAAAAAAAACCCTTTGTTCCTATGTTTTTGTTACGGAGTGTAGTCTTAAATTAGAAAAATTTTAGTCTTAAAACTTTTCTAAATTAGTCTTAAAACAAAAATTAGTCCGGAAATAGTGTTATTTTATGATAATAATAAATGATAAGCACAATTTAGATAATGTTATTTCATGAAAAATCAAAGAAAAAATCCTTTGTACCTATCTTTTTGTCGCGGAGTGTAGTCTTAAATTTGAAAGATTTTAGTCTTAAAACTTTTCTAAATTAGTCTTAAAACAAAAATTAGTCCGGGAATAGTGTTATTTTATGATAATAATAAATGATAAGCACAATTTAGATAATGTTATTTTATGAAAAATCAAAGAAAAAACCCTTTGTACCTATCTTTTTGTCGCGGGGTGTATATATTATATATAGTAAACGTACAATATATTTGAAAAAAAAAAAAAAAGTGACATTTAGATTTTGTCTAACTGCTACTCTGTTGTTATTCTGTATTTCTATATCCATTAATTAACTTGTTCTTTGCTGGTTTAATTGTTACTATTTTTATCTGTATGTTACTAAGTAAACTGAAGAAAAAACAAAGGTGTTGTTCAGGTAAGCTACATGCTATTTGTTATTTAAAGTAATTATTGTAGCATTGATACTTTTTTTTTTCTTTTCTTTTTTACACGGGTGTACTAAGTCAGTTAAAGATCGCTAGCTACAACTTTCAAAAATTATTAAATTAATGATGATAAATATAACTGCGGTTTCCCGTATGGGATCAGGAGAAGATAAGATTTTTTCAAAAGCAAAAACATTCCATTTCTAAAAGTGACTGACAGAGAGCACTAAATGTAGTGTACGAAATACATTTATGTAAATCAAGCTGCTAGTAAATACCTCGCAAAAATAACTGCTGCTTGTAAATACCTGACTGCATATAATATCTAAAATGCATTTTAAATAATTCGAATTTAATCGCATTTAATTATATTTTGATTTATATCTTTTCAAATACTTGGCTTCAAAAAATAAATACTGTGACAGTAAAATTTTAATTTCAAAAGATAAAAATGAATAAATAAATAAATATAAAATCTTATATGAAAAATCTGATGTGGGCACCACATGACTTCCTTATACACTTTTAGAAATATACATAATGTTAAAAAACATTGACATTGGACCCGAAACAGTTGGCTAAAAATATTTAAAAAAAAAAATGAATTATCACCGGGTTCTGAGCTTTTCTGAAAGTTAGTTAAAAACCGATTGCAAGATTTGTACTGGTAACGCTGACGAAGGCAGCAGGGACCCGAAAAAATTGGCTAAAAGTATTAAAAAAAAGGCATTTTCACCGTGTTCTGAACTATTCTGAAAGTTTCAAATGTCTACCTAGTCGGGAGGTTAGTTAAACAAATTTTTTGTTGGACTATATAAACGTTGCCGAAGGCAGCAGGGTCTTGAAACAGTTGGCTAAAAGTATTAAAAAGATGCATATTCACCGTGTTCTGAACTATTCTGAAAGTTTCAAATGTCTAGCTAGTCGGGAAGTTAGTTAAATAAATTTTCTATTGAACCACGTAAACGCTGCCGAAGGCAGCAGTGACCCGAAACAATTGGTCAAAAATATTTAAAAAATGCTTTATCACCGTGTTCTGAGCTTTTCCGGAAATATTTAAATGTCTAGCTAGTCGGGAAGTTAGTTAAAAATCGATTCCAAGATTTGAACTGGTAACGCTGCCGAAGGCAGCATGGACCCTACACAGCTGGCTAAAAGTATTTAAAAAATGCATTTTCACCGTGTTCTGATCTAGTCTGAAAGTTTCAAACGTCTAGCTAGTCGGGAAGTTAGTTAAATAAATTTTCTGTTGAATCCCATAAACGCTACTGAAGGTAGCAGGTATCGGAAACAGTTGGCTAAAAATATTTAAAAAATGCATGGTCAACGTGTTCTGAGCTTTTCTGAAAGTTTCAAATGTCTAGCTAGTCGGAAAGTCAGTTAAATTGCAAAATTTGTCTAAACCGTTTTTGAGTTATTACCGTTTTTTGATACATTATGGCCAAAACCTATGTATTTTTGTCATTATGAACCTAATTTTCCTAAATATCTCGAAAACGGAAAATCATAGAATGTCCAAAAAGGGAGGTGCACAACTAGATGTTATAAAAAGCCTATGTACCAATTCGCAACTTTCTACGTCCAACCGTTTTTGAGTTATGCGACATACCCACACACAGACACACACACACACATTCAGACGTCACGAAAAATCGTGTAAAATCCCTTATATCTCTAAAACGAGAGCTCGTGTTAAGACGACACTTGCAAGTGTGAAACTAGACATCATGACAGTCACACGTATAAATTGGCAACATTCAGCGATCATTCGTTTTCGAGCAATGTGAAATACAAAATCCATTTCGCAAATCGGGATTACTATACTTCCTTATACTTTGTATAAGGAAGTAAAAATAGATCAATGCAATGCAGTTATAGGATAGTTTTTGCATGTAGATAAATTATAATGATGTAATTTTCTTTATAATGCAAACTGCTACAAAATTCTCTATAAGTAATGCACCAAACTCTATGTTTTGAACAAGTTAGTATTTAAATGAGGTATTATTTGATATTTAAATTGCATTATACTTTATAAATAACGTAACAGTAACACAGTTCTTGTTACATATATTTGTATGTGTTTGTTTCTGGGGCACCACTGAAGATTTCATATAAAAACTTATATTTCCATTTAATATTTATAAATTGAACTACGTTAGATTGTTTCTTTTTTTTCAAGGCAACTATTCTTCTGGTTTTTTATATATTTTTTACAGATTTGAAATCTTTAATTACGTTTTCTCAGTTTGCATTTTTTCATGAATTCATAATCTTCAGAATGCTAAAACATCTTTAGATATTTAAGAAAAGACAATACATTTTTTAAATATTTAATAGAACCTACCTAAAAGAATTAGGGATGGATTTTGCAATATCTTTAAAAGAAAAAACATTAAATATAATACTATAACATAAAATCACTTTTTTTTTCTTTTTTGCAGGTTTTTACACAAACATGTACTTTTTATTCCCCCCCCCCCCCCAAAAAAAAAAAAAAAAAAAAAAAAAATAATTAATAAATTTAAAAATCCATCCCTAACTCTTTTTAAAAAGTTCTATTAAACATCTAAAAAAATGTCTTTTCTTAAATATCTGTCGAAGTTTTACCATTTTAAAGATCATGAATTCAAGAAAAAACGCAATTTAGAGATTTCAAATCTGTAATATATATATATGTACAGTCGAACCTCGTTAACGTGAATTACTTGTAACATGAACTGTTTCCACAATCTCCGCCAAATGAAGAGTAGTTTAGTTATATGATGATTAGTTATTGATAGCATAAACTACTGATAAGATGAACGATTTTTTTGCCCCCCTTGAGATTCAAGTTAACGAGGTTCGACTATATATTCAAAACCATAAGAATTATTGCCTGAATATATATATATATATATATATATATATTTAACAAACCTCATATATTTCAATTTATAAATATTAAATGGAAATATAACTTTTTATAAGAAGCCTTCAGTAGTGCCAAATCCAAGGTGTCAAGTCCTTATAAGGGGACAAGTGATGATGAAAATTGTCAAAATCGATACAATTAAAAATATCTAGACAGTTAGAATGCACAAAGCTACGTAATACTTTTTACATTATTTCATTCTACAGTTTCTCAAACATTATTAAAAGTATTTTACAGAATTTTAAAATTAAAATTTATTTTTCGTGGATTCCAAATTTCGGGAAAAATTAGTCCTTTTGTCCTTTATAATGCTCCTTGCTAATTTCTTTTCATCCAATCCTTTTAAAAATTTGTGTGAGGGTCAATCAGTGTATTTATCATAAAACTGAGAATTCATTTTCAAATCAAAAAATTAATTACTTTTATTACGAACACTTAAATTCCTGCACATGACAAAAATTCATGAAGATTTCAAACTTTAAACCTTTTTACTTTCTCTTACCCATAAAGTAGAGAAATTATTGTTTTGGGGTCAAATTTCTGAAAGCGAGTTTTTGTTATATTTCACATTTGAGGTCTCTTGAATCCGAAAATCATGTTTTTAGCGGTTGGTCTGTGTGTGTGTCTGTCTGTTATCAGCATATCTCAAGAACAAATAGTAACAGGAGGAAGACCAAACTTGATATTCTAAATGTGTATGATATAGAGATGCTACACTAAGCTTTCCATTGGGATGATGTAAATGATTCGTGTACAGGGACATCCAAGAGAATTCAAATACATTACGTCTATGGGGAGAATTGCAGGTAAGTAGAGTTTAACATCTATAGACTGCGCTAAACCAAATGAAACGAATGTATAATTTTTATATGCATAAAAACATGTCTCATGTAGAATATAGTAGGAAAATCATTCACTATTCATTTACAGCGCTTATACAAAAGAACTAGATTATAGTGCGACAATAGCTGAAAATTAATGGAACTGTATTTCAGGTTGTGTCGTGTATTATTACTATAGGATTATATTTAGGTGCACCGTGTGATCTGTACATAATCTTCAAAAGATATACAGGGCTGCAAATGTTTAAGCAATAACATTATTTTTTATTGTTAGTGGAAGTGGAAGTGCTTTACTAAAATATTTTACAATGTCCAGTAAAGCTGCTCAGGAACTGAAATGAAGTCCTCATAGATATGTGGTAAACAATGCATGTTTTTTAAGCTAAATCTTCATCGCTTGTTTTTTTGTATATTTACACATTTTGAGGCTTCCTGATTACTGAAGTCATGTTTTTTAACGTTTAATCTTTGTCTGTCTCTCTTAGAGTAACTTAAACACGAATAATTTCAAGAGATCCAAAAGTTGTATTTTCAAATTAATATAAGTTTGTTGCTGGAAAAGTTTGATCGAGACTGATACGTTTCAAGGAATGTTGCTTGTGAAAGTTGTCTGAATAATTTTAAGTGAACTCTTAATTTTAATAACAAATTTAAGTTCTATATAAATGTAGGTGCAGTAATAAAATGGGGCGTTGAGGTTCCCTCATACAAAACTAATTATCATAGAAAAATCTTCCAAAGCCTAATTTGAATTTTTTTGACATAGGTTTACATAACAGTACTCGTTATCTTACCTCTTAATCTCCAAGCTGTATCTATAGTATTAAATTTCAAGGTAAGATAAAGTCGTGTGAGTGACACACCAGATTATTTTATTTGAAACTGATGCTATAATAGAGATTAAAAAAAAAAAATCAATGCATAGATATGATTAGTTACATACGAAAAACACACAGTAAAGAAATTGAAGCTTTGAAGTAATTTAGAATTCGCATGGAGTATTTTTGGCATTATTTTGTATTATTTTTCCCATAAAATAGGCCTTTCTAACTCAAAAAATATTTTCCAGCCTTTAAAATATGCTATATGTTTAAAAACGATAGATTTCATGACAGTACTTGATTTGACAAGCAATAGAATGTAAAACAAAAATAATTAATTTCAACGTCCCTTACCCCTTAAAATTCTTACATTATCAAAGTAATAGAATAGTTTTAAATCGCTCCAAAGAGAAAACCCACACCTATATTGAAATCAGTGCAGTCAATACAAAAAGAAATTATTTATAATATGTTGTTGTATGGTCGCTTTTCAATTTAAAAGACTTACCATCGCACACATTAAATTAAACATTTTATTAAAAATTGCGTCTGTCTGTTTTAAGTGTACTTTAAAGTTGCAACTCTATATTTTTTAGATTTTATCGTGAGAAAAAAAAAATGGTAAATTCATGTCTTTTTTTAAACGGTTTCTAGTATAGTTACTGTTAAACGTATAAATAATATGTTGCAATTCTTTCCATTTCTTTTTAATTTTATTAAAAAATATAAATTGTCAAATTCACATTTTTTTAACGGTTTCTAAAATTTTATAACTACTATTAAATATTTAAAAATATTTGCAATTTCTTCCCCTCCCTTCCCCTTTACAAATAATAATAATAATAATAATAATGCTGGGATTTATTAAAATAATATGCACTATCTAAAGGTTTTTAGTATTTTAAAATATATTAAAACAGTTAGATGTTAAAAATGCAGGATTTATTTATGTAAAGGAGTTATGTGAAGATATTTATCTTTGTAATATTCAATCGATTTTATATAAGTGTTTTACGTGATTTTCCTTACTTTGTTTTCATTATTTTCACGATTTTGATTAATAGTAGAATTTTTATTTGGGACTTTAATTTCTGTTCAAGAGCTAGAAAAATATGAAAAAATACTCCAGTTACAATATAAAATTTTACGAATGAAAATCTCCATATTCTTTTCAGCCTGACTTTATTTACATTTGTGGAGAAGGTTCTGTGTGAAAATTAAAACTGGTCTCATATTTCTGCTTGCGGAAGAGATAATGCCAAGATAAATTCAATTACTCCTTTAGCACTACTTAAAACAACTTAAAATGTAATATTTGCTTTGAACGAAGAGGCAAAACAATACGTAAAACAATGTTAATTATAACAATGAAGCATAACAAACATGATTATAATCATACCGCCCACTGATGATTGAGAAACCGTTATTACAATTACATAAATATGTCTTGATTTTGATCGTAGATCGATTTCACTTCCTTAAACCTTTTTGATCAACAAATGTCCTTTCTTTTTTATTTTATTATTATTATTATTGTTTTTTTTTTTTTTTTTTTTTCTTTGTCTAACCAGGCTCGTCTGCGGGCATATGTGGGTTGGCTAAACTCTCAGTTACGGAAGGAAGAAGGTTCTTCACAGCCCCGCAGGGTCAGCGATCTGAGAAACGATTTGAGAGATGGGGTTATCCTTGCACACTTGGTTGCTAAATTAGGTAAGTAACATTAAAACCAGGCACAAAAAGACGCAAGACATTTAATTGGCACGTTCTTTTCAACGAAAGTTAGAAGTATCGTTAATTACTTTACTTATTACAATTAGTTCGTTATTGTTTACTTTTAGAAAAATCTTCGTTTAACCAGATGAAGCAAACGTAGGCGATAATAATACAATAATAAAGTACAACATTTGTACTTCTTTTATTCTCAATCACAGAATAGTTGTAATCTCAGTTTCTTTAGCTCCACCGGTGGCCGAGTGGTTCTGCGTTTAAAGCTGGTAGATGAGAAGTGCCGGGTTCGATCCCAGGTCGCGCTTATCGATCTAGCCGTTCGAAGTTTTCCGTGGCCTTTCTCCACAACCACGGAATATAGATTATAAAAATAATGTTTTTTCCCAGGTAATGGCTAAAGTGCTGCCGTGTGACCATTTACCCCGTTATATAAGCTAAACAGTTCATAAACAGCTCTTTATAAACAGTATAAATTTTGGAAAAAAATTGTTGCGCATCGAATAAAACAATAATCCTTTGTCAGGCGAACAAAGTAAGCACGAGTGCAGCAAACAAAGCGGCAATGCATATTGTTGCGATTTTTTTTTTTTTTTTTTTTTTTTTTTTAAGCAATTTAGTGTTTAAACAAAGCTTTTTAAATTGTTATTATAACTTTTCGACACGAGTCCTCCGGTATATTTTTTATTAAACTATACAAAACCTGATTTAAAAAAAAAAAAATACCCGTCAAAGCATCTAATTCACACAATCAATTTAAAATACATTTATAAACATAAACAACTAGTCTTTTGTTGTTGTTGTTGTCTGCCTAGCAGTAGATATTTCCAAATAAACCTGTTTTCAAATTTGCTATATTCGCCAAATCAAAAACAGCGGCCAAATGTCATGATAAATAACCAATAATAATAATAATAATAATAATTTAAAAATATTTTTTTTTTTTTTTTTTTTTTTCCAGTTTGAATTTACTATCATTTATATTATTTTAATGTTATTAATTATTATTAACTAGCAAACCAGAGCGAAATATTAGCACTTTATTTCTTTTCTTATTTACCTTTAAAATTTGAAACTCATAAATGTTATACCAATTTCACCACCTAATTAAAATTTTAATTTACCAGAAGCCAAATTATTATTAAAACCAAATTAATAGTGTACAATAGTTAAACCAAAATCATTGAAAGAAAGGTTTCCAAATAAAATTCATGGTTCACGACCGACCCAATTTTCATACTTCCACAGGCAGTACAGTTTTAATATAGGACTCCCATGACGCCTTTTAAATTTTTGTCGTCATGTTGGCGATGACTTTTTATTAATTTTGGTAAAATAAGATAAAATAAAATAAAATAAAATAATTCCTATTTTGATTATATTTTTATGATTGTGTTTTTTAGTCAATTTATGACACAAAAGTTCATATTCTGTATATATCTTTAAAATATTGCTAGGTTTAAAATGACGCTTGAAAATATTCTGAAGAAACAACTGTTAAAAATACATTTTTTTCATAAAATAATCTCATCAGACAAATGTCGTCATTGTTTCTTGTTAGTCCATTTAGCTAAGTACGCGTGCTTAAGTATTGTCCATGTATAAATATTATTTTTTTATCCTCGCGTGTCGTATCGTTTCGACAAAAAATAATTTAAACTGGTCCACGTAAGAGAAATATTATATAGATTATTTATTAAAAACGTTTTAACTTTTTTTTTTTTTTTTTTTTTTTTTTTTAATGTTTACTTGAATTTAGCTAAATGTTTTGACATAATTTGTGATTTATTGTGGTGATCGAAAAAGAAAACCACCAAATCGTCATTTGGCAGCCTTTACATAGAATTGCACATATTCTTTTAAATTATCTTTTATTCTTATTGTATTTGTTTCAAACCACGGGTAAAAGGGTTTTTTTATTTATTTTTTTTTTTTTAATACGTTGTACAAATGCAACTTTTTTTTTTTTCTAAATTATCTTTTTTCCATTATTTTATTCATTCATCCAAACCAAGGATAAAAATTTATTTTCTATATTTCAATACAATTTTATGGCTATGACGCTAGTTTCTAGTCCTAGTGTTATCCCCGAGAAATCTGGCTTTTATTACTAAGAAGATAGTAAGATTTAGCTAAGTAAGTGAACATAAGTGCAAATAAGATTAAGTAAAGAATTACTACCATAATTTAGAATCAGTTTCAGATACGATAGAGGCAGATGCATTACATCCACAAAAGAAAATATTACTCGATTCGCATAAAGTCTTAAAAAAAAAAAAAGTATTCGATTAACAAAATCAATGTTTAATGATGCTCCGTTTGGTCCGAAGTATTGCTTTCATGGAACATGGCATGGAATCAAAAGTTTTTTTTATTCTTCTGGAGAATTTTCCTTTCAGCTTTCTCTCTTTTGTTTAACGCTATTTCATAAAAATTGTGGGTTTCTGTTGCAAAAGTTTTGTTTCAGAATAGTTCAAATGTTTTCACTCAGATTTAGGTTCGAGATATTTAAAAGACATGTCTTAATATAACAAATTAGGAGTTTCCATTGTATTCTATATTCTAAGAAAATTCATAAATTTGTTTCAATGATAAAAGGAGGCATTTTCATCTTCAAAAATAAAATCATGTGAATGTGAATCTACGAATCATTTGCCAAGTCTAAGTAGCAGAATCATTCTAAAATTTCATGATATACATCAGCGTTAGCAGTTTGTAATACAGTACAATTTTTTCAACTCCTTGGTATATCATGCACTCTAAATAGAAGCGTCTTAAATTCAGACAGAAATGTTTCTGAAATGCCAATTCAGACAGATAAATACCTGAAACACTTACGCATGCAAAATTTCAGATGCATGTGCTGTCTTAAATTAAGACACGTAAGCGTCTTTTTTATAAATGAGTTGAGATAAGTGTCTGAATAAGATTGATATGTTTGAAATTAAGACATATTACAGTTTAGACGCATAAAATTTCAGACATTTTACAATTTACGCACTTAAAAATTCAAACTTTAAAAATTTCAGATACTTAGATATTCCGACATTTGTATTACTTAACAAATTTTCCGTATGGAATCTACTTTAAGCAGTATGCATATCCTGTTTTAACATTTTTTTTTTTTTTTTTTTTTTTAACAAATAAATTTGTTATTATTTTATATAACATAAGTAGTTAAGTTATTTAAAATACTTAGACGTGGAACTTATTCTGTTAAAAATTAAGAACAAAATTAATTTTTATTTAAAGTTCTCACGTGTAATAAAACAAAAAATTATTAAGATAAACGAAGCATGTAACTTGTAGCTAAGAAAGCGAATTCGTAACTAAACAATCTTAAACAATTTGTGCGTAATTGATTTATTTTCCGCGTTTTTATAATTATTTTAAGTTTCCCTACACTTCAAAATGTAAAAGAGCAATTTTTTTTCTTTCATGTACATAGTTTGTTTTCTTGCAAATACCAGTTAAAAAAAAAAAAAAAAGTTTAAAATCCATAGTCTACTATTTTTTCATATTTATTACGCATTTTACAAAAAAACTCTAAACCTCTACACATGAAATTTAAGATAATAATATGTATTAAGCTAAGCTTTACTTCTTATGGACAGTTTTATTGCAAAGACATAAAACTTCGATTTGTTTTACGGATACTAGAATATATTTCATTATACAAGCTATACAGTGCGAGTGCCGGTGGCTTGAATGGGAAGACGTTCGACTTCGAATCTGTTGATTGCCAGTTCGATTCCCGGCGCGAGCAACGGGGAATATTTTTGTGAAAATTATTATTATTATTATTATTATTATTATTATTTTTTTTTTTAATATGTTCTAGGATATTCCAAAATCTTTTTTTTCACAGGTAAACAGTATAAAACGCATCTTTTTATTTATTTATTTATGAAAAATATTTACTGTAGACAGGATCAAAGATGGCGAAATTTCAGACACTTCGAGTGTGAAACGATGTGCATTTTAAGATACTTCAAGTGTCTGAAAGACACTTTTTAGCATCTTAAAATTGAAACCCATTTTAGACACAATTGTGTCTGAATTTCAGACACCTGTATTTACAGTGTGCAGCACCAAATGATGAATGAAATTAGAAACTTAATTTAAATATTGATGAAGTCTTTATTGATTTTTTCATCAGTTCTTCTCCAAATAAAGGTTCCATGATCATTGCCAGTCCAGTTCCAAAATCAACATGGGAAATTTTTTTCTATGCATAACTTCCTGAACTTCCATGTTCTTTTGCACAATTGCAAACAAGCATTCTTCAGTTTTCATTTTTATTTATTTGTTTGTAAGAAAAAAAAAGTTTTAGTTATTTTAAATTAAAACATTTTTTTCATTTAGATTATCCGCCTTTTATGTCTACAGTACAGAATTAAATTATATATATATATATTATTCGATCCCTGAAATTTTTAAACGATCTTATGAAGTTTTGTATCAACTTTTACGCACTTCTGTAATTTTTTCTTTATGCATGTCTTAGATCAATATTTAAATAATTGAAACAAGATCAAGGTTTTAACACCCTGTAGCTATCAACTTTTACACTTTCTGGTTACTGGAAAACTTTGATAATTTATACACACACACACATATATATCTATATATTTCGTAACAGTTTTAGATGATTAAGTAATACAAAAAATTCTGTTAAAAACTTTCGCTTGTCAAAAAGAGTAAAAGTGACCTATGTATATGTATATAGTATAAGAACTGAAAACTATGTGTAACAAGAGCAAAATTCAAACAAAACAGAAATAACAGAACAAATGCACATTAATCTAAAGGAGTAAAATAATTAGTATAATTAATTTGAAATACTTTTGCTCTGACGACAATATTTTAAAAGACAAGTTATTATATGACGGGAAAAAAATACTAATAAGATGTTTCTGATAATAGCAATGGATTGAAAAATCCAAAATATATAACCTCATGATAAAAACATTTAAACGCGAGTGAATAAGACCTAAGACCTCTTACAAAAACACCTCCTTCCCGATGATCATTGCAACTTGCAACCATGCTTATAGGTCCTTAATACATACATTCGCCCAACATGAATACTCTACAAAATGGATTTTTATACTTTAAGGAAGGGGACATTTACAGGAATTCCAGGAAGAATTTTCATTTCTGAGCGGTTGACATATCTCGAAATTCGAAATCGTCCACGGGAGGACGCTTCGGTTTTTAAGAACATTTTATCTTTCAAATCAGCATCTGAATTTATAAGTACATTAAAGTTTCAAAATAAAAGTTCTTTAAGTTCATGTTTTTTAGCATTTTATTTCTTTTTAGTGATTATGTTATTTTACCGTTTAAGATTCCATATCAAATAAAAGCATGAATTTTATTGTGAAATATACTTCGACCCTAATTTTAATTCATGGAAATTTTTCTTGTATTTCTTTTTCCATAATCTTGTCATTAATTCTTAAAATTTTAAAAGGGTAAATAATTTAAATTATTGTATTAAGCGAATAAATCACAAGAAATATCTTTTCTCTAACTAATTTAAATTTCACAGGTGGTGATATTGTGCCAGGTATTGACCCGCATCCAAAGAACGACACAGAAGCCAAAGAAAACGTCGAACGTCTTTTTCGATTTTTAATTCGAAAAGGAGTAGCTCTACAATCAATCACACCTAAAGGTATGGAATTAATTCATTAACTATTTTTTTTTTTTAGGACTTAGGGTCTATTAGTCTCAATCTGGGATTTTTGCGTCGTCGTTTTCGATAGTTGGACATTTGTCGAAATCATTTTTCGATAGTTGGACATTTATCGAAATCTAAAATTTATCGAAAATATAATTGAATAATTTGAAAGCGATGTTATAATTGGGAAGAAAAAAAAAACTAATAGTCCTCCGTCCTAAACTAAATTCTGCTTTTGCCAGAATTTCATCAAAATCTTTTTATTATTATTATTATTATTATTGAAAGAAAAAGAAAAGAAAATTAATAATAATCAGTATCGTTACAAGCGATATCGAAAAAGTTTTTTTTAATAATTTTGAATTAGGAAATAAAAAGTGCGCGTGAAATAATATGAA
This sequence comes from Salticus scenicus, assembly GCA_963930645.1. Lineage (NCBI taxonomy): Eukaryota > Metazoa > Arthropoda > Arachnida > Araneae > Salticidae > Salticus > Salticus scenicus. The sequence goes on along the minus strand of CAWVNO010000515.1, from coordinate 1,691,832 downwards.
ATAAAAATAAGTAAAAAAATGAATTTAATGATTTAATGTTTTTGTTTTTCGGGGGCTGCTCATGCATATAAAAAATGCGTAGTAAAACGAGTCGAAGAAGGAAGCGAAATAAGTACTGAGTTATATTACGATAAATACGATATATAATATGATACGATATATTAGACCTATCGTCCAGGATTAGTAGGCATTTTCGTTGAAAGAAATAGTTTGTTCGTTCGGTGCAACTTGCACATTAGTCCCGTAAGGTACAACTTTCACTTTAGTCCCGCCAGGTACAACTTGCACATTTGTCCCCTTTAATTTCCTTTTTTTTTTTTTTTTTTTTTTTTTTTTTCTTTTTTAGGTAGATTCCTTATAGCAGATCTACCTATTGCAGTGGTTCTCATGACACGACTTCTGGAAAATTTCTTCATATCTTCACCGATCATGACCCCTAGAACCCAAAATCACCCTCCGTTCAAAAGTATATATATATATATATATATATATATATATGTGTGTGTGTGTGTGTGTGTGTGTATAAAAGCGTATAACGCTTTTTTTTTTAATTTTTTTATTTTTAATTTCTTTAGCTTATGTATTGCGAGAGAAAATACAGTTTTTGTGTCAAAATTTCGGATTTTTTTTTTTTTTTTGTTATAATACATATTTTTAGGAGAATTCTAAGATTAAGTTTTAAGTGCATGTCTGCATGATTACCGTGTCTGCGTGAGTCTATTTATTTCGTCCGTCTGTATGTCCGTTTTTGTGCGTATGTGTGTATCTTTAGTGTGTTATCAATATTACTCAAAAAGAAAAAAAAATCAGAAAGTTCAAACTTGGTATTGTAAATCTCTATTAAATGCACATGGGATGTTAGTTAAAACTTCTTACTGAAATCAGACAAATAGTTCGTGTTAAGAGACATTCAAAAGAATGTCAATATTGTTGCAATCGATTCAGTCTTTTCCCTTGCAACGATTACGCTGTTGCAGTGAATGTAGTTTTGCAGTCAAAGCGAAAACAAAGAGGCAGAGGCAGTTTATTCACTTGCAGTGAAGTTGGCTTTGGCGGCAAACTTGGCGACATGTCGATAAACTTGGCGACCAAACTTGACAAAAAATCGTAGTTTTGTTTAGGATTCCCAAAGTTTCGAAGGTTTACATTGAACAGGAGCGGAGATCATAACTTTCCATGTGGTTCCAGACAGAAATATCGTCAAAATCTATCGCATAAAGGTACAAATGGAAGTAAGTTAACTTCTGGGAGAAAAAGTAGAATCAGTGCATGTAGCGAAGTTTTTCTAGTTAGTGGCAGGTAGAGTAATTTTCCGTAGGGCAGTATAGATATATAGGATAACACAGGTGTGTAGAGAAGTATTTTGCAGGTAGACCAAATGTAAATAGCGAAGTTTCTATTTCGATGGTCTCCGCTTGGCCATATTTTCGTATAGGTGAAAAAGACCTCCTCTACTTGCGTTGATTGCCGCTAGAAATATAATTTACAATTTTTCCATTAAAATAACTAAGATTCAATCCAGAGGTGTTAAAAAGCATGAAATTCAGAAACCAATAAAGATTTAACAAAAAATGTGTGCACAGTTTTTTTATTGACTTGCTGCATAAAATAATGAGAAAAGGTGTCCCTAACGTATAAATTTTTTAGGAACTACATCCGTAGATGGTCTAAGCAGGAGCGATCAGAGAAGAAAGATAAAGTTCCAGCCAAGTTCAAATTATTGTTACATATTGGCATTTTTATTTCATCGCCAGCAAGAAATAAAAAGTGTGTTTTTAAAGATACGTTACACTGAAATTAAGCTAATAATTTGAATACCCAGCGTAGGATTGCCATAATATGATAACCCTATGAAAACCCCAAATTTCGCCAGACATTCATTATGAGAAAAGAAAACCGAAACGGACAGATATATAAAATATAGCTATAATTTAATTGTGTTCAAGGATAATTTTGACTAACTTAATAAATTACGTTAGAAATAAGGCTACTGTGATTTAGGAGGAACATAAATAAAATGAGCCATGTGATATTCTTTATAAGACGAAAATATATCATGATATATATACTTGAAGAGTGATTATCTTCCACATTTCTCTCTCTATTTTTTTTTTTTTTTAACTATAATTATGTTATCGATTAAGCAACAATTCGGCAGTTATTGCAGCTTAATATTGAATACACGAATGAATTATTATATAAAGCGATAAAATAGATTTGAATTAAAATTAAATAGAGAATTTTAAAATATATGTGATTTCTATATCACAGTGCAGTCGAGTTGCTCTGAGCAATTGTTTTTGAAAGGCTGTGTTCCCAGCGATTGAACCTTATTGTGGATCAACGAAATTCCTGCTCCCGTGGACTATTTGACGGTTTTTGCTTTACTCCTGAAAAAAGAAAAAAAAAAAAGGACAGGTTTATTTATTTATTTATTTATTTATTTTTATTGTTTCAGAACATTTGTCAGATAGTGACTTTTATAATACGACTGACAGCTGTATTGGAATATTCGTTGAATCAACAGTTCTATTGGACTGCTTGGAGGATATTCGTTGTACTGATTCGAGAAGTTACTCTGAATAAAACGCATTCATCTAGAACCTGCCTGTTTCTTTACGAACTGCTTTCTTACACAAGAAAGTCGACAAGTTTTTTTTTATCACAATACATTACGTCTATGGATGTGATTTGTCGTTGGTACGTATTAACATCTTTAAGCTGCACTGAACAAAAGGAAACAAACGTAGATATTTTGTATGCAGAATTACATATTTCACATAGAATGTGGTGTAAAGCATTTATCTTTCGTTTATAGGGCCATATAAAGAAATTTGGATATATTAGGACTAGCAGGCTTTGCCCGCTTCGCTGGACATTCAACTTAAATGAGTTGTCAAAATCCCATATCTTTATTAATAACCTAAGTTCTCGCTGTGATTGGTAGAGGTTTTTTCACTGGCAACGTGAGGAGTCTGGGTCCCCACTGCCTTCGGCAGCAACTTACTCACTTCTTACTTCCCCTTCCCCAGAGGGTGAGTTCGAAGTTTTGCAAAATCCCGCTAATGTACATAATGTGTACACTTAATCAATATCCACACACCAAAATTCGCCATTCTAAGATAATTCAAAGCGAATTCAAACGAAAAAAATGTTTTTACACATGTTTATTGCCCTCGGACTCCGAGAGGGGGGGAGGATTTCGAATTTCGTGAAATCCTGTTACAATAAGTGCCGGATACATACAGACAATTTAAGCACCAAATTTCGTGACCACAGAAGTCTTTAATAGAAAATATTTAAATAAATAAATACAAAAAGCACAGCTTTAGTATGGGACCCCTTTGGTGACTTTAAATATTTTAAGCCATTTTTGCGATGAACTGAATTGGCTATCTCAATTGTGCAATTAAAGATTTTGGCGAGAAACGTCCGAGCTTCTTCGGTGCCAAATTTCAAATTTTGCCGAAGGGATCCGATGCTAAAGCTGTTCCATACACAAAATAAATAAAAGAAAAGAAAAGAAAAGAAAAGAAAGAAAAGAAAAGAAAAGAAAAAAAGAAAAGAAAAGAAAAATTCTTTTCTGATATTTACAAAATAAAAATAAAAACTCTTAATAAAATCCAAATTATAATCATTTGCAATTAAGGGGAGAACATAAAAGAACCACATAATGTACATAATAACAACAAAAAATTTTGTTTTACTGCAGGAAAGAAAAGTACTGCTTAATTAAATAAAAATATTAAACTAATGCCAAATATCTCCATGAAAATATTTATCCACATACAAATTCCTGATTTAAAAAAAAAATCACCAACTTTTGTGGGTCAACTATTTATTTTTCTCTCTCATTTTTATTGTTATTCACGTGAAATTAAAAATATTTCATTTTATTTCTGGAAAATAAAAATATATATAAATGCGTATATATAAATATAAAAACTTCTACCGAATCTGGGTTGAAAACGGAAAAAGGGTAAAATAAATTAGAAATATCAGACCTATCATAACAAATTCAGTACCAAATGAAAGGGGTAATTTTTCTGAATCCTGGGGTGTAAACAGTTTTTCGATACGACAATTAGATTTTTTAAAATTAACTAAAGTATGGAATTTAGATACTAGTAACACTTCATTTCAATCTTTTCATAATTTGTAGTGCGAATCACGCGAATGAAAAAGTCTTTAACTTAAAAATTTGTTTATATATTTTATTTTTTCATTCAAAGCGTTTTAGTGAAAAAATATTTATGGCGCATGCGCAGGCGTTTTTTACTCCCAATTCAAAAACTAATCAAAATTTTGAAAATTTCTAAAGAAAAAATTTTAAGTTGGGTGACGACCTAAGTTTCTGCCAAGCGCCGTTGAATTCCGTCCAGCCGTTCTCGAGTGATGCCCGGACAAAAAAAGCGACATACAGACACGATGACACACCAGGCAAAATTTTCTGAAGTCATTTTCGGCTTTCATGGGGTGTAAAACATGAAAATATCGCAAAATTTTTTGATTCCGACAAATTTACAGACAAAAGTCTGATTTTATTAATATAGATTATGCTTGGAAATGGTTCGAATTACATTTCAAGTTGTATTGAGAATTATTTTGCTTCGCGAAATTTAAGTACACTATGTGGTACGTTTACAATTTATGATTAATATACAAGACCATGCAAAATTAGTCGAATAAATTTCAAAGAATGACATGGGCAAAAATTCTTTAAATGATTAGAAATAAATTTTTAATTTAATAAGAGGCCGATTCTCTTGATTTAAAAAAAAAAAAAGAAAGAAAAGAACAAGAAGAATGAAACGTACTCAAGAGTGCTTGTGAATTGCTAAGTAATAGTAGATAGTAACACGTACTCTATCCGCGTTTGTAATGATCGATAGATGGCGCTCTCTGAACTGCAGTTGTTAGTAAATATAATAGCCACGTGTATTCTTTCTCCGCCATTACATCATGGAAAATCGATTGCATAATATGATGATATGCAGTGGTGTGATAATTTCACCTTAGCCCACCAGAGGGCGAGCATTTCATTACAATCGCGGATAATGTAAGATTATCGCCTTCAATATGTATGTTTTTTTGAATTTGTAGCATTTTATGCTTTTTTTTTCCGCGCCCCTTAAAACATGTATTTATTAACAATATGCTTCGAATTTACCTCACAAAGAATTGGCAATTTTTTATTTATTTATTTTTAACCGCACGTTGTGGTACATTCTAGCATTTCCCCCTAGTATATATATACTTTTAATTTAAATGTGTGTTTAACGCAATTATAATAATTTTATTCCACAATTCATTTATTTGTTATATTTGTAATACTTATTTGCTCTGAAGTATTACTTGCGGAACGTAAATGTAATACAATTGAAAGGGAACAGGTATTAATCTAATTTACTTATAACTGTTTTCATGACTCTTCTCGTCAAAAAAATAAAACAATTTTTTTAAAATGCTTTCTTAGTATTAAATCTAACATAATTATTATAATATACCGACCAATCCTTTCATAAGAAATCTTATGTGAAACAACCACACGACTTCCATTACTCACTATTACATGTATTATATATATATTTTTTTTTCCCTCTTTTTTTTTTTTTTTTTTTTTTTTTGTGTGGTGGGGGGGGGGGGGGGGAGAGATAACACACACACACACACGCAAAAATGAAATTTGTCGTCCATTTTTACGCATTAATTACAGGAGTAGAGGATTGAAAGCGTTATCATTCGAAAGGTATATTTAATGCAAATTTGAGAAAAAAATGTTTGCTTATTACGTCATGAAGGTATTCAAAAATACTTTTATTTTTTATGTTAGTTTTCATTTTATACACATAATCTATTGCAGAAAAAATTCCTATAGAAGAAAGTTTTTGAAGCACTTGTGCATTTCTTCAATTTGTAGTTGGTCCCTTAACTGCACTCGGGACTAAATGGATAGTGAAAAATGTGGGTTTATAAATGTTCCATGAATGTCTCAATTTCAAGGCTATTTCATCCAGTACTTTTTTTTTTTTTTTTTTTTTTACGAAATCGAAAATATGTCAAAACAAGAAAGAAAAATCATGCAGTACGCACTGATTAGTAACCCTTTCCAACTGCACAAAATTGTTGTATCGAATAACTTTTAATATTCTTTGCCTACATTATCACACAACAGACAGAAGGACTGAAAAATATACAGATAGACTAATTGATTTTAAAATTACTCTTAGGCATTTTGGAAAGTGTTAAAAAGGCTTAACAAAAAAGAACACGCAGCCATTAGATTATAATTACAGCTTTTGATCTCTCTGAATGTTTTAGTGTAGCCCTGTAAATCAGAAAGTTAATCATATCACACTCAAAACAAAACATTATTTTAGAATATTAACAACACATTTCAATATTGTTATGATTTTTACAGTAGAATGATTTTTAAATATAACTTTCAAAAAATTCTGTCCTAAAACGTAATGCATTGTTTTTTTTTTTTTGTTTTTTTTTTTTGTTTTTTTTTTGTTGTTGTTCCTGTAAACAAACTAGTTATACAGGACCTTTTTTTTAAATGGGGGACATTCTATAGGGAAAATATTTATATAAATAACACTCATAGAACACAATGCTTTCGAATGCTTTTGGGTGTCCCTGTACACAAACCAGAAGAGGTATTCACTCCATTTTCAATATGGAACATCCGATAGTGAACTTCAATAAAATATATCAGTTTCGAGAATATATCAGTTAAAGATTACTGAAACTTTAAATGCTTTTTTCTCGAAATTTTGTGGATAGTGGGTCCTACTGCTTTAATATGTTGTTACCCTCATAGTATACTACAATCTTGCGGAATTTCGCCCCGATCTGAATTTTCCATGTCGTGACCTCTTCTTGTAAGATATGTATACAGTAAAGGTATGAAAATATGGTTTATAGAAATACCGCTCATAGAACGCAATGCTTTTAAATACTTTCGGGTGTCCCTGTACACAAACCAGTAGAGGTATAAACTCCATTTTCAATAGGGAACATCCGATAGTGAACTTGAATTATATCAGTTTCAAGAAATTCCATAAATATTTACGGGAGTTAGAGCTCGGACAGACAGACAGGCAGACGGACAGGCGGATACACAAAACTGAAATCATATTCACACTTAAAAATTTTTAGAAAGTGTTAAAAACGCTTAACGTAAACGAAAGTACAATTCTAGCAAATTTTTATTAATAGCTCTTAATATAACTGGATATTTTTGTGCCACCCTGTAAATCTAATGCTAATCATGCTATATTCTATGCAAAGCATTCCTTTGTACATATAAATAACATATTTCAATTTCCTAAAACTTCGTAGAAAGTAAAGTTATAAAAATTTGATTTATAGAAATATCTCTCATAGAACGCAATGCTTTGGAATACTTTTGAGTGTCCCTGTACACAAACTGATGGTGGTATTTCCTTCATTCTATACAGGAAACATCCAATAGGGAACTTGAATAACATATTTCAATTTCATTAAGATATGTCTACAGTAAAGGTATGAAAATATGGTTTATAGAAATACCTCTCATAGAACACAATGCTTTGAAATACTTTCGGGTGTCCCTGTACACAAACCAGTAGAGGTATATACTCCATTTTCAATAGGGAACGTCCGATAGTGAACTTGAATAACATATATCAGTTTCAAGAAATTGCATAAATATTTACGGGAGTTAGAGCGCGGACAGACATACAGACAAATCGAAGTCATTAACACTTTTCAACCTTGTTGTGTATATATATATGTATATATATATATATATTATTTATAATTATTGATATTTTTAATTTTATTTAAACCGAATTAATAATATATACTAAATTTTAAAATATTACCTACTTTGTACAGCTATACTTAACATTATATACATATTACAGTGAGTGATAATTAAAAAACATTTCACTGAAATTTGTAAAAAAAAAAAAAAAAAAAAAAAATCTCATATGCTCACTCTCCCAAGCCCTCTGTAATCTGTTTAAATTTGCTTTAAAAACTTCATTTTTCTTTTTTCTTTGCCCTCTAAACCTTTCCCTTTCAGATATATGTTACTCTCAATTTATTTCTAAAAACTCTAAATGATAATTAACCAAGGTTTCATTAAAATCTGTAAAAAAATTATAAGAAAAAATAATTTTTTCCCCTATACTCACTCTTGCCTCCCTTAGTCCCCCCCCCCCAGGTGCATTTCACCCTCAGCGTATAATATACAAAATGCGTAAGTGGGGTTTTTGTCCAGCGTTAGTGGGGCTTTTGTCGGCTGCGTCTGGTGGGGCTTTTTTCCGGGACCCTATGAGAGCAGCATCGTACTATAGTAGAGTCAAGTCAAGGTACATCAATGATACAGAACCTTGAAGATAAAAATGCCTTGAAATGGTTTATTGATCTATTATATCGTTGCTTACCAAACAACAAAAATTGCAGTTAGAAACTTGTTTTAAACACGTAGATTTCAATCCGCATTTTTTTTTTTTTTTTTTTTTTCAAACCTCAAAATATATAATTTTTTTCCACTTTTTTAAATTAAAAAAAAGTAGGAAAAATAGGTTTCAAAAATATTTTAAACAACAAATTTTTCGTCTATGTGTCTAATTTTGGCGATATTTGTCATTAACCTGGCGACAATTATCGTCTTGTTGCCGTGCTGGCGTGATCCTTATTTACATTACTAAAAGTTTACTAATATAATGAGAGAATCGTCATTGCACAGCATTTTAAAGTTCGTCTTAAATAAACTATTTAGCAATTAAAGAGGAAATTGCTTCATTTCACGTTGCATAACTTCAATTATATAAAATAGAAATTTGTTTTGCTTTTAACACTCAGTCATTGGCAAAACTGAATTTTCATTTTTTCTGAAGATGAAATGCTAATCATTATTTGTAATTGAAATTTTATAAATTAAAGTTCAGTACCTCGCTAAAACTGTAAATTTTATGTATTTATCTTCTGAAGAAAATAATAAATAGAATCTCAAAAATCATTAATTTCGAAACTCATTGACCAATCAAAAATACGTAACCTACACATGTTAAAAAAAAAAAAAAAAAAAAAAAAAAAAAAAAAAAACGACAATTTAATATGACTAATTCTGACCAATAACATTTTTCTACCTTTTATCAAATTGGTAATTTATTATCGAAAATATTACATAGTTGATTATTAATATGTGATCTTGTGTTAAATAAAATGCCTGTCTGAGAATTTCTTCAAAAGTATTTTTGATCAGCTTATAAAACAATAAACACTAAATTCAGTGCAGAAAAAGACGTCTGCCATCATTTTAGATTTCAAAATTTAATATTAATTAACATTTTAAAAAGAACTCTACCTATTTTACCATTTGAATATGCTGTAACGGTACAACACATACTATTTTCTACGGAGGATATGTTATATTGTATCCCAATAATGATAATAATTTCAGTCTACCTAAAGTGATATAACATTAAAAATATATATTCAGACAATTACCAGCCACAAACCGTAATGCTTCTGATACCTTTACTATATATCTGTTAAAAAACTATACATGTTACGATACGCTCATTTTTTCAATACGGAGCATGTTTAGGAAACGTCTGTTATAGATAAACTTTGTAGATTTTCATTCATGTTCATGAGAACTGCAAAATAAATAGCGAGAATGAAATGAATTCATAAATATTTTTCAAGTACATGTTGAAATATCCATCTAAAAAAAGGTTATGCAGGTGTGTTTTATCGTGTCGTGACTGAATATTTTATATAGAGATTATATTTCCTCCTTCACATTCATTCCTTTCAATAGTAAACATGTAATAAAAGTCAATAATAAAGAAATTTTTTATTTTATTTTTATTTATATTTATAAAACTTACTGTATAGATAGAGAGACAGAATTGGCGTCATAAATATTTTTCAACTATATGTTAAAATATCAATGCTTAAAAAGAAAAAGAAAAAAAGAACTTATGCAATGCAGATAATGACGATAAAAATAATGAATAAAAAAAATGAAAAGTAGTTATAGTAATTACTAAAATAAAAGACAAAGTCGCTTATAAAAGTGTACTGCATTCTTCTGACATTAAAGCATATTGAAAAGATATACACTTTTCTTTTATGTACTTCTTCTATATATAAGAAGAAAGTATTGAATTCGGGAAAAGTTTCACCTCCGGCTTTCTATGGATTTACGCGTTTTGGGATGTCCTGAACACGATTTAACCAATTTTAGAAAATGTTAGTCCGTCTCTGTGTGAGTGTATGTGTATCAAGCATTTTTTGTGGAAGCGGTATCTCACGACTAATGGACGAAATTTATCCAAATTTGATATTTAATTGAATCTTGTAATAAACTGGTGCTGATTATATTTGAAGATCAATCTCTCAACAGGTGGTACTGACATACCATTATATATACATACATATATATATATATATATATATATATATATATATATATGTGTTGTTGTTGTCGAATGCCACTCGGAAATTCCGAGCCCCGGTAGTGGAACTATCCGGATTTATTTTTACGCATGAGGGCTGCGTCTTCCGTTATTAGGAGCGCCTCATAGGGAGGAAGTAATATATATAAACAATGTTGTGTCAGTCTTTCCTCTACGTTAAAATCAGTTCTATATTTTTGTGTGTTGGTTTTGTTTTGTATCTATTAATTGCTAAATTTTAAGATTAACTTTTATTACGATATCTATCATTTATATATATATATATATATATATATATATATATATATATATAACTTTTAGTTTAGCAGCGCAGGACAAAATTTTCATATAAATGTACGTAATGCGAATTATTTTTAACTTTTCAATGGGAAATTAAATATGTATATATATGATAGTGATCTCAACCAGGAAAATCTTTTTGTATATGTAGGGACATCGCTCCCCTCTCTTCCCGGAATGAAAATTGTCTTCATCGGTGTCTTACGAAAGAGCTCGTCAATGATTTTAAAACGAAGAGTTGATCAAAAGATTTGTGATAATTTAAAACAAAATTAGATTGTTTTCATTAAAAAAAAAAAAAAAAAAATTATTTTTATAGTTTATTTTCTGAATTGCATAAAATTAATCTTCTTTGAATATTTAATGTTCTACTTATTTGTGATGAAAATCGTCTGCATTCGTCATGGAAAATAATTCTGATAAACAATATGTCCTGCGTGAATATGTATAGGAATATATAGAAGAAAATTTCGTGGTGGCTTTAATATACTACTTAAAATTAAAATGGCAATGGAATAGTGGGTTATGGCTAATCGAAAATTTTGAAGTAGAGAAATCAACATTTCAGCTTAAAATAATCTTCGCTAGTTCTATAGCCTGAGAATGAGATAAACAGATAATTCAAAATGGAAGTAATAAAATAAAATAAACAAATGTGACATTGTAGGTAATAAAGCAATATCGGGAAAAAAAATAATTAGTTAGTTTAAAGTAAACTAATACAAGAAAAAAAGTTTTTTTTTTTTTTTTTTTTTTTTTTGTGTGTGTGTGTAACAATCACACGACTTCCATTCTTACTATTATACGTATTATGTACACTTTTTGGAGATAATGTAGTCAGAAGACATAAAATTGGCTTAACAAATCAAGCACCTGTAAGTGAAAGCTGATGTGTGTGTAATAACATGTAAAAAAACTTTTACATAGTGATTAAAAAAAAATAGGTAGAGCCATTTTTTAAAGCACCAATTTCGGGATCTATAACTGATTTACTTATTTATCAGGGTGACTGTCAATTTTCTTGTAAAAATGAAGTAAAACATGCAAAAAGATATCTAAAAAATGGGTTTATGTAGCAATTTTTAAGAAAATCGTAGAGCCGTTTTTAAGAAACGGACTTTATATCCCATTCCGTATTTCTGTGCCCTATTTCACCTGAACTCATCTGTACACCGGATTTGTCTTAATTGTAAAGTTTCGTCGTTTTATCTTTTTTTCGCTTTGCTGATATGATAACGAGAAGATATTCCCACTAGCACACACTGACAAATTTCCAAAAAAAAAAAAAAAAAAAAATTTTTTTTTTTTTTTTTTTTTTTTAACTCAGAAGACCTAAAATCATACAAATCAAGCGAAAACTCAGCATCGAAATTTTTTGGGGAACATAATATTTTTTTTATTACCTGCGATAATCGAGTAATGGAAGTAAAGCTGTCTAAAACTGAGAGCTCCAGTTGACTTTCGGTTGGAAATGCGAGTATGTATTTCAGCGCACTCTTTATAAACTTATTTTACTTCATTTTGAAAATATTATTTCTATTACATTTTTAATTAAAAGGTTTCCTTTTAAAATTTAATTTTATTCATTGATACCAACTTTCTAATTTTAGAAGTGTGTGAAGGTGATTTGAAAGCCATCATGCGACTGGTGCATGCAGTTGCATCTCACTATAAACCAGATACAGTTTTAAATCCCCCAAAGCCATATAACAGGTAACAAATTTAAGTTAAAAAATAATTCAATTGTAACAAAGTATAAGAAATCAAAATAAACTTTATGAAGCTTTAATTACATAATTTAATTAATTTATTCTCTACTTAGATGATCGTTACGCTATCTAAGAACCTGTTTATTATTACTTATTATTATTATTATTACTAATAATATTATTTTTATCATTTATACATGAATTGAAGCTGTATACTTATTTTCTAAAAACTAACTTCAGGCTAGCAATAACAATTTAGTGTACCAACAGGACGACCTAGTTATGATTTAGTAGCCCTTAAATATATAAAATGGAAAGTAATGATAGAAAAATGTACATTTTTATGCACATTTTTCTGTATATATCAATGTACATCATAATTAATTGTTAAATGTACAACAGAAATGCTTTGTTAGAATTGGATTTTATAACTATCGAAAAGTCGGAAACAGCACATGCTGACAACTTTTACATTTTTCTTGAAAGATTTGCCACCATAACTTTCGAACAGAAATAGTTTATATTATATTATTTTTATTTTGTTTATTTATTTTATTTTATTTTATGTTATTTTGATTAAATAAGGTTAAAATAACTATTTTTGAAAATATTCTTTTAAATCATTCAACAAAAACGGAAAAGTTGATAACTATGAGCTACAGGTAACAGTAAAGTGAGAATTGATTTTATAAGTTATCATTGTCTATTGTCTTTGAAATGAAACGAGGAGGGAAAAAAAATCTAGTTGGCATAAGTGAACGTAGCTCAATTTCCCATAATATATTTTTATCATAAATTTCTATCACAAAGCAGACTATATTCATGTTAAGATAAATGAACTCAGTCCACACTGTTAAAAATTTCTGTAAATTTAATGTAAATATTTATCCAGAGTCTCTGTAAATTTACAGCAATTCTTAGTTAAAAGTGAATAATCGAGATTCTCAATCTTTATTCAGTATTTTTACGTAATTTTATAATTTATTTTTTTAATTAAAATTAAAAATGGCTGTTTCTACTTTAGAAAAAGCGTTCTAAGTCCGAAATATATTCTCAACAATAATTAATTAAATTAATATTAGTTATTAAAATGATTGTATAAAACAAGTTTTTTAACATCCCCGTTTATTTTTCTCTGTAATTTTACGTAAGACTTAAGATAATAAATTACACAGAGTTTTCTGTTGAAATTTTTAACAGTGCATTATTAAACTGAATTGAAGTCCTGTATATTGAATTTAAGACCTGTATACCCACTAAGCTACCCTAAATTTTCTTTGACGCATTTACTTCACAATAATTTGCTGCTTATTTCTATTGACATTCCCTATTTCATACTTAAATTTCAAACTCAAATTTTTACACTCAAATTATAGTTATTTTATACTCAAGTTTTCAAATTACAACATTGATGTCTATACCATTAACATAAATGATATTTTAAAACTGATCTGTTTGTGATGAAAATATTTCTCATAATTCCAGTTAATGCGAAATGTCCAGTTCTGCCATATTTAAGAAAATCTTAAATTTCGAATCATTTACGAAGTTTTCAGAATAGAATCTTCAGAATTAATATTGTTTATATCGTTATCATAAATGGTATGTTAAAATTAGTTCGAGATATTTACAATGAAAATAATTCACATAATGCACGCTTATGCAAAAATTTTAAATTTAATCAAAATTTTTAATAAAATGCTGAAAATCAGTAAGATTTTTGTTAGTATTTATTTTAAGTGATAATATTTTAAAACTGACCAGGCCACATTACGATCATTCGTTCTCAAGATATTGTCAACACAGACTAACAAATTGACAAACCTACAGACAGATACCACACCGATTTTCGTGATTTTTGATTTTCTCATACATCAAAACGTGTAAAAATGTGTGGGGGGGGGGGAGGAAGGGGGGAGGAAAAGTCGAAGATTTTTAGAGATATATCAATTTCCTATACTTTAAAGTATGATGGAGAACTAAAAATAGAAGAAAGACTAACATAGATTTATTTCTCTTACTAGATTTACAGGTTAATAAGTACGAGCGAATTCATATATTCTGCGTATCAAAATCAATTCTTCAGATTATAGAGTAAAGGACAGTAGAAAAGACATACAAATGCAGACTATCAATATTTAAATCAGCGCTTTTTCTTTACTTTGCTTTTTTTTTTTTTTAATCTTAATACTTATTTTTTTTTTTTTTTTTTTACTGAATAGCTAAATGGCACGTGCAAAAAATAAATGTGCAATTAAGAATGTTTTCTATGAAGGTTTTTTTTTTTTTTTTTTTTTTTTTTTTCTTTTTTGAGTCAGATTTCGTTTAAAACTCAAAGTGATTTCATTACAGTGACAGCAGATTGTTTTGATTGAATGTATAGTGTTTTTCTTTGGAGAAATGTAATTTTATTTCCCCAGAATTATGAAAATTTGCCATATTCAAATATAGTGTTTCCCACGTGTTTTATTGGAATGTTTTAGTCATCAAAACATGTCAGGAAGGTAGGTCCAATTTCACTAAACAAGTAAATAGGTACAATTTCTTTATTTAGTAGTACTTTACTTTTTATTTTTACTTATTTATTTATCAAAGCCACAAGGCGCCTTCTAAGAAATTTCATGTGACTTCTGTATTTTGCTTCTCCTGTAACACTGTTTGTTAATTTTCGGAGTAGTGCTGCTATCTACCGAACAGGAAAGTAACAAAAGTTTAAAAATTGATTAAAACAAGGAAAGGATATTCAGAAATTGTTGCACAAAAGATGTTAAATGTTTAGTATAGTGCGAAACCATATGCGAACGTTAAAGGGTTAAAATATAAATATGTTCATTTATTTACATACTTGTTTGTGCGTGACCCCTGAAACGGTATGTGTTTGTAGTCTTTCTTTCTTTTTTTCTTTCTTTCTTTTTTCTTTTTTTTCCTGTCTTTTTTTCTTTTTTTCCTTTTTAACGGAAAACTTATGTTGAGACATTGAGACAGAGTTTAAGTTAGATTTCTCTTGTCTTGTTATATCACAGAAAGAGAAATTTTTTGATACGAGGTTGAAATTTTGTTCGTGACTTTATTAAGGCACAGAGGACATTTTTCTCACTGGATAATTTTTCTGAATGGAAGTCGTATAAAGATTTAAATTTCATAAGTTTTTTGAAATTGAGTTTTGAGAAAATTGTAATAGATTTTATAAAATATTGTAAATGCTTTACGCAACTTTGCAATTTACATTTGATGTCAATATTTAAGGAATTAGAACTGAGGTCAATATTTTTCAAATATACTGTATAGTTTAATATCGTTGTACTATCATACTGCATAGTGTTTTCCATGATTTAAAATAACATTTTTTTTCTTTTTTAGGACGGAGGACTATTAGTTTCAACTTGGATTTTTTGTAGACCAGTTTTGTGTAACACCAAATTAAATTAGAAATATCAGTCCAATCGTTACAAATTCGAGACCAAATGAAAGGAGAGATTCTTCTGAATTAAGGGATACAAACAGTTTTTCGACACGACAATTAGATTTTTTAAAATTAACTAAAGTATGAAATTTAGGAGGCAACATTTCATTCTAATTTATTTCAGCCATTTTAAAAAGTACATGGCCCAGTTTTACGGTCAAAAAATGAGATTAAAAATGAATTAAAAAATAAAAATAAAATTTTTACAGATTGAAATTAATAGTCCCCCGTACTAAATTAAATTCTGACTTTGACAGAATTTTTAATGGATTTTATTATTATTGTTATTATTGTTGTTGTTAATTCGATCATGTTAGAAGAAATGAACACTTTAAAGTTAAGAATTGCTATTTTTTTTTTGTTTTTATTGTCGTGAAATTTTCTTTAATATACACATTTCAATTTCCCAATAACTTTCTATAAACTTTCTAATTTTATAGAGCCCAAGAAAAACTCTTTTCTGTCAACGTTCTTGAAACGATTAAATTTGCATTTATTTATAGCTTGAATAATTGCCATTGTCACTCAAATGATATTTCTAATTCCAGATTTATACTTAACTAAACGCATGTCATTATGTCTGCTTTTTAGCGTCAGTATTTTCATTCTTTGTTTTCTATCATACTACATTACAAAGAACTGAGAAATTATCGAAAACTTTTGGCCTCCATTTTTAGATGTTTTCATACGTTTTGAGGTGTGAGAAACCCGAAAATTACAAAATTGATATAGTGTCCGTTTGAAACTTTGTCAGTTCGATAGTTAGCTTGTTTGTTACTCTGTGTAGTCATTTTAAGATACCAAACTAATTTTAAAATATTATTTATGATGCTAGTAAAATCCTATTGATTTACAACATTCTAATTTTAAAACTTCGTAAGTTATCTGAAATTTGCTATTTTCTCAACAGGGCAAAATGAGGCAATGTTTCACATAAACTTGCATTTTGGGGGTTATTGGAAGGTGGGGCATGCCTTACAGTGTAAATTTATGACAACAAATATATAATGGGAAACTGAGCAGAATCCACCTATGTCAACTCTATTTTTTTTTTTTTTTTTTTTTTTTTTTTAATACTTTGTCATGGATGCTGCCAATTTAAAACTCTTGATTTTTTCCAATCAATTTAGCCTAATTTATATAATAAATAAAATTAAAGGTGATTTTATAGCCTAAAGTGGTTATAACTTTCTGAAACGTGGAATGACAAAACTGAAGGATCATATTCGAATTCCGGTGAATGTGCAACCAACCATTTTAAGCCTTTAAGTCTTATAAAAGGCTTTTCATGCATTTTGATGTACTTTTCATAGCCTACTTGTGAGCGAATTTTATGTGGTTGATTGGTTTTCTTACCATTGACAGATGTACATTTTTCATCACTGTTACCCTCAGGTATTTGCCTGGAAAACCGAATCTTGTTGATATAACCTATTAGGAAGGATTTTCAAACATATCTATTTCTACTCGAACAAACATTGTCTTTGTAACCTAAGTATGATAACAGGAACATGGTGATTTCAGCTTTCTTAAAATTTAAGCAACCATATTCTCATTAATGGATATTAATATTTTTTTATAATGGATGTAATAAACGAAAATTACTTTAAACTGCTTTTCTTTGTGATATTTGGATCTAATTATTTGTGATATTCCAATTTGACTGGTTTAATATTAATATGTTTTATAGAAAAGCAGAAGTTCCTAGGATACCAAAAAAATCTTGTAAAGTTTTGCCTCTTCAAATCTCATCGAATCTGTGCCCACAGAGACAGAATTCTAAAAGTGAACCTACTTCATTAGGTAAGTATCCATTACTTTATTTTAAAAAAAAATTCATTTTTATAGTTATTAAATAATCAAACCATTGAAGCACATCCTGTTAAGTGGCAATAAAAAATTGTATAAAGGTTCGGAAAAATTATTAAAAAAAAAAAAAAAAAAATCTGAGTGCTTCGACCTTAATACTTAACCACATCAACTTTTACTATAGCAATTAATTATTTACCATGTGTTTATTAATTAGCTTTCTTGTTTGTTTGTTTGTTTGTCCAGTACAAATCTTGCAATCGATTTTTTAATTAACTTCCCGACTAGCTAGACATTTGAAACTTTTAGAATAGCTCAGAACACGATGAACACGCAATACTTTGAAGCCTGATTTTCGAATTTTTGATTAGTTTTTTTTTTAATTAATTAAAATATGAAAATAATAACCTCCTAATAGCTTTAAAATTGGCATTGAAATATTAGCTGTAATTTAATTGTTGCCAAAAAAATAAATAAATAAATAAATAAATAAATAAAAAATACGAGTTTATTTTCTTTCGACATAAAAATAAATGCATTTAATTAAATGTGAACATTAAAAAGTTATAAAAAGTTCTCACAAAAAGGCATCTCACAAAAATTGGCGTCATCATAGCTTTAAATATTTTATACACATTGATAAAGCGCTAACGTAGTTCAATAGCTATGATTTAACAGAAAATTTAAAAACATGTTATGTTAAAAAAAAAAAAAAAAAATTATCTTATAATTATTATTTTAAAATGTTAAGATTATCTAAAAATATTTTTGATTATCTTTTATATTACTTTCCAAAAAATTTAAATAATTTTGCTAAATAAAGTGCTTTATAAAAAGCCTTGATGATAATAATTTGTGGAATTTATAATTAAAAACAATTTTGATCATTATTATGCAGATTATAAGGTATTTGTAATAGTATTTCGTTATGTTCCAGCATTCATATTACAAACCGAGAGGGGAAAGGAGAAGGAAAATTTTACAACAAAAGCAGCTACCAATTAGAAAGATTTTTTTTTTTTTCTTTTTTGTTGTAAAGATAAAATAGATTTTAAATCTGCTTAAGGTAATCACACCAGTAGTGGACACTTTAAGGACATTTTCCGGCTATTTTTAATCTAATTTCCTAAATTTTAGAGTTTCAAAAAATAATTAATATTTCAAACCTTTACTCGCTTATTCTTAACACGACTGTAATATGAAAATTGGAAAATGTAGCATTTATATATGTAAAAAATCAAAAATCTGAAGAGCTTGAAATGAGATAGTAGTGGAAACACTAAAAACCCCAGTAGTGGACCCTTTTTTTGTTCCAATAGTGGACCCCTTTGAGTTTTTGCTTTAAAATTCAACTCTAAAATTGCTAGATTACAGAATTGTGTCCACTACTGGACCTGGCATTAAAAGTCACATGAGCCAGTAATGGACAGGATTGTCCACTATTTGTTATGATGACATTTTTTGACACCAGTAGTGAACACCCATAAAAATACTATGTGTTAATACAAGATTTAAAAAATAGCACAATAAATGAATTCTGCATACTTATTTTAGTCATACGAAAGCAAAAGGTAGAAGAAATCTGTTAAAAATAAGCAGAGAGCGAGCAAATAAAATTTCATTTCCTTATTCAAAGTGATAAGAAGAAAATGACAAAATCACAAAAAGTGCAAATTTTTTTAGTTAAACTAACATTATTTTAAAACTAATGGCCGGAATTATTTTTTTGTTAAATGGTTTAGCAGTAAAGGACTATAACTCCCTTCCTGAACATTGCTCGAATCTTCAGAATTTTTAGGTAGCTTATTTTCCGAGTTTAAAATTAAAAGTGTCCACTACTGGTACAGGGTCCACTACTGGTGCGTTTACCTTATTTATTTATTTATTATATTTAAAATCCAGTTACACGAAAATTAGCAGTAATTATGCTACGAATTTATCAGTTATTTTTATACTGGTGAAGTGGTGATGCGCTTATATTTCGAATTTCAAGAAAGGACTTCCTTTTTCTTTTATTAAAAATTGAAAAACTATACTGGAAAAAAAAAATAAATAAAAAAAAAATAAATATATATATATATATATATATCCAGATAAAAATAACCTAAATAAAGATATTGATTCAAATAAAAGTAAAAGTAAAGTATTATTTGACCGCGTTTCCAGTATATATTGCTCCAAATTTCCTGAAATTTTAATCAATTGTTCTTCCTACTATAATGTATCTGCCCAATAAATATCATTCTGATATTCGGAGAGAAATGTAGCCGCCTAGAGCCAGATTTTCAGTTTAAGCAGCCAAAAAATTTTAAATAAGCCATCTCACCAATGATTTGTTAACAGTTAACATATGATTTATTTACCAACTCGCACATTAAAACAGTTTTTGCTTTTCATTCAGAAATTAATATTTTTTTTGATATCCTTAATTGCGCTATCCTTTGCATTTTTTAAATTCATTTCAAAATTACAATTTTCCTAATTAATGTTTTTTTTTTTTTTGAATACTTGTTTCAATCCTAAATTTATGTGGAGGACGACGTAATAAAACGGATTTGAAAACCTGCTTCTTAAATGATAAAATTAGCGATTGTTGAAGAACTAAAAAGAATATCCAAGTTTTTTTTTTTTTTTTTTTTTTGTTTTTTTTCCCCCCCTTGGTGTACAATGTAATGAAATAACTGTAATCGTGATTTGCGAAATGAATTTTGTATCTTCCATAGCTCAATAATGAATATTCGTAAAAGGCTGCAAATTTATATTTGTAACTGTTAGCCCCAACTTTTGTCATGACATGTGCTCTCCTTTTAAAGATATCTACGATTTTACTCGATTTTTCATAATGCACTATGTCTGTGTATGCATGTCTGCGAGTGAATACGATAGCATCTAGACGCTTTCTTCGAATGAGCTGAAAATTGGTACGTGTGTTATAGGTCACCGTAGTACGAACTATATCGAGTTTGGTATAGTTTTTTACAGAGACACAAAGAAAAAATCTTTATCATTATGGCCAATGGGTTCAAATTATTTAAAGTGCGATAGCGTTTAGTGCCTTACTCAGTTCAGCTGAAAATTTATACACATGTCACCATCGTACGAACTGTATAGATTTTAGTGAATTTATCACTTATAGTATATATATATGCATCATTCGATTGAGCTGAAAATTTATATACATATTATAGGCCACCATCGCACGAACTGTATAGATTTTATGAATCTAGCACTTATAGATTTTTACAGGGACACAACGAAAAATTCTTTATCATTATGACCTATGAGCTCAAACTATTTGAAGCGCAATAGCGTTAAGCGCTTTATTCGATTGAGCTGATTGATTTCAGACTTCTCGTACTTTAATTCATTTAAACAACCGTTAATTACTCTTAATTGTCAGGTGGAATTACTTCAGTTTCTTCTTCTTCTTCCTCTCTCTCTCTCTCTCTCTTTTTTTTAAATGTCTTTTTATCCCCCCCCCCCTTTTTTTTTTCATTAAGTTTTTATTTTTAATATTTTCGGTAAGTTTTTATTTTTTGAACATTCTGATTCAACAAACAAATTTTGTCTCACACTTCTTCCTCGTTACAAACTATTGCCATCATTAAATACCTCTATGTATGTAATCGCATTTAAAATCGTTTAGTGTATCTTATTAACGTTTCCTTCATGAATATTTAAATATGTATAATAGTAAAATACTCTTCTTTTTTTTCTTTTTCTTTATTATTTCATTAGGACTGAGGACTATTAGTCTCAATCTACGGATTTTTACGATACCAGTTTTACGATAGTTGGACATTTATCGAAATCGAAAATTTATTGAAAATATAATTGAACAATTTGAATGCGATGTTATAATTTGAAAGAAAAAAAAAAAAAAAAACTATTAGTTCTCCGTACTAAACTAAATTCTACTTTTGCTAGAATTCCATCAAAATCTTTTTTTTTTTTTTTTTTTTTTTTTTTTTAAGAAAAAGAAAAGAAAAGTATAATAATCAGTTTCGAAACGGACAGTATCGAAGAAGTTTTTCTTTATAATTTTTAATTAGGAAACAAAAAGCGCGCGTGCAAAATGAAAAAAAAAATATATAATAAGATTTATAAATGGACAATATTTTAGCTCTTGGACTCAGTTCAATTGATATAATAAGAAAAAATGACGACATTAGTCTAATGAGATTATCTTTATTATTATTATTATTATTATTATTATTTATTATAATGTGAAATATGTGAAAAATTATTTTAAAAACAATTTACTTTTTTTTTTTTTTAATCTAGATTCATCGTACTTTTTATCGGAAAGTTTCATCGAACAAATACTAGAAGATGTTCACCAAACTAAAAAGCAGCTTATTCTTCTTCAAGACACGGTAATGCATATTTTTATGGCGTTTTAAAAAGCAGTGTGATCTTTATTACTTTCTTCTATATGCAATATAGAGAAAGTATTGGATTCGCGAAAATTTTCGACCTCAGTTTTTTGATGGATTTACATGTTTTGGGATGTCCAGTTTTTAGAAAATGTCTGTCTGTCTGTCTGTATCATTTTTTTTGTGGACGCTGTATCTCACGAACCAATGCATGAAATTTAACCAAACTTGGTAGTTGCACACTTACATGAACTGGTGCTGATTAGATTCGGGGATCAATAGCTCAACAGGTGGCGCTGTGATCGCATTTTATGCAAATTTTTTACATGGCAGCATAAGACAAAATTTCGTATAAATGAGCATAATGAGAGTTATTTTAAACTTGTGATTGTAAAATTAATATGAATTATTGATAATAGTAGTAGGTAACTAGGGAATTTTTTTTTGGGGGGGGGGCATCGGTTCCCCCCCCCCCCCCGGGGTGCAAAGTTTCAAGATGGGTATCTTTCGAAAGGTCTCGTAAATACCTTTAAAACGAATGGTTGAACCATAAATCTGATAATTTAAAACAAAGTTATCGATTTTTTGTACTTTTAACGAAAAAAAACTTAGA
Source organism: Salticus scenicus (assembly GCA_963930645.1). NCBI lineage: Eukaryota > Metazoa > Arthropoda > Arachnida > Araneae > Salticidae > Salticus > Salticus scenicus. The sequence goes on along the minus strand of CAWVNO010000515.1, from coordinate 1,669,099 downwards.
AAAAAAATCGTATTTTTTTTTTTTTTTTTTTTTTTACGAAATTTAACCAAACTTCTTATTTAGTTGGCCTCTGACATAAACTGGTGCTGATTACATTTGGGGATCAATCGCTCAACAGGTGGCGCTGTGATCTCATGTTTTCTAAATTTTTAACGTGGCAGTATAGGACAAAATTTCGTATAAATGTACATAATGAGAGTTATTTTTAACTTGTGATTGTAAAATTAATATGAGTTATTGATAATAGTAATAGTTAACTAGGAAAAATTTTCTGTGCATGTGGGGTCATCGCTACCCCCCTGGGGGGGAGTACCCCCGGGGAGAGTAAATTTTGAAGATGGGTATCTTTCGAAAGATCTCGCCAATACCTTTAAAATGAATGATTGACCTATAAATCTGTGATAATTTAAAACAAAGTTATCTATTTTTTTACTTTAAAAAAAAAAAAAGTCGTATTTTTTTTTTTTTTTTTTTTTTTTTTTTTTTTTTAATATTGTTACTGATTGAATGTGTATTGCTTTTAACAAAAAAAAAAAAAAAAAAAAAAAAAAAATCGTACTTTTTTTTAAATATTGTTACTGATTGAATATGTATAGGTAAATACGGAAGAAAGTCTTGTGGTGGCCACAGCATAGTAGTTTTTTTTATAGCATTCCCTAAATTGAAATCAGTCAAACTATGCTTTTATTCATTAACTAGCAGGCAATGCCCGCTTCGCTGGTCCCTATTTTTAAATGAATCACTCTAATTACTGAATTCTCAAAATTGCATTAATTTTTATCACATGAAAAGAAAAGAGAAACAAAATCTGATTAGGAAAAATGTCGCACCGGGTTCTCACTGCCTTCAGAAAAAATTCTCAAAAATGCTCTAACTCTTATTTCTATTATTTTCCCCCTTCGCCCGCCCCCTCCCGTCTATCCTAATAATTTTACAAATTCGAAAATATCCGCAATCGATTTGTAGGTATCAAAAACCACTATGCACCAGTTTTGAACTATCTATCTCTATTTTTATTTTTTTGGCCCCCTCCGCTCCCTCCTTCCCGCCCCACCCAATAATTTAAAAAATTCGAAAATATCCGCAATCGATTTGTAGGTATCGGAAACATCTATGTACCAATTTTGAATGATCTAACTCTATTTTACTTTTTTTGCCCCTCCGCCCCCCCCCCCCCCACCTTCCCGGCCCTCCTAATAACTTTGCACTTTCGAAAATATCCCCATTCGACTTGCAGACCTCTAAAACCTATCTGTACCAATTTTGAACGGCCTAACTGTATTTCTATTTGTTTTTGCCCATAGCCCCCCCCCCTTACCGCTCCACTCCCCTTCCCGCCCCACCTAATAATTTTACAACTTCGAAAATATCCGCAATCGATTTGTAGGTATCGAAAACCTCAATATACCAATTTTGAACGATCTAACTCTATTTTTATTTTTTGCCCCCCCCTCTCCCCTACCCCTCTTCATGCCCCTCCTGATAACTTTACACAATCGAAAATATCCTCATTCGACTTGCAGGCCTCTAAAACCTATCTGTATCAATTTTGAACGCCCTAACTGTATTTCTATTTGTTTTTGCCCCTTAGCCCCCTCCCCCCCTGCTGCCCCACCTGGGGGCTGAATTTCTAAAATTCCAGAAATTGGTTTTTAGATATTTGCATTAGCTGTATTTTAGGGCAAAAATTTCACGCATATCTATTTTTTTGTTTGAGATATATAGGATTATGCGAAATCACGTTTTACGCATGTGAAATCACGTTTTGCCCCCCCGCCCCCCTTGGGGACCGAATTTGGAAAATTCCAGAAATTGGTTTTTTGACATTTGTATTAGCTATATTTTAAAGCAAAAATTTTACGGATATCTGTTTTTTTGTTTGAGATATGAAGGATTTTGTGAAATCACGTTTTGCCCCCCCTCCCCCCCTTGGGGGGCGAATTTTGTAAAATCGCTTCTTAGTGGATGCCTACGTCATAGAAAGAACATTGTCACGAAATTTCATGCTTCTAGGTCCAGTGGTTTGGTCTGGGCGATGATAGATCACCCCCTCACTCACTCACTCAGGAAGTGTTTTTTTATATATATAGATATAGTTGTAAAAAATTATTATTATTTTTTTTTTCCTTCTAAACATTTGAAATATCGTTGGAATTTCTGCGATTCTGATGTTAATATAAAAGTAAAAGTTATTAATAAGAATTTTTTTGTAATATGTAAAATGGTTCTTTTTTTGAAAGGATGGAACGTATTTAAATTAAAATAAAAAACATTAGTGGCACCAGATGTTTAACAATATTTCTAGTTTCAAATATCGCTTTCTTAAACATTTGCAATTTATTTTTATTATCTTCCAATTTTGTTTAATGTATTTACTTTCTCTAAGCAGACATAGAACATTCCTTTTTAAAATATAAATTAAACTAGCACGTTGTATCTGTCACAAAATCTTCTTCTATATTTTCCTATACAAATGTACGCAGTGCAAATTAGTTATTAAAATTATTATTATATCAAAATTATTTTTCAGAGTGAGGATGACGATTTTCATTTTAGAAACTGACACGAAACTATTTATATATTTAATGATCAATTCTGCTTAATATATATATATATATATTAATGTTACTTTTCTCTTGTAATTAAAAATATTAACATTTAATATCGATTTTTCCCCCCTGAATATAAGGATCTACAAAAGTATTCTTTTTTGGGATTTGTATGTAAAAGTTTAAGCTGAAGGAGTAATAACATATTAGTTAAATGTTATTTAAAAACTCAGTAGAAATTCAAAATTCACAAATTCTGCATTAAAAAAAAATAATTTTGTAATAGCAATAAAATTAAAGATTAGAATCGCATGCAATAATTACAATGAAGTTTGAAATTATATTTAGCAACTTTGGTAAAAAATGCTCTATAAAAAAAGAAAAATAGTTAACATTCCTAATGCAGTTTACACAGGTGATAAAAATAACAAGAGCTTAATCTACAGTCCCTGGCCAAATTATTAGACGCACTATAGTTTTTTAATAATTACATGTTTTGCAGCTCAGAGAATGGTTTCCAAATGGATAACTGCATTCATTTTTATGCAAGATGGAGCTCCCTGCCTCACAGAACGGCCTGTTAAAGATTGTTTGGAAGTGCCAAAAATCCCTTGTTGGATTGGCCGGGTAATAGCCCAGATGTGAAACCTACTGAAAACGTGAGGGAGCTGATGACGAGAGAAGTGGCTAAAGGTGTGATCATAAACAAAACGCAACTCTTAGAAAAGGTCATTCATGTGTGGAATCACCATCCTCAGATGCATAATTGAAGCTCGCATAGCTGCTAAAGGTGGCTCAACAAAATATTAACATTTAATTGCATTAATTTCAAATTTTTTCAAGAGTTAATAAATACATATTTTTTCTATAACTATAGTATTTTATTTGTGTTAAAAAACAGGTAATAAGGTGGATAATAAAAAAAATATATACATTGTATCTAGTAAAAACAATAAAGCTGTATAGTATCACCTGATAATTAAGATTTTACATAGAATCTTACAGTGCGTCTAATAATTTGGCCAGGGACTGTATATATAGTGTCGAAACTAGTAAAGTGTTTCAGGGAATGCTTCAAATTTTAGTGTAGTACTTGCTCTCTTAAAATGTGTGACCGAATTTGGTTACTCAAAAAAGAACGAAATACTTTTAGCCATAATTTGAGAGGAATTTCTGGGTAAAAGTCAAATTTGAGATTTGAGTAAAATTAGGCTTTTCTCATCAAAAATCTTTTCAGTCAAATTGATCGTTAAAATGTCAGCTCCTTTCTGAACGAATTTCGATCACTTTTCATTTGGTTCAACAAAATTGCTCAATGATGGTGCCATCTATTGATCATACTTTAAATGACACATGAAAAATATTTTTTTTAGATATATATAATTAATTAATTTATATATTGTTTTAAAATACGTTGAGGACTTTCGATAATTAGAAATGTAAACTATCAAAGTTATTTTACTTTATTTTATTTTTTATAAATATTACAAATGTTTTATATACAACTGATAAAAAATAGTAGAGTTATCAAATCACGAGTGTTAGTTACAAAAAACTAAAAATGAGTTGTGAATGTCTTTTTAAAAACTGTTTCTTAAAAAAATATATGAAGTATAAATAAAAAGAACAGTGTATTTGTATAATGTCGAAATTTATTTATATCTACAGCTATTTGATATTGTTATTACAGTCATTGAAACTAATTTATTAAAATGAATGTAAATCGTTCAAAAAATGTGTTACAGTGTTTTAATTATAATTAAACTCAACATTGGGAATAATATGTATAAACAAACTAGTATATACTGTTTTGGATACGCAAAAATTTTCGACCTCCATTTTTTGATGGATTTACACGTTTTGGGATGTTCTAAACACGAATTGATAGTTTTTAGAAAATGTCTGTTTGTCTGTGTGTATCACTTTTTTTGTGGACGCTGTATCTCACGAACCAATGAACGAAATTTAACCAAACTTGGTATTTAATTACACCCTGACATAAACTGGTGCTGATTAGATTTGGGGATCAATCGCACAACAGGTGGCGCTGTGATAGCATTTTTTGTAAGCTTTTAACATGGCAGTATAAGACAAAATTTCGTATAAATGTGCATAATGAGAGTTATTTTAAACTTGTGATTCTAAAATTTAATATGAATTATTGATAATAGTAGTAGTTAACTAGGAAAAAAAAATTATGTATGTGGGGGCATCGGTTCCCCCCCTGTGGTGGAAGTACCCCCCGGGAGGGGTAAATTTTCAAGATGGGTATCTTTCGAAAGGTCTCGTCAATACATTTAAAACGGATGGTTGAACTATAAATCTGTGATAATTTAAAACAAAGTTATCACGAAAAAAATTTTTTTTTTTTTTTGTTATTGAGTGAATTTGTATAGGAAAATATAGAAAAAAGTCTTGTGGTGGCCACAACATACTAGTTTTGACTCATAGTTATTCAAAAAATTCTGCAACGAAGCGTCGAAGAAATTATTTTTGTAAACGAACTAAATTATACAGAATTAATTTTCAAGCTTCTAAAATGTCTGCTTGTCATAGAGTTTCTGTTTTCAAGAATTTTTTCTCAATTTTAAATCAATAGTGCTACCTTTATTGGGTGGGCCGATTTCACTCAAAAATAACTTGCTTCAGTTGGCTCAAATGTGAGCCGCTTATAGCAGCTCAATGATTTGAGAGGATTTCTTTCAACGTGAGAATTTGCCTTTCAACATGTCGATTGAGAGAAAAATGGCTCAATTTGAAAGAATTTTCCCTTTCCATTTTTAGAGAGTGTACAGTTAAATATAGGAAAATACATTGCATTCTTGAAACCAAATATGATTTTGCATTGAGAAAAGCTTATATTATAGAACTTCTAATCATTACTTATTAAATTTACTTTTCTGATTTACTAAAAAAAAAATTTTGTTTTAAATAAATATAAAACAATGAGGTTCTATTTTTTCTGTGTGTTTTTAATTGGTGATATTGATTCAAATACCAGACTGCTGACATACTACTTGGGAGGTGGAAATGGTAGAGAGAGCACTAAAAACCTCTCTTTATCATGCCTACTAAGGCCGCATCTGTGCGAAGCACAACATGAATAAACAGCATGGCGCGGCCATGTTAAGTGTTGGTTATGTAAGACTATAATGAAGCTGCACATGGGTATTTCCTTTTCAAGTAACTATTGCTATTAACTATGTCCAAGCCACAGTTTTAAAATTTGTTAGCTGGTGTGGAAAACACTGGTAAGAAAGAGATCTTTAAAATCATGTCTAACGAAATTTTCCGAAAATTTCGCCGTGGTTTGAATCTTATAAGACTGCATATCCTTGGCTATGTCATTGCATATAGAAATATATATTTATGCAACTTACGTTTAGACCTTTATTTTGTATTACCTCACAGCATTTCCTAATATTTTTAAGAGTAGGGGAGCGTGGGGCGGGTTGTAAATAACTGTTTTTAGAAAATTAAATATATTGTGAAATGTATTTAAATTTTCTTGTTTATAGCTGTTTTCCATAGCATACATAATCCTCTATTATATTCATAAAAAAAAACTTTCGTTAATGTTACTAGTTTTAGCACAAAAAATATTTTTTTTTTTAATTTTTTGCATATTATAATTTACCCCGGATTTGGGGCTAATTGTAACACACGTGAGACAAATTGTAACAGTTATGAAGGAAATACTAATAGTAAAAAACGACAATATTTCGAAATGTTTTTGCTGTCAATCATTTATTAATTTTACTAAATTAATAAAGAAAAGGCAGTTAATAACTATTATCAAATTATACTCTCTTGGTATAGTGGAAGTAAATTACATCAAGCAGATAACAGTAAAAAAAAAAAATAATAATAATAATTAATTAATCAATTTAAAATTCAGTCTTACTCAGAACTGCAGTTAATACATACAAATGGTATTTTGTTTCCTGTTACACATTTCACGTGAGCCTACATTTTGCATATTAGGCATTGAACCCATTCTTCTACCTCAGAGAGGCTGTAGGCATCTCCACAAGCTAAGCATAAACACTCTTCTGAATCAGAATCTTTGTCTGGATTCAAATTCCTTTTCTTTATATTTTTATCCTTTCGTTTTCTTTTTGAATTTCTTTCTTTAACCTTTTCCTTTCTTTTTTTTTTTTTTTTTTTTTTTTTTTTTTCTTCTTCAAGTCATTTTGCAATGCCTTTTTGTTGGGTGTATCAGTTAAGACGGCAGATTTTCTTTTGTATCGGGCACTTTTAGACTGTTTCAGATATAAAGCCATAGGAAGAGGTCTAATCTTTGATGGTAAAAAATCATTTGTTATATTTTGAGTGCCTGACGTCCTGGAATCGGAGAAGCAGATATTTCACTGTTCATCTGGTTTTCACTGTTCATCTGCCATCATCAGTATTTCTTATGTTCAATTTCGGCTGTGATTGTAGAACTCCGGGCTCATCATGGTCCAATGACCTCTCACCTTCAATTTCAGTTGAATTCACATTTTCCGTGCTCTCTATATCACAATTTGGGCAGTCGGTCACATGTGGAGGTTCAAAGCTAAATTGTTGAAAAATTTATGGGCCACAAACCGCTTGTTTTGAATCTACTCATTATATTTACAGGGTTTGTTGCCAGTGGCAAACATTCTTTCACTATTCCTGGAATATCATAAATGGTCATGGTTTTATCTGGGTTCTGGTTCATCCAAGTTGTTTGTGACCTGTTCAAGTAGTTTTTGAATGGACCGTAAACCCCCACATCCAAGGGCTGTAAGCGGTGGGAGCAGTGAGGGGGAAACGATAACATGATTGACCTTGGCCTTATTTACAACTGAAATGTTCACATGTAATTTACGATTATTAAGTAGCAAAAGGACAGGAAGCTCTTGTGTAAGGTGTACATATTTTATGAAGTTGTTTATGAATTGTAAAAATTCTTTGTCAGGCATCCAACTTGAAGAATTTCCAGCTCTAATTGATTCATTTGGACCATTTCGGACAAATATATCTATGTATCGGATCCTAGAAAACACAAACATCGGTGGAATACTGTTACCCAGGGCATTTACAGCACAAGTAAGAGTTATGAGCGTTCCTCCTTTCAGCAGAAGTAATGGCACCAACTTGCTTTTGACCACGTGCCGCAACGATTTTTTTCGGTTTTTGCTCGGTTGTAATTCCAGTCTCATCAATGTTCCAAATACGAGAATCGGAAAAGTTATATTTTTGTAAAAGCTCTTGATATTTTCGAAAAAAATCATGTACGTTTGTTCTGTTGAATGCTGCTGCTCGGTTGCGAGACGTCGCTTCTAGCGTTCTTAGGGACAACCTTGGATTTCTTTCCATGAATTTTCTAAACCAGTCCGGTCCAGCTATTTTATTTTTGTACCAAGAAGGGTGTATATTTTGAATGCCAATACTTACTGCGCTCTGATAAGTCAACTTCCTTACTTCTAGTGGAAGCAATCCGAAGTAAATATCCGCACATTTCAACAAATAAGAAGCTATTTTCTCTTCTTCGCCTTGTGTAAATATTAACCTCGGTTTAGCATATCCAACAGAAAGAGGCAAATTCCTTTTTTTTTTTCTTTTTAATATATCTGTGCACAGATACGTGACAAAGATCGAATAACTTAGCTGCTTTTCTAACACTTGTACCTTTTTCCAAGACTTCAGCTGTAGCTAACTCATATGTGTCTTGGCTTTTTGAAGCTCTTTCAGACTTTCGTTTATAATTTCTCATTCCAAAACAATACAAACAAATTTATAGAATAAAACATAGTATAAGTAATTTAGTTGTTAACATTTAAAGACGAAAGTTTAATTAAATGAATCAAGACACAAGGGGCAAGTTGTTACATGGTACAACTTGCCCTAAAATTTTGTTTCAACTTGCCCCATCGTATGATTTTACACGCTTTTGTTCATTTATAAAAAATAAAACAATTTAGACGTAAAATTAAGCATGCATTTAATAACTTAATGCATAAACAAATCAAATAACTATAAACATTTCTGAAAAATGTAATTTAACATACCTTTAATCAAAATTTACTGACTTCGTTTTCTTCCAGAAACTAGCTAAGACGTAGCACATGTACACAGCCATTTATTAACTACTTCTGCGGGGCACTGATGGTGCTTACCTCATAAAGCTCGTCATAAGAATCATGTTCATTTAAATATTTAATCAAAAATGTTAAAAACTTTTTCGTAAATTGCGTGTTACTTCTTACCCCTGTTACATCTAGCCCCACGCTCCCCTACTGGTACTAAAGACCTTATGCAGATATTACTGAAAAACACGTTGTATATATCTTATTTTAATATTTCTAAAGCATATTTTGTTGATGATTTCAATTTGAATTCATTGTTTCATTATTTGAAATCATCAAGAAAGCTTTTTTTTTGCAATCGTTTTTGTTATACCATACCACGTCAAATTTTGGAGCTACCACCAAATGAGTAAAATCATCAAATGTAATTGTACATAGGCAAATGCCTTCTAATTCCAAAATCGAAAGACTTATTTATAAGAAATGCTTCGAAGGTATTGTGGGTGGTAACAAGAAAGATGCATGGATTGCATTCAAGTCACTAGTCACCGATTTCTTTGGCAATCAGAAATTGATTGACTATGTTCAAATTGAAGAACAGCACATCAGCGCACTTCAACAGATTGAACATGTCGCTGAAAATTCCTCTCACGGACGCATATCTAAATTATGTCCCCCAAAATATTTAGGTGCAGGCGGCAACGAAGGGGATAAACAATGTCACCAGGATACCAAGATGAAGGAGCCACGATATCAGGATGTAGCGATGTTAACTGACTGGTGATGAACCTTTTTGTGCGACTTTTCAGATGTCAAACACAAACAGCCAAGCAATTCAAGCTGAACTAAACCTAAATTGCGACACAAAAGTTGAACTAAATGAATGGTTGTTGAGTGCTGCATTTTATGCGTATACATAATCTATGTACTGTATGCATGTGATACGTGACAAATTCATTTTATTTTGTCAGCTATTGAAATTTTCAGATAGTAATACATATTTAGAAAAAAAATTGAAAAAGTTTCATGTTTTACAATATAATAATACAAATAAATAAAATTTAGGTCTCAGACATCTCAAAAATGGTAGGTGAGGTGTAAGACATAAACGGTTTGTATAATTGGAATCAATATGTTTAAGAGCATTATAAGCCGCTACTGTTCACTAAAATATCCACAACTTTTTTTTTTTTTTTTTTTTCTCAAGTGTTTCAGGTCCACATACCACATAAGATGTATGCACTGGTATTAGTGAGGAAAGATGCTTTGATTTAAAAAGCTACCACCTATTCAACTTGAAATACCTCATGCTCAACTAAAGCAAATCCGTTAGGAGTAAAACTATCTGTTAATTTTCTATTCATTTATTCTAATCTTTACGCTTTTTGCTGCATTGAAAGCATTTAGTAAAGGAAATAGCATTTCTAATACTGGCTTCCCAACTTTGAAAAAACCAATTTACACACAATGTTCAGTTTCTACTGACATTGAATCTTGGCAAGTGAAGTGGAAAGTGGATAAAAAAGAAAAATATACAACATACTCTAATCGCTTTTGCGATGTGTAAAAAAAATAAATAAAAAGAGAGAAAAAGGAAAGATTTCATAATATTAAAGGACATTTCATTTACCGGCAAGCCACAATTTTTGTTCTTCCTTTTGTTTTCCTTTTTTCAAAGTTAGTCTAACGAAACTGAAAAGACAATGGAGAATAAAAGAGTTTTTAAAGTTTGTTTGCTATTGGTGAGACAGAATTTTCATGGTTGCTGCGCTTGACTGAATAAGGGAGAGTTTTACGTCTTTTTCTAAGCATTGCCGTAGGGCGGAATTTAGAAAAACAACATTCTTTCTACTTTAAATAACTAAAGATGACAATGTACAAATGATTCATCCTCAAACTTTGTCCAACTATTAATAAACATCGCACGTTTTTCTTTCCTTTATTTTTTCTTTCAAGCTTAAAAAAATAAAAAAAATAAATAAAAATAAATAAATAAATGTATATAAATAAAGAGAAGTATCTGTGTGTTTGTCTGTGCTCTGGTTCTCACACTACTGATTGCAGAACTGCAAAACTTCGCACACCTTGGACCCTGTAAGGTCTGTACCTCACCGAGATTTTTTCGAATTTGAATTTATTTATTTATTACTTTATTTATTTATTTTCAATTTTAAATATTGGCTTCAATAATAAGTAATAAGTACAAAACTTTGAATAAACCCCATAAAATGCAATAAACTCGCCACAATTGTTTCGGGTCGAAAGAACACACGACCCTTCGTCGGGCGAACAAAGTAGGTACGAGTGCTGCAGTCAAAGCGGCAACTCACAAAAACATTTTCAGATAAAGAGCAAAAATATATAAAGATGAATGTAAATATAAATACTTGTGTGATCGGAATTTTCAAATAAAAGACGAAAATAAATAAAAAAAATAAGATTAAAAAAATACAACAAAATCTTAAAATCTTAAAAATATCAAAATTAAACGAAAATCGGAGTTATGTGAGTAATTTTCAAGCATCAGACAAGAACGGAGTGGAAGATGCTTGGAAGATGTTTGGAAATTACTCGCATAACAAAAAATAAAAACTGTTTCGAACTTAAAATAAATTGGCACTTTTTGAAAACAAAAATCTGATAAGTTGTTTTTGCAGGAAATTTAATTTGCACTCATAATCCGCTTTTCGAGCTCTGAAGAATCGTTACAAATTATTAAGTACTCGCATGCTGCGCCCGCTTCGCTGGTCACTAAGTTTAAATGAATTTTCAAAAGAATTGGATCAGTATTTATCTTTTACATCACATTATAAATAAAAACTTTAAAAAAAAAAAAAAAAAAAAACATTGAAATCGCTTTAAACATCGCTTGCGGTACCCGATGCGGCAGCTGCTTTTTTGCTTACATTGCTTTGGGTCCACGTTCCCACTGCTTACAGAAAGGTTTTTTCCGGGTGCTTCAGTCTGGGTATTTATCGACGGTATATATTATTTATATATATTATTTAAGAACATATATGGTACATATTATTTAAGAACAACGATTTTAAAGATGACTGTATCTCAGCATCTATTAAATATTTAGTTTTTGAAGCATGTATTTTATAACCCTCGCTCTTTACACTTTACTACCATATGATTCCGACCAATATAATAAATAAAAGTAAAAGGAGTTTTTCTTTAAAATAATAATAATAATAAATAAATAAAATAAAATATATTTTTATTAAACTTAAATTTTAATAAGTTTAATCCTTTCTACTATATACAATCATTTTTTCAGATAAATACTATAAATAAAATAATTTAAATTTAATTTAATAAATTTTCCTTTCAAAGGAATTAAAAATAAATAAATAAATAAATAAAAGTTGTTATACTACAAAAATTATACATTATTCATAAACATAACTGTTATAAATATGTTTTTAAATTTAAAATTTAATATATTTTTTTTTTCTATTGCATTATCATTTGATTCTCAATAAATATAATAAATTTAAAAAAAAAGAAGAAAAAGAAAGATTCTGCGTTCAAATAAATGTAAAATAAATAACGTAATAGATACGCAAACGATTGAAACGAAAGAAGAAATTACAGATATCGAAGCTAATATTTAAAATAAAAAATATTAATTTAAAAAATTCAAATTCGAAATTCGAAAAAATCTCGATGAGGTGCACACTTACAGGGTTCCAGGTACCCATCTGTCAAGTTTTGTTGCTCTGCGTTCAGTAGTGTGAACACCATAGCGTAGACAGACAGAAACACACGCAGAGACATTTCTCTTTATTTATATAGATTAAGATTTTCTGAAATATGCATATTGTTATTGAAAAAAGAAAAAAAAAAGTAACAGGAAGAAAGAATATTAATAACAGATTTGATACTTCCAACTCCCCTTTTCTGGTTTTTGTGGCGATCATTCGTAAGCGAGTCTGGACTATTTAATATAACGTATTTAATTTAACGCGTGGGATTGTCAAAATGTTCCATAATTTTCAAATGTTCAAAAGTTTCGTTTCTCATTATCGAAAAAATTTTAAATATAAAATAAAAACTTGAAAAACTACCTACAGGGATCATGCGACGAAACATTTTGATACTATGTATGAAAACTGTATATTAAAATGAATACTTTTTGAAATTTGTGAAAACTACTTAACTTACTCGGAGTTGATAATTAGAACTTTTTATAAGAGTATGTTATACACATAGCTGCCAATATTTTAATTTATTCCGGAGTAATTTTAGCCCCGTCTCTATTTCGTACCACTTATTTTTTTTAAAGTATTTTTTTTTTTTTTTACTTTCCGAACACTATAGTGAGGAAAGTATTGTAATCATGTCAAAAATCCGAACTTGAGATTTTGATGTTTCCATACGTTTCGAGGTGCCCTGAGTCCGTTTTCACTATTTTTGCGATATGTATGTGTATGTGTGTGTGTAGGTATGTATGTGTGTGTGTATGTATGTGTGTGTGTGTGTGTGTGTGTGTGTGTGTGTCTGTGAGTGAACACGCTAACGTCTAAACGCTTCGTTCGAATAAGCTGAAAGTTGCGACGTATATTGTAAGTCACCATAGTACGAACCCTATAGATTTTGGTGAATCTAGCACTTACAGTTTTTTTACAGGGACACAAAGAAAAATTCTTTATCAATATGGCCTATGGGACCAAAATCTTAAAAGTACTATAGCATCTAAACGCCTTATTCAATTGAGCAAAAAATTTATACACATATGATAGGTCACAGATACTCAATCTGTATAGATTTTGGAGAATCTAGCACTTATAGTTTTTTTACAGGGACACAAAGAAAAATTCTTTATCATTATGGCCTATGGGGCCAAATTTTTAAAAGTGTGATAGCATCTAAACGCCTTATTAATCTGAGCAAAAAATTTGTACAAATGTTATAGGTCACAGTTGCACAAACTGTATAGATTTTGGTGAATCTAGCGCTTACAGTTTATTTACAGGGACACAAAGAAAAATTCTTTATCATTATGCCCTATGGGGCCAAATTTTTTAAAGTGCGATAGCATCTAAACGTCTTATTCAATTGAGCTGAAAATTTATCTGAATATTATAAATCATTGTTGCACTAACTATAAGCATTTTCGTGAATCTAGCATTTATAGATTAGATTTTTACAGGGACACAACGAAAAATTCTTTATCATTATGATCTATGGGTTCAAAGTTCAGTAGCGTTAAATAAAACATCGTGTAATATATGGACAAAAATACGCAAATACTCTATTATGTTTTCTCTCTTTTGTTTGTTTAACAACTCCTCTTTCTTTACTTTATCTACAAAACTGTTAATTACTCAATGTTCGGAAAGTCGAGTGGAGTCACTCCAGATTTTTCTTATTTTATCGAAGTTATGCATTGAAGAAAATTTTTCTATAAATAAAGTGGTGCAAAATAAAGACGGAGCTAAAAGTACTCCGGAATAAATTAAAATATTGGAAGCTATGGTTATACATATTAAATCCTTAAATTAAATTACACAATTTATTAAGTTACATCCTTAAATTAAACTAAACCCCTAATTAAATTACACCTTTAAATTACACAATTCACCGTAAATGTTACGCAAATTATATTAAATATTTAATATAATAATTGGACTTATCAAGTTGAAATCTAAACTAAAATTTTCAATATTTACTTTATTTATTGTCACACATTTCTAATCTATCAATAAATTCTAATTATTGGTGGAATTTTAAAAAGATAATGATCAGCATGCTGTGACGTTAATTAAATTGCTGCGAAATAGTTTTTCTTTTCAATTACTTTGTGTTACAGCCTCCTCTCTCAGCACTAAACAGATTCCAACTTTAAGCTCAAAAATTGCTGCAACTAGTAACTAAATTCAACAATTTTGGTTATACAATATTTCATTTTATTTCTACAAATTACTAAAATTGTAAAACTTTTATACAGTCTTAATTTGAATTCGGGATTTTCAAAAAATCGTATATAAATTAATCGGATTTACTTTGTGAATATATACAGTAATCGCCGCTTAATAAAATAACTGGTTAATAAAATCAGCCACTTAATCTGATCAAATTGCCAGGACCGGAATCAAATCAATACAAACCAGTTTTAAAACCGACGCTTAATAAAATCAACATCGTCTGTTAATAAACTCAAAACAAAATTTCTTCAGCAGCAAAATGCCATTTATACACGCTGAACAAATTTTTATTTACACTGTGACTTTTTATTTTTGAAATAAAAAAGAAAAGTAAAATTTAAAAATCTCTCTGTTCTCTTTGTCGAAAAGTTTACATTTAAAGCAAACTTATAAATTAAACACACCCCATCACTTGTTTTAATAATAATTTCAAGGAATGTATTCTTCAAAGCGCGGTAATAAGTTACAAATTTGATTTGGTTCGCATGTGATATATATATTTTTTTAATTTTTTATTATTAAAAGTGAGTTTCTAGTTCTTATTCTGAAATAACTAAGAAGCAAGAGTTTTAAAAGGAAAGATTTTAAATTTAAAAGAAAAGTGTGGACTTTTGGCAAAGTAATGATGATTTTTCTCAAAGACAAGCATATCGGAACTTGGGATGTGTTTAATTTACTTATTTTGAAGTAGCAATTAATTAATTATCTGACAAATGTTAATTAATATTGTTTATTGATTCAATTATTTGATACCTTTCGAAATTCCTTACCAAATTCAGGGAAGTAATACATTTTTCTTGAGTGCAGGAACGTTCGCCGCATATAAAAATCAGTCGCTTTATAAAATCACTTTGGCTCAGAACGAATATGATTTTAATAAGCGGCGGGCACTGTATATTCAATATAACCCGCATTAAAACCACAAAAAAATAATTGCTGCAAATTCGATCGCGGATTCAACGGATTCATGTAAAATTCGATTACTTGAAGAGATGCAGGGCTTTCGGTGCAAGATTGTGAAATTAGTTGTGTAATTACAAATTTTACAACCTTTTACAAATATCATTCTCTTCCTTGAAGTATTTCTAGAATATTAAAATCATTCAAAACTTTTCAAAATAATCATAACATAAAAAATTATTAACAGAATTTAAAATACAAATCATAGTATTTAAAACTAATTTAAAAAACTTATAATAACAAAAGAAAACTAGTATGTTGTGGCCACCACAAGACTTTCTTCTATATTTTCCTATACAAATTCACGCAGTAACAATATTTAAAAAAAAAAAAAAAAAAAAAAAAACGATTTTTTTCAAAGATTTTTTTTTTTTTTTTTTGTTAAAAGTAAAAAAAATCGATAACTTTGTTTTAAATTACCACATATTTATAGTTCAACCACTCGTTTTAAAGGTATTGACGAGACCTTTCGAAAGATACCGATCTTGAAAATTTACACCCCCCACTGAGAGGGGGGTACTTCCCCCTAGGGGGGGGAAGCGATGCCCCAATATTTTTTCCTAATTAACTACTACTATTATCAATAATTCATATTAATTTCACAATCACAGGTTAAGAATAACTCTCATTATGTACATTTATACGAAATTTTTTCCTATACTGCCATGTTAAAAATTTAGAAAAATTACGATCACAGCGCCACCTGTTGAACGATGGATCCCCAAATCTAATCAGCCTCAGTTTATGTCAGGGGCCAACTAAATACCAAGTCTGGTTAAATTTCGTTAAAAAAAAAAAAAAAAACATTAAAAGTAAAAAAAATCGATAACTTTGTTTTAAATTATCACAGATTTATAGTTCAACCATTCGTTTTAAAGGTATTGACGAGACCTTTCGAAAGATACTCATCTTGAAAATTTACTCCCCTCGAGGGGGGACTTCCCCCCCAGGGGGTGTGGCGAGGCTCCTACGCGTACAAAATTTTTTTCCCAGTTGACTATCTCTATTATAAATAATTCTTGTAAATTTCATAATGATTGCTGAAAAATAATTCTCTTTATGCACATTTATACAAAATTTTGTCCTATATCACCATGTTAAAAATTTAGAAAAAGCGGGATGGCAACGCAACCTGTAAGACAATTTTTACCAAAAGTTGATAGGCACTAATTTATGTCAAGGTGAAGCTACATACCAATTTGTATGAAATTCTGTGCAGTAGTTCTCGAGATACAGTTGCCACAAAATTTTGTCACACACACACACACAGACAGACAGACATTTTCTAAAAATGGTCAAATCGTATTCTACAGCTCTCAAAACGTGTAAATCCATCAAAAACCCGAGGTCGAAAATTTTTACGAATCCAATACTTTCTCTATATTACATATAGAAGAAAGTAAAAATTAATTTTATAGGAGGATATAATAAAAATTATGAATAATGCCATAACTAAACTAGTATGATGTGGCCACCACATGACTTTCTTCTATTATATAATTGTACACAAAATTCGTTCAATACAAATTATTTATTAAATTATTTTCCATCATAAATGCAGACGATTTTTATCTGACAGAATTATATCACTAAATGCAGAAAGAATATATATATATATCTATACTTTTTTTTTTTTGCAATTATCAGAAGAAATACATTTTTTCTTTTCATAAAAAAAAATAAAAAATAAATAAATAAATAAATAAATAAATAAAATAAAGTCGATAACTTTGCTCCCAGATCTATAGTTCAACCATTCGTTTTAAAGGCACTGACGAGATCTTTCAAAAGATACCCATACTGAAAATTTACTCCCCCGGAGGGGGTACTTCCCCCCCAGGGGGGGGGGGAGGGATGCTCCCACATGCACAATTTTGTTTTTAGTTTACTACTACTACTAACAATAATTCATATTAATTTTACAATCACATGTTAAAAATAACTCTTATTATGTACATTTATTCAAAATTTTGTCTTATACAGCGTCCACAAAATTTGTGATACACACAGACAGACAGACTGACAGACAGGCAGACATTTTCTAAAAATAGTCGTATCGTGTTCAGGATATCCCAAAACGTGTAAATCCATCGAAAACTGGAGTTCGAAAATTTTCACGAATACAATACTTTCTCTATATATACATATGGAAGAAAGTAAAAAGGTAAAAATTAATTGGTAACAGCCCTGTATAACTTGCGATTTTCATGTGGAATTAATTTTTTTTTTTTTTTTTTTTTTTTTTTTTTAATCCGTTAGCACACTTCTTAGTTCATTTATCTTAATGCACATCGCAAATTAAAAGAAATAGCAGACGGGCAAAGCTGTAGCCCTAGCCACCCTCTGCCCCGAAATTTGCAGATTTGGGAAAACTTTTGAATTTATGCTTCATTTTTAACATTCAACGCTGTGTATTAAAGTTTGACAACTTCCCCCTCCCCCCTCCCAGGAAAAAAACGGCGTTGGAGAAGGGCGGGAGAGAGAGAGAGAAATGTAAATATACATTAAAGGAATTTACATTGATATATATAATATATATTTAATTAGTATTTTTTGTGATGTTCTAATGAATGAATTAAAAAAAAAAATGTTCCTAATTTTCTCCCTATAGTGTTATTTGAGTAAAATATATTTAAACCCCGAGTTTTTGCATTATGAAGGGTGAAACTGTTAAATGTATTTAGTACATGTATTGTATATATATTTAGTACATGAGTGTTAAAAAATATAAATCAACCAGTTTATTTAATATATTTACTACAAAACTGATATTTTCATTGTATTTTCAAGCCTAATTTATATCGAGGTCGTTCGTTTTAAGCTTTCTTGTTGCCTAACATTGAAACTATATACGCAACTGTGTAACCGATACCTCTTATGTTTATTTTTGCTCTATTCTTTTAAATTAATATCTGATTTGAAATGCTTGTTTTATGTTTATTCACCGTGACCCTTCGAGGAAAATGCAACAAGTGACTGGTCCCCTTTCATCCCACGTCACAATAAACAACCTGTTACATCTAGGTAGATGTAGCGATTGAGTAACAGGTGAAAATCATAAGCTTAGGTCAGCTCAGTTCCGTGCAGTTTCTTGTCGAGAAAGTACAGTGTGTTTTGAACATTTCAAAATTCCGTTCGCTGCATCGGGAGGCAAGGGGCCCGGGCCCTCCTCCTGGAGAAGCAAGATCAAATGGAAATCTGTGAGTAATCTTTCACTTCCTTTTACAGAAATTCATAAATAGCGTTGACATCATTTGCGACGCCTCTGCGTAATTTAAGAACTAAAATATATATTCGTAATGCTCATATTTTCAAGATTTTTGGAGAATGGGGGATTATTTACCAATTTTGATCTCAGTTACAAAAATATACCCGATTGTTTATGAAATTAAAAATTGTCATGAGTTAATAACGACTAATTTGGGGTTAGAGAGAATTTTTTTTTTTTATTTTTGGTTATAATTAAATTTTTTTTAATTTTTTTTTTTTTTTTTTAAACAAAGACAAATATATATATATATATATATATATTATTTACGGAAAACAATATATGAAAGTTAAAATCCGTTAACGAAACAAGTTTAAAAAAATTTTTAGTGAAAGTTGAAATATATATCGAAGTTATTTAGATGATCATAAAAATTATAAATATACTTTAGCTATTTAATATTTACTTATAATAATTTTAGAAAAATGAATTTAAATTACTTTTAAAGATTAATTAGATTAATAAGAAATTACTTTTCTTATTATGATTTAATTATTTTTTTTTATAGATATATCAATGGGAAATATTTTTCTTACTTTTTTTTTTTTTTTTTTTTTTTTTTTTAAAAAGGTATCAAAATTATTTATAACGATGATTCTTGTTAAAATATATAATCCATGTTTTGTTATAAATAAATATTTTTCAATTTTGTTTGCTTCAGGCATTAATACATAGATTTTATTTGTTTGTTGTAAAGCTCTCTTAAAGAAGATAACTATTTGTGTGAAATATCATGTATAAAAAATAAGTAATTTTTTATCTATAAAAATATTAATAATTTTTATAGTAAAAACGATTGCTATGAATAAACTCTGTTTTTAACAAATAAATATTTTGCTTATTTCGATATTTCAAAAATGTATAAAGATTCTATTAATTTAAACATAAATTTTATTTATTTATTTTAGAATTATTTTAAATGCTATATTTATCATAATAATAAATCTCATAAAAAAATATATATATTACATAATTAATTATTATCTGCTAATAAAAAGAAGAACTAATAGAACTAAGGGTACATATGAATCTGAGCAATTTATCAAACATATTATTATTATTATTATTGTTAATAGAAAATGTCATAAATAAAAAATAAACATTTTTCTTATTGTGATGTAAATATTTATATAAACCCTGTAAACCGAAAAAAAAAAATATTATTTTACTTAAAAAATGAAAAATATACTTCAACAAAAAATTTTATGATTTACAGCATTAATGATTGCTATAAATAAGTAACAGTTAATTTTTATAAGTGATATTTTTATTTTATTATTATGATTGAAATACACTTAAAATATTTACTAATTAATCAATTGTCTGTTAAATTAAATAATTAATCACAAGTAATTAAAAGTCATTATTATTACTAAAAGTCACTAGTTAAAGTCAAGTCACTAGTTAAAGTTACTAAAAGTCTTCAGTTATTACTAAAAAGTAATTATTATAATAATAAAAAGCAAGTTTATTATTATTATTTTAGATAAATGAAAATTATTCTTTTATATAAGGCTCATTTCTAAAATACAATTTGAAGGAAAAGCTACTTATAAAATGTATACCTAAAATATAACTGAAATATTTTAATAAAAATTGTCAATTTGAAAAATAATATTGAAGCAAATAAACATAAATTCATCAAATGTTATTTTAATGTTTTATTTTCTCTTTATTACTATTATTATTGTTGTTTCGCTAGTTTCACAGTATATTTCACATATAGAAATCCAGCTATTATTTGAGAAAATATATATAACACTATGACCTCATTTTTTACAAAGTTCTTCATTCTGAGTAAGTATATACACTCAGAGAAAGTCTCATTCAACCAACAAAAATTTGATTGTCACAATGAAAATTCTCTTTTAAATGTATTCTAACAGATATTTTGTTTGGATTAAGAAAAAAAAAATTAATAATTGATTTGTTTTGCACTTCTAACAAAAAAAATAATGTTTTTTCTTTAAAAAAAAAATAAATAAAATAAATAAATAAATAAAAGTTTTTAATTACAAATATACGAAAATTATTGTAAAGTTTAGCAATTATTATTATTATTATTATTATTTATTTATTTATTTACTTATTTATTCATTTTATTTTATTTATTTATTTTTATTTTTATTTTTTTGTTAATATAAGTAAATGATTAGAAGTTTTGTAAATTTGTTAAGAGTATTTTCTGTTGTGCTCATAAAACAGAATTTTTACTTCTAATGAAAATTTGGTTTGAAACAACAAAATAACAAAACACATTTTAATCAAATCCTTTCCTTTCTGTGGATGTATTTCATCGTCGTATAAGGTAAAGACCCCAATCCTCGTCGTCGTCACCCTTACAAAAAACACGTTAAAATAAGCGTTTAATAACATCTATGAATTTTAAACCATCGGCGCTAGATTTCCTAGAACTGGAGAATCTGGCTAAACGGATTTAAATCCATAGATGTTAATTAACGGTTATTTTAGCATGTCTTTTGTGAGGGTGACGAACACTGGTGCAGATTTTAAGGGTGACGAGCACTAGTGCCTTTACCTTAATTGTTTTTTCTCCATTATTTATTTCATATGTGTATGTAATTACTTAAAAAGTAGTAGTTCAATTTAGCTTTCAGAGAAAAAATAACTGTTTTACTTCTATTTTATATATTTTCGTAAAGAAGTTTTATTCAATTAATATATTTTAAAGAAAACTATAATTAGCTAAATCTATAATATTAATAAAAGGAATAATATGTGTAGTTAAAAAAGTGTAAGAAAACGCAGTCTCGCGCGTTAGCAAAGATACCCACTGCTATTATTTTTTGGTATAAAAATATT
This sequence comes from Salticus scenicus, assembly GCA_963930645.1. Lineage (NCBI taxonomy): Eukaryota > Metazoa > Arthropoda > Arachnida > Araneae > Salticidae > Salticus > Salticus scenicus. The sequence goes on along the minus strand of CAWVNO010000515.1, from coordinate 1,647,510 downwards.
ACGAAATAAAAATATAGCAAAATAACATTTAAAAAAAAAAGGGGGGAAGAAGAAGAACAAGAAAGAAGAAAATAGAGAAAAAGTAAATAGGTTTCGATTTTTTTCTCTTTTAATATTTATTTAACTTCAAAACGATTTATTTAATTGTTCACTTACTCATGCAATTTATCTTTCATTCATTAGGAATAGTTTTTTAGGACATATTTAACTCCTATCAAAGTTTCAAGCTTTTTGTGATTTTGTATTGTCTGTCTATATGCCCGTGTTTTCATTTCCAATATTATTTTTAAAATTCCATAAAACGTATTGTTCGACTTATTAAGATTTACTGTATTAACTTCCTAGTTAATGTCGTATATGCAGCATGACTGGTTTGTGTACAAGAACTCGCAAAATAATCCTGATATATTATAGTCTAAGTAACATCATATTTCTTATATATATATATATATATATATATACTAGCCGCCTTCGGCGACCAGCTGGTTCGCGATCCTTGAAAAATCCGACTTTATGAAACTCCCGCTCGGTGGCGCCTGCGGCGCCTTTTTCCCGTTTCCCGAACAGCCTGTTCGCTCACCATGTTATGATCTTTCAAATTTCTGACTTTAGCAAAGTCCCGCTCGGTGGCGCCTGCGGCGCCTTTCCCCGTTTTAGAACATACAACACCTTCCTCGCTCATTAGAATTTAAAATATTGAAATTTTAAAATATTACATCACCATCTGGCGGTAGAAATTTCTGTAATCTACTGTTCAATTCTAAATCAACAAACCTTTCAAATGATGTATTACTTGTGAAAATATTTTAATTAGTAGCTGAAATACAAAAGAAAACCTAAACAGGCAACCTTAAAACGTGTAAATCGGGTAAAATCTCGAATAATACTTTCGATAATATAAAAGAACTTTAAAATATCTTTCGAATGATGTATTAAAAATAATATAATCATAATTAGAATTTGAAATATTGAAATTTTAAAATATTTCAGCGCCATCTGGCGGTAGAAATTTCTGTAATCTACTGTTCAATTCCAAATCAACAAAGCTTTCAAATGATGTATTACTTATGAAATTATTTTAATTAGAAGCTGAGATAAAAAAGAAAACCAAATACCTTGCCTTAAAATCTTAATATGCCAACCAATTTCAAACGCTGTAACTCTTTTTTTTTTTGCCTTTTTTCCCTCTCCCTCAAGCCCTCCCTAATAATCGTACTCTTTCAAAAATATTCACAATCGAATTATCGGGCATTAAAACTACATACTACGAAATTTCGACGGCTGCAAATACTGCAAAATATAAAAGAAGACAATCTTTTTCCAATAAATATGTCATTTTTTTAATTATTCATATATTTTCATGAAAATTGAACAGTAGCTTTATAATATGCTGTCTTGGCCGAATATTAATTCAAATGTAACGTGAATGAAAAATTGAAAAAAATTGAAAATTGCAATTTTTCCCCCCAGTATAAAACACATGATATCTTAATTGATTAGAACCATTTCCGATTTCATCACAGACAGTTGTCTCGTATGTGTTTTGTTTCCGATCGAGACCGCTTAGAAAATCGTCTGCCTGTTTCCAACTAAATTTCATAGTTTAGTTAATTTTAAAAAATCTAATTGATGTATCGATAAGCCGCTTGCACTCTTAGATTCAGAAAAAAATCCCCTTTCATTTGGTACCAAATTCGTAACGATCGGACTAATATTTCTAATTTATTTTCCATTTTTTCTGCTTTTAACTCCGTTAAAATATCTATTTTTATGCAATAGGGGTGAATTGAGTCATTGAGATCGCTTTTGGATTAAGACATGGGTCTACATTTTAATTAATATCTCCGCAACTAATTAAAATTTTTAAATTCTGTTTTGACTATCAACTCGGGAAGGCTTCTGAGCACCCGTATGTCAAATTTTATACTTCTGCGTTCAGTAGGGGCGAAACGTATAGATGCACAGACAGACAGACAGACAGACAGACAGACAGACAAACATCTTCTTTTATTATTATAGATATACATACACACACGCATACATACATATTAACAATTTAAAAAATATATTTATAGAAATGAAAAAGCACACAGACTGGTGAACAGAAGTATAAAACGATATAATATTTTTAAAAAATCGTCTCCAAACTAACCTTTGTATGAAAGATAAAATGTATCAGCAACTGAAATTGCATTTTTTGAATTATTTCATGAATAAAAAAATAATAAATACTATATAAATGTTGATCCTCTTTAACACAGAAGTCCATAATCCTTGCATGCTCTTATTCCCACAAAGGCACAAAGCCCTTGAAAATGTTAGAGCTTTCATATCCATTTGTCTCGTTCTGATCATTTTTAATCAGCTTAATTGTAGCTTTGGGTTAGATCATTCTCTATCGTTTATTTTGATAATTTTCTATAAATTTTAATATATATATATATATATATATATATATATATATACATATATATATATATATTTATATATTGGTGCGGTGCAGCGATAAGGTGATACTGATTCTAGTAATAGATTTAAAGGATTTAATTTCTGTACTTATTATCCAGTTGACTATGGTATGATTTACACCAAGTACTGTATCCCAACATTCCTGTCCAGTTTCCAAAGCTAACTTTCGACAAATAAATCCATCATGAAAGGTTGGCAGAAAAATTAATCTATGAAAGCTATAATTTTATTTAAAGCAAACGGGAATAGTCATAATTAAAGAACAGTCACGATGACTATACTACGACAAATTGTATGCTCCATATTAAGAGAAAACTTTTATTGATTAAATGAAAATTGTGATTGACACAACAAACAATTTTTCTTGTGTTTCAATTTTTTTAGATAAGACAGTTTTAGTAATAATTTTTTGTAGTTCTAGGAAAAAAATTGTTTTGCTTACAAAAGTTGCTTTTTAATTGAAAAATTATAAATATTATAGTAAAATTAACAAAAACTTATGTTCATTTAATTAAAATTAAATTTAAAAATATTGTAAATTTGTTAACGATATTTTTATTAATGCAAGAAAACTGATATTTCGCTTATATTTTTACCGAAATGACTTCGAAAAAAAACACGTTTTCTAGTTTAAATAAAATCCTTTCTCTTTGTGCAAGTTCATGAATAGGCTATGGATCCGGAGAAATAACAAGTAATATAAAAGAAAAATTTTTAAAGTCAATTCCTACTTACAAACACTATCATAAAAGTTTTTTTTAATAATTTTGAATTAGGAAATAAGAAGCACGCGTGCAAAATGAAATAAAAAAAAAATAAAAAAAACTTTTTATTTACCATGTTTTAAATTTTCTGATGAATCATAGAGCTCTTATCAATGTGCGTAAAATTTTTAAAGTGGTAATGACGTCAATTTTTGTGAGATGCATAATTTAACTTTTTATAATTTTTTAATGTTCACGTTTAATTAAATGTATTTATTTTTATGTCGAAAGAAAATGAACTCGTAATTTTTTTTTCAACAATTACATTATAGCTAATATTTTAATGGCTATTTTAACGCTATTAGGATGTTATTATTTTCATATTTTAATTAAATATAAGAAAACTAATAAAAAATTCGAAAATCGGCCTTCGAAGTATTGTGTTGTCACCGTGTTCTGAGCAATCCTGAAATTTTCAAATTTCTAGCTAGTCCGGAAATTAGTTAAGAATCGATTGCAAGATTTGTACAAGATATATAGGGAGAGTGTGAACTAATAGTAGGAATTGAAAAAAATCTGATGTGGGCACCACATGACTTCCTTATACACTTTTAAAAATATACATAATGTTAAAAAACATTGTCACTGGACCCGAAACAGTTGGCTAAAAATATTTTTAAAAAATGCATGCATACGTAAAAAAAAAAAAAAAAAAAAAAAAATTGTTCCTTGAGGGGACTCATGTCAAAGTTGCGCCTTGGGGGGAACTCATGTCAAAGTTGTGCCTTGGGGGGGACTCATGTCAAAGTTGTACCTTGGGGGGGACTCATGTCAAAGTTGGGCCTTGGGGGGACTCATGTCAAAGTTGGGCCTGGGGAAGACTCATGTCAAAGTTGGGCCTTGGGGGGACACATGTCAAAGTTGTACCTTGGGGGGGACTCATGTCAAAGTTGTGCCTTGGGGGGGACTCATGTCAAAGTTGTACCTTGGGGAGGGGACTCATGTCAAAGTTCTGCCTTGGGGGGGACTCATGTCAAAGTTGTGCCTTGGGGGGACTCATGTCAAAGTTGTACATTGGGGGGGACTCATGTCAAAGTCGTGCCTCGGGGAGGGAACTCATGTCAAAGTTGTGCCTAGGGGGGGGACTCATGTCAAAGTTGTGCCTTGGGGGGGGACTCATGTCAAAGTTGTACCTTGGGGGGGGACTCATGTCAAAGTTGGGCGTTGGGGGGACTCATGTCAAAGTTGGGCGTTGGGGGGACTCATGTCAAAGTTGTACCTTGGGGGGGGACTCATGTCAAAGTTGTGCCTTGGGGGGGACTCATGTCAAAGTTGTACCTTGGGGAGGGGACTCATGTCAAAGTTGTGCCTTGGGGGGGACTCATGTCAAAGTTGTGCCTTGGGGGGACTGATGTCAAAGTTGTACATTGGGGGGGACTCATGTCAAAGTCGTGCCTTGGGGAGGGGACTCATGTCAAAGTCGTGCCTTGGGGGGGACTCATGTCAAAGTTGTGCCTTGGGGGGACTCATGTCAAAGTTGTGCCTTGGGGGGGGACTCATGTCAAAGTTGTGCCTTGGGGGGGGACTCATGTCAACGTGTTCTGAACTTTTCTGAAAGTTTCAAATGTCTAGCTAGTCGAGAAGCCAGTTAAATTGCAAGATTTGTCCAAACCGTTTTTGAGCTATTACCGTTTTTTGATACATTTTGCCCATTATGAACCTAATTTTCCTAAATATCTCCAAAACGGAAAATCATATGAAGTCCAAAAAGGGAGGTGCACAACTAGATGTTATAACAAACCTATGTACCAATTCGCAACTTTCTACGTCCAACCGTTTTTGAGTTATGCGATATACACCCACACCCACACACACACACACACACACATACATACAGACGTCACGAAAAATCGTGTAAAGTCGCTTATATCTCTAAAACGAGAGCTCGTGTTAAGACGAAACTTGCAGGTGTGCAACTAGACATCATGACTGTCACACGTATAAATTGGCAACATTCAGCGATCATTCGTTTTCGAGCAATGTGAAATACAAAATCCATTTCGCAAATCGGGATTACTATACTTCCTTATACTTTGTATAAGGAAGTGAAAAAAAAAAAAGAGTTTGGTTGCAAGAAGGGGAAAAAAATATTATTCCGTTAAAAAAAAAAAAAAAAAACTCTGAATATTTGCTTAATTAACAAAATTTTTTGATTAGTTTTTCTAAAACTTTTATATATTTTTTAACTAAAATGGTATTTTGTAATATATATGTGTACTAGCAGTTCTACCCGGCGCTGCTCGGATTGAAATAATGTTTATAATACTTTTAAATTAAAAAAAAGACAAAGTAAAGAAAGCATGAGATGAATTAAAATTAAATTAATTAAAATAAAAGTATTTCAGCTTTATGATATTGTGACTGAATGTTTTGAATAATATATTCCAAACCTAACCCAAGAGATCGATAAAACCTGTTGACGAATCTATAAAACTTCTGTGTAAACAATAAGTCTTTGCAAGAAAAACGCATTTTTGGAGGCATTAAATTTTTTAGTTATGTATAGGTACTAAACATAAGAATAAACAAAAGTTAGTTATTTGTATGACAGTTAAGTTTTAGTACTGAAATTATTTAAACGTTAAAATTGAGAGAAAAATTCATTGGAATAAAAAAGAAAACAGTAAAACGAATCACTATATGTAATATCCCTATAAAATCCTAATTATAACAATTTAAACACATTGTGAAAACGTAAACTAATAAAACCACAAACAAACAATTTAAATTACCCCCCCCCCCTCCCCTTTTAGTCCCCCATCATATTATAGGTATGAGGAACTTAGGTAATCGTGAAAATTTTCGACCTCGGTTTTTTGACTTTTTTACACGTTTTCAGGTGTGAGGAATCCGAAAATGACAAAATTTGTATGGCGTCCGTCTGTAGGGTGTCTGTTAGTTTGTTAGTGGGTTAGTCCGTTAGCATGTCCGTTAGTATGTTAGTCTGTGTACACGATATCTCACGAACAAATTGTCGCAGAGAAGTCAGATCAGTTTTAAAATATTACTTTCGATACTGGCAAGAACCCTATTCATTTACAACATTCGAATTAAAAAACTTCGTAAGTTATTAGAAATTTACGATTTTCTTAACATGGGAGAATACGACAAAATTTCACTTAAACGTGCATTAAATGGAAACTTTTTACTGTAAAAATGTCAGACCAGTTTTAAAATATCAGTTTTGATGCCGGAATGAACATCAGTAACTATAAATATGCTACTTTAAAAATTTTGCAAGTTATTGGAAATTTACGAATTTCTTAAGATGGCTGTGTAGGGCAAAATTTCACATAAACGTCAATTTTGAGAGATATTTTCATCGTAAAGATGTCAGGCTACTTTTGAAATGTTATTTAGAACACTGGCATGAATATTAATGACTATGAATTTTCCAATATAAAAATTTCGTAAGTTATTGGAAACTTACGAATTTCTTAACATGACAGAATAGAGCAAAATTTCACATAAACGTCAATCTTGAGGGGTATTTTCATCGTAAAGATGACAAACCACTTTCGAAATATTATTTAGGATACTGACATGAATACCACAGAGTGTGAATTTTCTAATTTAAGAAATTCGTAAGTTATTTGGAATTTACGATCCTCTTAAAATGGCAGAAGACTACAAAATTGAATATAAACGGCCATTTTGAGGATCATAAATATATCAGACAACTTCAAAATAACATTTATGATACTTGTATGAACATGACTGATTACAAATATTCTAATAGGAAAATTTCGTAAGCTATTCGTTATTTAAGATTTTATCAACATGACAAAATTGAAAATTTTTCATATAAATATGCATTTTGAGGATTGTTGCATTGAAAATAGTAGCATGAAAACTAAACTACGAAATTTACCCTAATAAAATAAATTAATAGATTAGAATAAGATAAATTTATGGAAGTGAACGCTGGATAGCCTATTAAGCGGGGATTTCATTCTGTCACTGTGTCAAGCATTTGGTCAAATTCATTTCTCTTAACAGGATAACTATGTTAAGAGAATGTCCTGTTCTAGAAATTTATGAATATATATATATATATGATGGGGAACTGAGCAGAGTCCACCTATAGCAACTAGTTTTTTAATGTGTAGTTAAGTATTTGTCATCAATTCGTTTTTTCTTTTTAATAATTTTAAAGTTAAAATGAGGTTTTATTTAATACCTTTTGAACCAATTATCCGATAGAACTAAAAAATACGGCATTAACTATATTTTGTCCTTATTAATATGTATATCAATTTTCGTAGCGATCGGTTGAATGGTGTAGCTTTGTATAGCGAACTAAAATTCCAGACAGATACAACGACAAACTTTCAGCCTCTTTGGAAAGCATTTTAACAGAAATTTTTACTGTGTAATTTAGTCCACAATGGCTACTTTTTTTCATTTCAAAAGTTGAAAAGCGTTTCATAGTTTATAAATAATGCATAATTTTACTGCGTGCGTATGTACTGGCATTGACTACTATATTTGTGCGTGCGTACACGAATGTGTTCGTGCTTGCATGAGCGTATGAATCCGTATTACTGAGCGTGTGTATTCGTACCATAATGAGTACCATTTGGTACAACAGAATGATTCATAGCAATATTTTAATGTATCAGTCACATTCACTCTAAACTACAATGTTGTGAGACTAGATATTTTTAACGTCAACAATTGAAAAGCAATATGTTACTGGGGATTAATTATAAAAAGTTTGATAGAAAATGTCATGCAAGCTTGCCCCGTTTTGTAGTCGGAGAGGAAATATACAAAAGTATTGGTTATGAGTACTGAATTCCGACAGATTAGATTGAAAGTTAATATCCGGTTTAAAAGTCGAAACGTGCAAGTCGATTAATTGTTAAGATTTCTGGTCAGACATCCGGGATGTTTGCTGATAAATGCGCCAGCGCGATATGATAAAATAGTTGTTAGCTAATGGTGATGTATTTTATTTGTGTAGGATTTTCATTTTCATTTTTTTTTTTTATGAAGCTTAAATATTCCATATAATAAAACTAGTGCAAATGTAATTGCAGTTCTTAATAATTTAATAAACTAAAACAAAGAATGTGCATGAAAAATTTCTTTTTGCTATTGAATATTTTTCCATGTTCCATATTAAATGCTTACTTTAAAATAATTCGCTTGAAGTTCAGCAATTTTATATGTTCAGCAGTTTAATATGTTCACCCAAGAAGTGACACTGTTATACCTTACTTTTCACAACGCATATTAACTAAGAATGTGCATGAAAAATTTCCTTTGCATTTATATGTAGCTGTAGTTTGCTTTTCCTTTTATGATTTGTATGATATATATATATATATCTCAGTCTCAGGCGTACAATATTTTACCAATATTTTACCTAACTTTGCACGTGAGGTGATTATTATTCAGAGTTATATTGCTTCAATTTTGAATCAGAGAGAACACTGTTCTGCTGTGTGTTTTATGATGAATATCAGAACATTTTACTGGATATTAATAAATCTAATTTACACCAAATTGCACCGAAAATATCGCTACTGTGATTTTGAAATATATTGGATCGATATAGAGACAAGTTTGTACTGGCCATTGATTACTATATCGTAATAAAATATTTACAAATCATGACGTTCCGTCAATCTATCAATAAATAAAATGTAATATAAATTGAGACAGTTTACATAGTAAACGAAAACACAATTAAAAATATAAAAATACATATAAGGTAAAACACAGAACTTAAATAAACGTTTCAAGCCTTTTTCGGCTCTTCATTAGTAGCATTAACATCAAATAATATTAATCATAATTATGAGTCTAAGATTTTGCATGAAAGATGGTAAGACTTCAGCCTTCTCTTTAAATGAAGCATGCACAGTGCTTGCAGAATAAGCTGCATTTCTAAAAAAGGCTCAAATCGTTTATATGTGTTTTGTGTTTTACCATATATCTATTTTAATATTTTTAATCATGTTTTCACTTATTGTATAAATTATCTCAATTTATGATGCATTTCATTTACAATGCTTCCACCCCTCCCCGCCCCCCGCCCCCTTTGTTTTTAGTTATACGTTTTAAATGTGAAATATACTTTCTAGTTCCTTCTGTATAAGTTAAGATATGTAAATAATTTAGACATAACTAAAAGGTTTAGCTCATCAAACAGACCTCGAAATTTCCTTTTCCCCCATAATTCACTTGTTGCTTCCTCGAAGGCAAGTCCAAGATTTGCATAACACTGACTTGTATATCATCTCTTATTTCAGTTACTGAACGGGAAACTTGAAAAAGCTCTGTCAATAAGCAGTTCTTCGGTAAGCTTATTTTCATTTCCTCATAAATTGGTTGCTATTTTACATTTGGAGAATGTCTTAAAATAAATTAATTCGTAATAAATATCTTGTATTGTTTTTAAAATGAATAATGCATGAATTCTTTGTGAAAGGAGGTTTAAAACAAATAAAAAAATGCTTTTCACAGATTGTCAATGAAAATAATAAGCCTTGAAGGTATTCAACATGTTTATCATGCCATAATACACTCCTTCTTACATTTATAAGGACACTGAATTTTTGTAAATAACTGATATAAAAATATTTGTGAACGAAATGGTACTAGACATATGTAATATCTATTCTAAAATACTACATTGTTATTCTTTGAAAATATAAAACCAAATTGATAAAAAAATAATGTAAAATATATTCCCCCATGTTTTTAGATGTTTATAAATATAAGGATAACGAAGATTTTATTGTTTCATTTAACTTAAGAGCAAATAAATTACAAATCGACATGTTCATTAACTATGGGTCTAACTTGATTCATACATAAGGTTTAAAGTTTACTCAAACGGATATTAGTTGAAGCTTCGAAGAAATAAAAAAATTAAATGTGAAAAGGTTTTTTTTTTTTTTTTTTTTTAATAATGGAAGGATAATGTTAATTCACCGTATAGATAATGAAATTTGAAGATCTAAAACTGCTAGTGAAAATGTGATCAGACGTTGAACTGATGGTTCACTAGAAAAAGAACTTTTGCCAAATCAGAGTTCTCTTGCAGAGTTAGAAAACGCAAAATCCATCGGACTACTATTCTAACTAGTATGTTGTGGCCACCACAAGACTTTCTTCTATATTTTCCTATACATATTCAATCAGTAACAATATTAAAAAAAAAAAAAAAAAAAAAAAAAAAAAAAAGATTTTTTTTTTTTTTTTTTTTTTTTTTTTTTTTTTTTGTGAAAATTAATACATATTCAATCACTAACAATAATAAAAAAAAAAAAAAAAAAAAATCGATTTTTTTTTTTCTAAGTTTTTTTTTTTTTTTTTTTTTTTTTTTTGTTAAAAGTAAAAAAAATCGATAACTTTGTTTTAAATTATCACAGATTTATGGTTCAACCATTCGTTTTAAAGGTATTGACGAGATCTTTCGAATGATACCCATCTTCAAAATTTAATCCCCCCGGGGGGTACTTCCCCCCCAGGGGGGGAACCGATGCCCCCCCATGCACAATTTTTTTTTCCTAGTTAACTACTACTATCATCAATAATTCAAATTAATTTTACCATCACAAGTTTAAAATAACTCTCATTATGCCCATTTATACGGAATTTTGTCCTATGCTGCCATGTTAAAAATTTGCATAAAATGCGATTACAGCGCCACCTGTTGAGCTATTGATCCCCAAATCTAATGGGCACCAGTTCATGTCAGGGTGCAACTAAATACCAAGTTTGGTTAAATTTCATTCATATGTTCGTGAGATACAGCGTCCACAAAAAAATGATACAGACACACAGACAGACAGACAGACAGACAGACAGACACACAGACAGACAGACAGACAGACATTTTCTAAAAACTATCAATTCGTGTTCAGGACATCCCAAAACGTGTAGATCCGTCAAAAAACGGAGGTCGAAAATTTTCGCGAATCCAATACTTTCTCTATATTACATATAGAAGAAAGTAAAAATGTCTGTTGCTGAAATTGTCCGCAATTTTGAAAGAAAAGTATCGCAGTCAACATTTACACGCCTTCTAAATAAAAGATATTTCACAAAATATGTTAAAAGGAATAAAAACAACAATAACAATAACAATAATAATAAACAAGTCCTTCCGGCTCATTCGAAAGGGTAGATTGATTTCTTTTTCCTTATCAATTAGCCGTCATTTTGTTTCAAAATGGCGGTTACAAATTATTAATGGACTTGGTAGAAATATTGATGTAGGCTATTAAACAAATCGGTTCATAAATACCATTTTATGCGAATTTAAAACTTTCAAGTGGCCGCCACTTGGATCAAAATGGCGGAGAAAGTTGCTCAGTGAACAAATCCAAGATATTTGTAAGATAAGTCCACTGTCCAACTTTAGTTAGAATAAATTCAGTATTTCAAAAGTTAACACGATAACAAAGTCTCAAGTAGCAGCGTTCAAGTGGACGCAACTTGGAAACAAACTTGCCCACCGAAATCAAAATTATTTGAATGATAAATCCATTTTTCACCTTTATTCGAATTGATTAAGCATTTCGAAAGTTACCATGATAACAAATTTTCAAGCGGCCGCCACTTGGAAGCAATATAATGGAGCAAGTTGTCTAGCAAACTCATCCAAGATATTTGAAGCATACATTCACTGTTCAACTTTGGTTCCGATTCAGTGCAGTGTTTCAAAAGTTATTGTTATGGCAAATTTTCAAGTGGCAGTCTAAGTAGCTGCAACTTAGAAACAAAATGGCGAAACAACTTGACCAGCGAAATCATCCAATATATTTGTATGATAAGTTCATTGTCCAGACGAAAGTTACCATAATGACAAATTTTCAAGTGGCCGCCACTTGGAAATAAAATTGCAGATCAAGTCACCAAGTGAATTTATCCAAGATATTTGAACCATAAGTTCACTATCCAACTTTTGTTTGAACCAGTTTAGTATTTTAAAAGTTATGGCGGTGGCATATTTTCAAGTGGACGCAACATGGAAACTAGATGTCGGAACAAGTTGCCCACTGATCTAAGATCATTATATGATAATATCACAGTCCAACTTTCGTTCGAATTGAATCAGAATTTAAAAAGTTATCAAGTTTATAAATTTTCAAGTGGTAGCCTAATTTCAAGTTGTCTCGCTTAGTTTATAACATCCACACTTTGTTAAAAATGACGGATAAATTTCATTAATAAACTTGATTGTGACCCTTATATAGTCTATGTATACATCGAAATTCAAGCAAATCCGGTCTTAAATACGCTTTTTACTGTGTGAAATTGAAATTTTCAAGTGGCCTCCACTTGAAAACCAAACGACGGAGCAACTTAATTAGCAAACTCATCCAAGATATTTATAAGATAAGTTCACTGTCCAAATTTGATTCGATGTGCAGTATCATTTCGGAAGTTATTGGGATTTTAAAATTTTCAAGTGGGAGCCTGATTTCAAGTGGCACGTTTAGTATATCTGCCACTTTCTTAAAAATGGCGGATAAAGTTTATTAATAAATTTGATTGAGACCCTTTTATTGTCTATGTATACACAAAAATTCAAGCAAATTCGGTATACGCTTTTTACAATGTGAATTTTAAATTTTCAAGTGATTTCCACTTGAAAACAAAATGGCGGAGCAACTTGGTTAAAGAACTTATAAAAGATATTTATAAGATAAGTTCGCTGTCCAAATTTGGTTCCATTTGGAGTATTATTTTGGGAGTTATTGTGATTTTAAATTTTGAAGTGGTAGCCTGATTTCAAGTGCCCACGTGTAACTTAAAATATCCGCCACTTTGTTAAAAATGGCGGATAAATTTCATGAATAAAGTTCATTGAGAACCTCATGTGGTGTATATTTACATCAAAATTGAAGTAAATCTGGCCTTAAGTACGTTTTTTACAATGTGGATTTGAAATTTTCAAGTGGTAGCCACTTGAAAACAAAAAGTTGGAGCAACTTGGTTAACGAACTCATCCAAGATATTTATAAGATAAGTTCACTATCCAAATTTGGTTCAATTTGGAGTATTATTTCGGGAGTTATCGTGATGACAAAATTTTCATTATTGATAGATAGATAGATAGGTAGATAGATAGATATAGATAAATGAAGTGATTGCAATAGGTCGATTTCTAAAGAAATCAAACTAAAACAGCAGTACAAATAAACATAAGATGACAGGGAAAGAAACTGTGCTAAAGTAGATTGAAGACAAATGTAACTGGTAAAATGTTGAATTTTCGGATGAAAAATGTTTTACTCTTGATTGACTAAATGGTTTAAATTGTTAGTATAGAAAAGTCTAAGGCAGTGTTTCTCAAACATTTTGAAGTCGGAGTGCATTTAAAATCCTACAAATAACTGTCGACGCTCTATTCGCAAATTTATGAGAAATATGTTATAATAATTAATAATAATATAATAATTCAAATATAATAATATAAAATATCTATATATATAAAAGAGCAGTCTGTGTGTCTGTCTGTCTCTGTCCGCTATAGAATACTAGGCCGTTTCACCGAGCGGGACCAAATTCGGCAAGGTTAATGTTTACGACCCGCGAAACGCAACGCCGCAAGCGATTTTACAAAATTCGCCCCCAAAGGGGGGGGGGGGAGGGAGGCAAAACGTGATTTCACAAAATCCTTCATATCTCGAACAAAAAAACATATATCCGTAAAATTTTTGCTTTAAAATATAGCTAATACAAATGTCTAAAAATCGATTTCTGGAATTTTTGAAATTCGGTCCCCAAGGTGGGGGGGGGGGAGGGGGTGAAACGTGATTTCACATGCGTTAAACGTGATTTCACATAATCCTATATATCTCAAACAAAAAAACAGATATACGAGAAATTTTTGCTCTAAAATATAGCTAATGCAAATATCTAAAAACCAATTTCTGGAATTTTAGAAATTCAGCCCCCAGGTGGGGCAGCAGGGGGGGGTAGGGTAAAAAACAAATAGAAATACAATTAGTCCGTTGAAAATTGGTACAGATAGGTTTTTGAAGGCCTGCAAATCGAATGGGGATATTTTCGAAAGTGTAAAGTTATTAGGAGGGGCGAGAAGGGGGGAGGGGAGGGGGGGGCAAAAAAATAAATATAGAGTTAGATCGTTCAAAATTGGTTTATAGAGGTTTTCGATACTTACAAATCAATTGCGGATATATTCGAATTTGTAAAATTATTAGAAGGGGCGAGAAGGGGGGTGGGGCGGTAAGGGGGGGGCTATGGGCAAAAAGAAATAGAAATACAGTTAGGCCGTTCAAAATTGGTACAGACAGGTTTTAAAGGCCTGCAAGTCGAATGGGGATATTTTCGAAAGTGTAAAGTTATTAGGAGGGGCGAAAAGGGGGGAGGGGAGAGGGGGGCAAAAAAATAAAAATACAGTTAGATCGTTCAAAATTGGTATATAGAGGTTTTCGATACAAATCGATTGCGGATATTTTCGAATTTGTAAAATTATTAGGAGGGGCGGTAAGGGGCGGCTATGGGCAAAAACAAATAGAAATACAGTTAGGCCGTTCAAAATTGGTACAGATAGGTTTTCGAAGACCTACAAGTCGATCTATATATATAAAAGAGCAGAGTCTGTGTGTGTGTCTGTCTGTCTGTCTGTCCGCTATAGAATCCTAGGCCGTTCCACCGAGCGGGACCAAATTCGGCACTGTTAATGTTTACGACCCGAGAAACGCAACGCCGCAAGCGATTTTACAAAATTCGCCGTAAAATTTTTGCTTTAAAATATAGCTAATACAAATGTCTAAAAATCGATTTCTGGAATTTTTGAAATTCGGTCCCCAAGGGGGGGGGGGGGCGAAACGTGATTTCACATGAGCTAAACGTGATTTCACATAATCCTATATATCTCAAACAAAAAAACAGATATACGTGAAATTTTTGCTCTAAAATATAGCTAATGCAAATATCTAAAAACCAATTTCTGGAATTTTAGAAATTCAGCCCCCAGGTGGGGCAGTACGGGGGGGGGGGTAGGGTAAAAAACAAATAGAAATACAATTAGTCCGTTGAAAATTGGTACAGATAGGTTTATGAAGGCCTGCAAGTCGAATGGGGATATTTTCGAAAGTGTAAAGTTATTAGGAGGGGCGAGAAGGGGGGAAGGGGGAGGCGAGAGGGGGGCAAAAAAATAAATATAGAGTTGGATCGTTCAAAATTGGTTTATAGAGGTTTTGGATACTTACAAATCAATTGCGGATATTTTCGAATTTGTAAAATTATTAGGAGGGGCGGGTAGGAGGGTGGGGCGGTAAGGGGGACTATGGGCAAAAACAAATAGAAATACAGTTAGGCCGTTCAAAATTGGTACAGATAGGTTTTAAAGGCCTGCAAGTCGAATGGGGATATTTTCGAAAGTGTAAAGTTATTAGGAGGGGCGAGAAGGGGGGAGGGGAGAGGGGGGGCAAAAAAATAAAAATACAGTTAGATCGTTCAAAATTGGTATATAGAGGTTTTCGATACTTACAAATCGATTGCGGATATTTTCGAATTTGTAAAATTATTAGGAGGGGCGGTAAGGGGGGGCTATAGGCAAAAACAAATAGAAATACAGTTAGGCCATTCAAAATTGGTACAGATAGGTTTTAGAGGCCTGCAAATCGAATGGGATATTTTCGAAAGTGTAAAGTTATTAGGAGGGCCGGGAAGGGGGGGCAGAGGGGCCAAAAAAATAGAGTTAGATCATTCAAAATTGGTACATCGAGGTTTTCGATACCTACAAATCGATTGCGGATATGTTTGAATTTTTAAAATTATTGGGAGGGGCGGGAAGGGGGCAAAAAAATAAAAATAGAGATAGATCGTTCAAAACTTGTGCATAGAGGTTTTTGATACTTACAAATCGATTGCGGATATTTTCGAATTTGTAAAATTATTAGGGCGCTCATATATATGCATTCGCGCGTGCGCATCGCGCACGGGTCTACGCTGCCGAAGGCAGTGGGAACCGGTGCGACATTTTTCCCGATCAGAGTTTTTTTTTTTTTTTTTTCTTTTTTCATGATAAAAATTAATGCAATTTTGAGAATTCATTAATTATAATGATTCATTTAAAAATAGTGACCTGCGAAGCGGGCGTAGCCTGCTAGTATAATATAAATAATATATTCAAATTTAATAATATTTGAACAAGTCATAAACATCGTAATGATTTTCGTTAATAATGTTAATAAAAATTAGTTAAATAATGTTAATAAGAATTACAAAACTTTTAACTAATTGAAACAGACTCAATTTTTGCTGGTACTAAAACAATTTAAAAGGTGCAACAGTGTAAGACTTCATACGGACAGTCTACTTTTAAATAGAAAAATGAAGAAATTTTCGATCAACTTTCAGAATTTTTTTTTTTTTTTTTTTTTAATGAATTCATGTACAAACAAAATTTTGTTTTGTGTTATCTAGTATGACATTACTTTATTGATTAAAAATATTATTTTGGTTTTCCTTAACCCGTTAGCGCCCAATGTCCTCATTTGAGGACAGCTAATAAAATGGCACGTATATTTTTTTGTGGTTTCTTGAAATGATTTCTGCTTTTTAGTGACAGTTTATAGTGTCACTCTAAATGATCCCTGAAAGTTTTCTATGCCTACTATTAATTATTATTTCATGATTTGGATAGTCATTTTATGATTTTTCATTCGTCGCACATATATTTGCTTTTTGCGCATGTGTACTAACTTAAATCAAGTTGAATAATAATATATATTATAATACTTTACTTTCTAGATCTTTGTCAACATATAATAGGAAATTAATCTGTTATCTCAAAGTTTTTCTATCTCGAAGTTTTCTCACTAAAACACTAAACGTCAATAAATGAGGATAGGCTTTAAACTTAAAACTATCAGAAGAATTGTTTAAGTTAATATATTTTACTGTCAGTTGTCTATATTAATTTAGTAGGGAAATAATCAGCTAATAATATTTTGCAGAATTAATTCGTGCGTTAACGGGTTAAAAGAAAATTATTTTATTGTAAATTACCCTACTATCGTAGGTAATGGAAGTATTGTATTTGGTCTAAAAATTCGATATCGAAATTTCGCCTGATTTTACACACAATTTAAGGTCCCCTGAGTCCAAAAAAGTGGTTTTTGGCAATGGGTCAGTGTGTGTGTGTATGCGTGGAATCTTCTGGCTATCATATCTCCGAAACTAATAAAGATAGAACTACAAAACTTCAGAATTAAGACAGGTCTGGTGTACAGATGAAATTTCCAACTTTTGGTGAAAATTGAAAAACTGTAAGTGGGTCATCGGAGATCGTAAGTGGGACCGTAGGTCTGTGTCTCAAGAACGGCTCAAACGATTTTTTTCAAATTTGCTCTATAAACACTCTTTTAGATGTCCTTTCGAATGATATAGTTGATTAGTTCAGGAAAATTGATAGGCGTACTGTATAAATAGTTCAATTTCAGGTCTCGCAAGCGCGTTCCTTTAAAAACGGCTGTACAGATTTTTTTCAAACTCGCCCTATTAACTCACTTTTAAATATCCTTTTGTATATAATTATTGTTTTCCGGTCAACAATTGATTTTTTGTAAAAGTTGGTATCTAAAAAACGGCTCTAACGATTTTCTTGAAAATTGTTATATAAATCCATTTTTTTTCTCGTGTATTACGTGGTTATTAGAGGAAAATTAACAGTCTTCCTACTTAGGTAGGTCATCTTCAAATCTCGGAAATTTATGTTTAAAAAAACAATTGTAATTGAGATATCCTGTGCACAGTGAAAAAAAAAATAACCTTGAATTTTATTTATTTATTTATTTATTTTAAATAATCTGCAATAAAATAATTTTCTGTTGTAAAGTGAACCAAAATAATATTTTTAATCAATAGAGTTATTTCATACTAGTTAACACACACACACACACACACACACACACACACAAAAAAAAAAAAAAAAAAAAAAAAAACATTTTAGTGTTTACCCTATTTTAAGATGGAAAAAAAGGGGAGGTATGGTGGTGAGGTCATGCATTTTTTTAGTATTCCCATAATTTAATTCCTCTTTAATATTTACTGTTTTTGGATTATATACTATTATCTTCATTTTGTTCTTCAATGTTCTTTCTTTCGTTCTTTCTGCTCTCCCCCACCTAGGAATGGGCGAATTCTAAATTCTTTAAACAAGAATACTAAATCAAGTGTTCTTAGAATTTATCGTATAAAATATATAATTAAACTAGCTGACCCGACAAACGTTGTTTTGTCATATAAATTATTTCAAGAGAATATTTTGCTAGAAAAAAATAACTAACTTATTGTAAGTGTGTAAGGATGTGGTATATAAGTGGAAGATGTATGGAGCGCTGTGAACGGTGAAAGAATATAAAGATAACAAAACACCAATCATTTATTTTTTTAATTTATTAAAATTGATTGTTTAAAATTATATACATATCGCTACTTATAACAATATTACTAAAAAACAATATCAATCCCTTAATGCAACAGAGTGTACAATATTTTTTGTTATCCCATCTTTCGCCAATACAAACAAACTGGATGGTTTGCCCACTCGAGAGCCACGTATAATTGTCCGTGTGAAAAACATGATGTGCTAAAATCTAAGCCACAGACAGACATCGTTTGGCCCTGAGACTTATTGATAGTCATTGCAAATGCCAATCTAATTAGAAATTGAGGGCGTTTAAATTGAATTGGCACATCTCTGGGTATAATAGGGATTCGCAGTAGTAATATATTTTCACCTCGGAATTTGTCATTTAAAATGATGACTTCGATAACATTTTTCATTTTTTCATTAATTTTTTTATGACTAATCGCGTGCCATTGCACAACCGTGGTGGGTTCAAATTACGAAGCAAAATAACCGGAGATCCAACCTTCAGTTGTAAAATATGCGGTGGCATGCCTGGTAAATCCAATGAGTTTAAAAACTTTGTTGGATAATTTACAGATTCGGTGGCATCGCAAACTGTATCATTAGATTTGTATGACACAAAGTCTCCTGGTAACAAATGTTGTATCTTGAGATTCAATTCGTTGACGTCCACATTTTTTGCTGCTAAAATTGCTCTTTCTGCCAGCCACTCATGATTTGTGTATCGTCTGTGTACATTGGGAAATATCTGGTCAATAAGAGCATCTTGAGAATCAATGATTGTGCAGAAATCGGTCGGTAAGTTTATGCATCCAGTTTCATCTGTAGTAACTTTTCCATCGCCGATATCTAACAATTGTTTTGAGAATGTTTCAGTGGATGGATCTTGAAGCTTTTGAACGCACAAATTTACTTTCAGTTGTACTTTTTCAACATTAAGCCACAATGACGATGATTTTAAGCACGCGTTGATCTCATCAGCGTATGTCGAACGCGGAATAACGGGAAGTGCTTGTCTGAAATCACCTGAAAAGAGTAACAGAGTGCCGCCAAATAGTTTGTCGTTGTTTTTTATATCTTTCAATGTCCTGCTCGACGCCTCAATCGAATGTTTGTGTGGCATAGTGCATTCATCCCAGATAAGAATTTTACACTATTTCAGCACTGTGGCCATGGAAGATTGTTTTTTTATGTTGCACACTGCGTCTGGGTTATTTTGAATATTTAGTGGCAGTTTAAATAATGAATGAGCTGTTCTGCCTCCATCCAATAAAGTTGCCGCAATGCCAGATGATGCAACAGCCAATGCGATGCCATTATTTGATCGTATTTCGGCGAGAATTAGCGAAATAAGGAATGTTTTGCCAGTTCCACCTGGTGCACCAAAAAAAAAAGAATCCACCTTGTCCTGCCAAAACTGCGTGCATGATGCGGTCGTAAATGGTTCTTTGTTCTTCATTCATTAGTGGGGCATTGCGAGCAACAATCGCTGCCATTTATACAGTATTGTATTGTAGTTCACGATTCAATTCAGTGCTTATTAAATCAGATACATTTCGATTTGTTGAATGCATACCGAAATGACTGAGTGGTAAGTTGGCAATGATAATGCAAAGATCTTCAATAGCAATCAATGCTTCATTGTACATAGCGTCACTGAATACTATCGTTAGATCGTTGCACCGTGAACGATGTTGATGCAATATATCATCAGTCATTGAATCTTTGTGATTATCCCATAATGTCTCTACTCGGGCCGGGAAACATGTAGTCAACACTATAGCGAATAGTAGACGAATTTGTTTTGCTGTACAGTTCAGTCTTACTTCAGCAAGCATACACTCCCACTGGTTGTCGTCTTCCAGCAAGCCGAGTGCAAGGAATGCATCTTTATAGGTTGGATACTGTTGTCCATTTACTTTACGTAAATCTTGAAATGACAAAGGGCCGGTGACATTAACCAATAACAGTCGAAGATAAAAGCACTCAGTCTGCCTTGGATTGACTGTAAATACTCGTCCCAAGGTGTTTAATTTGAATAAACCGGGACATGCATCAATCGGCGTGCCTTGCTTGCGGGACATCCATTTTTTTGTTGGAGCCCATGTGAAATAGCGTGGTACTTCTGAATAGAGTAATGTCCGTGCAAAAGCACCAAAAGCATCCGCACGATTACACAATTCAAAAAATTCGGTGAGTGTAGTTTTTGGTGGAATTATAGCACGATCAATCACTGTCTCGCTCGTGAAATATACACGCTGGCCATTTTCAAGATGGACGGCTAAATGAAGAACTGCTGGATCCCGTTCATGAATTGGGAAACCAAAGATACGCCAAACAGCTTCATTGGAGCTGACGTACCGGCCAATTTGGTAAAGTGTATTTCATCGTTGTTATTCACCGGAGGAGCATTCACATTGGTATTTTCAACTCGAAATACAGCCATATCACTGCCTTTATTCACATACTTGCAAATGTATTTGATGCTCTTCACTGAACTGCAGAACTGAACATTAATATGAGCATTGAATGTTTTGCTCAGCAGAGGCGAATATGGGACCACCCAACGGTTATCAATGTCAATATCTATGTTGTTGACATAGAGGACCGCCATAGATGATAAGATTGTCCGCCACTATCGGGATTTCTTCGACGATATATTGGATATCCGTAAACATTTGTGATCGTGAAATTTTTCGGAAAACTTTTAGTACATTTTCCATCTGCACAAATAATAATGGCCTAAAAATTCATTTTTCATTTTAACATAAAATAACTCCGTCGGATATTGACGAATTTTTTAAAAGAATATACCATTTTAACTAATTTTAACATTTTAACAATATTAACGTTGAAAAAATATTTTAAACACTTACGATTAAAAATTCCTTTTCCATTTCAACATTAAATAAATTCTGACATCGTGTTTACGATTCTAAAATATTAACTTTGAAAAAATATTTTAAACTCTTCGTAAGATACGGTTACGATTCTAAAAATATTAATTTTGAAAAAATATTTTAAACACTTCGTAAGATACGGTTAAAAATTCATTTTTAACACGCTTTTATTAGCTTCACCTGTATGTGTGTATGTATGTATGTATGTATGTTTGTAACTTCTCTGGGAGCAAACAAAAAATTTATATTGTAAAAAAACACTTACCTTACGTGAGCGATGTGGCATCGAGGTAAGACACCGTGCTACGAACCTAAAGGTCCAGCGTTCGATCCCCGTCAGGAGAGATTTTTTAAAAATGGTTTTTGTTAATTCTAAGTTATTTTAATTAAAGATTTAAATGTATGTAAATATTACGGTGTGTCACTCACACGATATTCTCTTACCCTGAATTTTAATACTAAGATAGATATTTTGTGCTTTTTAGTTCACATTTCTATAAAAGCGTGTTCTTTAATTTTTTAAGACTATAATATTATTCATTTCAACATTAAATAAATTCTGACATCGTGTTTACGACAACTCACGCCATCTAGGTGGAAAAGTTGTTGAAAGAGTTAGTTAAAAATTAATTAAGAAAGAACTAATTAAGTTACAACTTTCATTTGTAAATCTAAACCATTCTCGAATCCACCTCAAGACACACAAAAAATTTCATTAAACTCAGTCTAGCCGTTTAGGAGGAGTTCAGTGACATACACACGCACAAAAGAAATATATATATAAAGATATATTTAAAACTATAATATTATTCATTTCAACATTAAATAAATTCTGACATCGTGTTTACGACAACTCACGCCATCTAGGTGGAAAAGTTGTTGAAAGAGTTAGTTAAAAATTAATTAAGAAAGAACTAATTAAGTTACAACTTTCATTTGTAAATCTAAACCATTCTCGAATCCACCTCAAGACACGCAAAAAATTTCATTAAACTCAGTCCAGCCGTTTAGGAGGAGTTCAGTGACATACACACGCACAAAAGAAATATATATATAAAGATTATACCTCTACATTGTACTAACGATGACTATAACATACATAATTTAATCCCCGACATTAACATATACTTACATACTTTTAACATACACTTTTTAATCCCCGACCAAAAAAGAGGGATGTTATGTTATAAGTGTGAAGTTTTCGTCTATCTATGGCACTGTCTCTTGCAAACGAATAGGCCAATTTCTGTGCGGTTTATTTTATTTTATTATTTATGTATTTATTTATTTATTGTTATTATTATTATTATTAGAACGCGGGTGTAAACGAGAAGATTCTTAGCTACGTTTGATAAAAATCTGTTCAAGAGATTTTTTTTTTTTTTTTTTTTTTTTTTTAATTAATTGAAATAAATTTTTCAGACGAAATTTGTTTTGGCATTTTATACTGCTTTGTTGGCGAGCCTCCAACTGAACTTCGGCAATTATAATTGTCGAACTCCCAACACTTTTTTGCAGATTTCGAATGAGTCATGTAGTTAATTGGGTTAATGTATAAAAATTTTCCAAAAAAAATTTTTTAATCGCAAATTTTAAACCAATTTTGACAGAGGTTAAAAATTTGCTATAAATAGTGATTATAAGTTCTCAGTCCAATATTCTCCAAATTCAGTTGAAAATTAGATATTTTATATATATATTTAATTTATCATCTTAAAAGCTAGGTTTCACGGGGCGTAACGCTTGAAACGAATGCCATAGCTGCTAAAACAATTCATAAACTAAAATAATAATAATAAATAATAATAATAATAATTAAATAATTTGAAAAAAAAAATGTTTAATAGAAAATGTGACGTCAAAAACGCAACAATGTACTGAGAAAAATAAAATAAAATTTTATCTGTTATTTTAAATGAATATACTAAAACACAAAGATAATAAAAAAGAAAGAAAGGAATAAAATTAAAATAAACACATTCTACGCGTTGCATAGCGCTAAGCAAATTTGGACACTTAGCATTATTACTATAGATGTTATAATGTACGCGGTAAAAATATCATGCAAATCGATGTTAAGTAATTTAAACTAACATAAGAAAGAAAAGTAATAAAATTGAGGTATTTAGGTATTATTATCCTTTCGACAAATAAACTGGTAACGATTTTGATAAATTTGCGCTAAAGGTTTTTTTTTATAAATTACATTTCATTACATGAATTCCATTATTTTGATAAAAAATACAGTTAAATTTTAAATATTATTATTATTATTAGCTATTTATCACGTCATTTGATCCCAATTTCTTATTTCACTTTCCAGAATATTATGCAAGCAACGAATTTGAAAATCGATTCATTTAGAAATATCGAACACTAGGCGAGCGTAGGTCGTGTAGTTATCAACAGAAAATATGCTATACTAAACCTGAATAAATTAATTTCAAGGCATTCTATAGATAGTAATGGAAAATAGTGAGTTGCCAGACGAACTGACAGAATGACAGACAAATTGAAGTAATTGACAGAGTAATTGAAGTTATAATCATTATTAAACATTGTTGGAAATTGTTAAAAACGTTAACAAAAACGAAAATTCAATTGCAACAATTTACAATTGTAAATTATAGCTCGGAATGTATGAGAAAATTTTTGTGTGGCTCCGTAAACCTCAATCGTACCATATTCTGCAGAAAGCATTTTTTGTGCATATGAATAATGAATGTTAATTTGTGTTGTAAAAATTATTTAGATATGATTTATAAAAATACGTCTCACAGAACGCAGTGCAAGGGCATTCTTTTGGGTATCCCTGCACGCAAAATAATCATGCTATTTATGCCATTTTCATTAGGGAATATGCCATAGTAAACGTGGGTAACATATATCTATTTAAAGAAATTCTGAAAATATTTACGGACATTAGAGGACAGGCAAACATTTCTTTGTGCGATGGGGCTTTTTCCTTTTCCGGTGTTTAAAGCCAATGGAATTAGAGTTTTGATAGGATACTTTCTAAACAGCTGAATTTATGTGCGGTTGAAATTTACTAATTATATCCTTGTTTGGAAATAGTCTCTTTAGCTTCTATTTATTCTTTTTAGTCATAATGCTTGCTTTCATTCCAGTGCCTTGTTTTCTTTCAATTATTTCATGCTAATTATTTCATGAATAGTTTTTCCTGCTATAGAATCAGCAACACCAAAATGCTTTACGCAAAGCGATTTTTTCAAACATTTACCCTTTTCGTAGAATTGTAGTAGAAATGCACAATCAGAGATGGGAAAAAAAAAAAAAAACACGTTACCCTGTGTCCTCAACTAACTTCACCGTAAATTACCGTAGAACATGCAGCTGGTATCTATCGATTTGTAATAACGTCTAGTTATTAATACAATAGTTAAATTTTGATTAGGCGAGTATTCTAGAAAACTGAAATTCCCCTGAAGAACGTCATTATTTTTTAACATCCATTTGTGGCTCCATATTCGTATTTCCAAGATCAAAGCGGTTTGTAAAAAAGTACAGTTCATGTATTTAAAATTAATTCTTGATAGAGTTACAAATGAAAATGTATTAGAGGTTCATCCTTACCTTTAAAAAAATTAAAATAAGATCCCTCACAGATGTGATATCTTAATTTATATGATAAGACTTAAAAGTAGTATGCTCATTCAGATAATAACTGGAAAAGAAGTATGACAATTTTCAATAGAAAATAAACTATAAAGTAATGCTAATTAAGAAAGGAATTGTGCATCTAAATTTACTTGAATAACTATTGTAATTCCTATGTATGCAAGGTTATAGATGATGCAAATAATAACAAGTGATAACCCCTAATAGCAATAGGAAATGAAACATCACTGTAACTCGAAATATAATGATAGGAATGAGTTGTAAATTTGGAAACCCATATTTTGATGATGCCTATTCTATTCGTGTAAAAATTAATATAGGTCATATTCATAATTTATTGAAATATGGATTTATTAATAATTTTTAGATAAAAAAAAAAAAACTTTTAAATCAAAAATATGCATGAAATAGGTTTTGGTCGCTTCATTTTAACGTATAAAAATAAATAAATTAAATAAATAATTGAATATAATAATTTTTTGACATCTGAATTAGTATTTGTCACATTCATTTAACATTAATATCCCATATTTTGACAGCTTATAATTCTATGAAACATTGAGAGAAATATATAAACTATACCATTTTCCAGGTTGATTTTATCCAAAATTGTCAAAAATTGGGGTTGACATAAAAAAAAAAAAAAAAAAAAAAAGAAGAAGAAGAAGTTGATACCAATTTTAATAAGTAGACGACCCCCTAAACAAAAATCTAACTATACCATTATAAACTAGACATGTTATTACAAATCGACTGGCACCAACCGCTTATATATAGGACTAGCGAGCTTCGCCCGCTAGCGGGTCAGTATTTTCAAATGAATCACTATAATTAATGAATCACTAACAGTAACTTTTAGTCTTAAGAAAAGAAATTAAAAAAAAAAAAAAAACATTTCTGATCGGGTCAAATGTCGTCCCGCGTCCCCACTGCCTTCGGCAGCGCAGTCGCGCTGCGCGTGCACAAGTTAACGGATACACGCGCTGAGCGCGCGTATTCCTTCCCTGACCCTTCGTGCCCCCCCCCCAAAAAAAAATCATTTCTGATCGGGTAAAAACTCACACCAGGTCCCCACTGCCTTCGGCAGCGCAGACCCATGCGCGGTGCGCAAATATTCCTTCTCAAATCAAATTTTTATTCTTAAGAAAAGAAAAGAAAAAAAAAATAATTTCTCATGGGGTACAAAGTCGTCCCGGGTCCCCACTGCCTTCGGCAGCGCAGTCGCGCTGCGCGTGCACAAGTTACCGGATACACGCGCTGGGCGTGCGTATTCCTTCCCTGACCCTTCGTGCCCCCCCCCCCAAAAAAAAAAAAAAAATCTTTTCTGATCGGGTAAAAACTCACACCGGGTCCCCACTGCCTTCGGCAGCGCAGACCCATGCGCGGTGCGCAAATATTCCTTCTCAAATCAAATTTTTACTCTTAAGAAAAGAAAAGAAAAAAAAAATCATTTCTCATGGGGTACAAAGTCGGCCCGGGTCCCCACTGCCTTCTGCAGCGCAGTCCCGTGCGCGCTGCGCGCGCACTGGTTAAAGAATACACGCGCTGCACGCCCGCATTCCTTCCCTGACACTTCGTGCCCCCTAAAAAAAATGATTTCTGATCGGGTAAAAAATAGGTCTCTTAAAAATAGGGTAGGTCTCTTTTTTTTGTTTTTACTTTCTTCTATATGTAATATAGAGAAAGTATTGGATTCGTAAAAATTTTCGACCTCGGGTTTTTGATGGATTTACACGTTTTGAGAGCTGTAGAATACGATTTGACTATTTTTAGAAAATGTCTGTCTGTCTGTCTGTCTGTCTGTCTGTCTGTGTGTGTGTGTGTGACAAAATTTTGTGGCAACTGTATCTCAGGAACAACTGCACAGAATTTCATACAAATTGGTATGTAGTTGCACCTTGACATAAATTAGTGCCTATCAACTTTTGGTAAAAATTGTCTTACAGGTTGCGTTGCCATCCCGCTTTTTCTAAATTTTTAACATGGTGATATAGGACAAAATTTTGTATAAATGTGCTTAAAGAGAATTATTTTTTAGTAATCATTATGAAATTTACAATAATTATTTATAATAGAGATAGTCAACTGGGAAAAAATTTTTGTACGTGTAGGAGCCTCGCCACCCCCCCCCCCCCCCTGGGGGGGAAGTCCCCCCTCGAGGGGAGTAAATTTTCAAGATGGGTATCTTTCGAAAGGTCTCGTCAATACCTTTAAAACGAATGGTTGAACCATAAATCTGTGATAATTTAAAACAAAGTTATCGATTTTTTTTACTTTTAACAAAAAAAAACAGAACAAAATCGCATTTTTTTTTTTTTTTTTTTTTTTTTTTAACGAAATTTAACCAAACTTGGTATTTAGTTGGTCCCCGACATAAACTGGTGCTGATTATGTTTGGGGATCAATAGCTCAACAGGTGGCGCTGTGATAGCAATTTATCTAAATTTTTAACATGGCAGCATAGGACAAAAATTCGTATAAATGTGCATAATTAGAGTTGTTTTAAACTTGTGATTGTAAAATTAATATGAATTATTGATAATAGTAGTATGTAACTAGGAAAAAAATTTTCTGCATGGGGGAGCATCGCTTCCCCCCCTAGGGGGGAAATACCCCCCAGGGGGGGGTAAATTTTCACAATGGGTATCTTTCGAAAGATCAGGTTGATAATAGTAGTAGTTAACTAGGAAAAAATTTTTGTGCATGTGGGGGCATCGGTTCCCCCCCCCCACCGGGGGGGGAAGTTCCCACCCGGGGGGGGCAAAGTTTCAAGATGGGTATCTTTCGAAAGGTCTCGTCAATACCTTTAAAACGAATGGTTGAACCATAAATCTGTGATAATTTAAAACAAAGTTATCGATTTTTTTTACTTTTAACAAAAAAAAACAGAACAAAATCGCATTTTTTTTTTTTTTTTTTTTTTTTTAAACGAAATTTAACCAAACTTGGTATTTAGTTGGTCCCCGACATAAACTGGTGCTGATTATGTTTGGGGATCAATAGCTCAACAGGTGGCGCTGTGATAGCAATTTATCTAAATTTTTAACATGGCAGCATAGGACAAAAATTCGTATAAATGTGCATAATTAGAGTTGTTTTAAACTTGTGATTGTAAAATTAATATGAATTATTGATAATAGTAGTATGTAACTAGGAAAAAAATTTTCTGCATGGGGGAGCATCGCTTCCCCCCCTAGGGGGGAAATACCCCCCAGGGGGGGTAAATTTTCACAATGGGTATCTTTCGAAAGATCAGGTTGATAATAGTAGTAGTTAACTAGGAAAAAATTTTTGTGCATGTGGGGGCATCGGTTCCCCCCCCCCACCGGGGGGGGAAGTTCCCACCCTGGGGGGCAAAGTTTCAAGATGGGTATCTTTCGAAAGGTCTCGTCAATACCTTTAAAACGAATGGTTGAACGATAAATCTGTGATAATTTAAACCAAAGTTATCGATTTTTTTTAGTTTTAACAAAAAATCGCATTTTTTTTTTTTTTTTTTTTTTTTTTTTTTTTTTTTTTTTACGAAATTTAACCAAACTTGGTATTTAGTTTGTCCCCGACATTAACTGGTGCTGATTATGTTTGGGGATCAATAGCTCAACAGGTGGCGCTGTGATAGCATTTTATCTAAATTTTTAACATGGCAGCATAGGACAAAAATTCGTATAAATGTGCATAATAAGAGTTGTTTTAAACTTGTGATTTATGTTTGGGGATCAATAGCTCAACAGGTGGCGCTGTGATAGCATTTTATCTAAATTTTTAACATGGCAGCATAGGACAAAAATTCGTATAAATGTGCATAATAAGAGTTGTTTTAAACTTATGATTTATGTTTGGGGATCAATAGCTCAACAGGTGGCGCTGTGATAGCATTTTATCTAAATTTTTAACATGGCAGCTTAGGACAAAAATTCGTATAAATGTGCATAATAAGAGTTGTTTTAAACTTGTGATTGTAAAATTAATATGAATTATTGATAATAATAGTATGTAACTAGATAAATTTTCAAGATGGGTATCTTTCGAAAGGTCTCGTCAATACCTTTAAAACGAATGGTTGAACTATAAATCTGTGATAATTTGAAACAAAGTTATCGATTTTTTTTACTTTTAACAAAAAAAAAAAAAAACTTAGAAAAAAAAATCGTACTTTTTTTTTTTTTTTTTTTTTTTTTAAATATTGTTACTGATTGAATATGTATAGGTAAATATAGAAGAAAGTCTTGTGGTGGCCACAACATACTAGTTTTACTTTCTTCTAATATTCAATAGAAGAAAGTATCGGATTCGTAAAAATTTTCGACCTCGGGTTTTTGATGGATTTACACGTTTTGAGAGCTGTAGAACACGATTTGACCATTTTTGGAAAATGTCTGTCTGTCTGTCTGTCAGTCTGTGTGTGTGTGTGTGTATGTGTGTGACAAAATTTTGTGGCAACTGTATCTCAGGAACTACTTCACAGAATTTCATACAAATTGGTATGTAGTTGCACCTTGACATAAATTAGTGCCTATCAACTTTTGGTAAAAATTGTCTTACAGATTGCGTTGCCATCCCGCTTTTTCTAAATTTTTAGCATGGTGATATAGGACAAAATTTTGTATAAATGTGCATAAAGAGAATTATTTTTTAGTAATCATTATGAAATTTACAAGAATTATTTGTAATAGAGATAGTCAACTGGGAAAAAAATTTGTATGTGTAGGAGCCTCGCCACCCCCCTGGGGGGGGAAGTCCCCCCTCGAGGGGAGTAAATTTTCAAGATGGGTATCTTTCTAAATGTCTCGTCAATACCTTAAAAACGAATGGTTGAACTATAAATCTGTGATAATTTAAAATAAAGTTATCGATTTTTATTACTTTTAATGAAAAAAAAAAAAAAAAAACAGAAAAAAATCTTTTTTTTTTTTTTTTTTTTTTTTTTTTTAAACGAAATTTAACCAAACTTGGTATTTAGTTGGCCCTTGACATAAACTGGAGCTGATTAGATTTGGGGATCAATCGCTCAACAGGTGGCGCTGTGATCGTATTTTTTCTAAATTTTTAACATGGCAGTATAGGACAAAATTTCGTATAAATGTACATAATGAGAGTTATTCCTAACCTGTGATTGTAAAACTAATATGAATTATTGGTAATAGTAGTAGTTAATCTACAAAAAAAGACACTTAAAATGTACAAAAAAAGCCAAGCTCAAAGAAAGAGAATTGATTAAAGTTGTGTCTAAAAAGGGTGTGATATCAAATTCCCAAGCTTACATTCAAATACTTATTTAATATTCCCTTTTAACTAAATTTTCACATGTGAATCAAGTGCCTTATGATATGTTGATAGAAATCCTTCTTTCCTGTACTAAATACATCATAGCGTGTTTCTGAAAAATATTATTATTTTTATTTATGTATGATGGGCTTGGCGGCCATCTTTCAAAGTTTTACGTTAGTTTGAATTCTATAAATCTCATCAATTATAGGATGAGTTGGTTGATTGGTTGGTTAATTGAGTTTTACATCGCACTAGTGCTGCGCAATTGGAAATAATTATAGGATGGGAGGATGGGAGAGCGCCAACTTAACACTGTTAAAACTTAAATTGATTCAACTTGTGTACGATGTTTTTAATGCATTTTTTTTTCTTTTTTAATCTGAATATTTCAACCCTTGTTGAATGGAATAACCATATTATTTTTACGAGATATTTATTCCAAGAAGCTAAATTCAAATTGGGTAAATATAACGGGGGGTGGAAGCTTCTATGCTCCCCCCCCTCTCCTTCATGTCTTTACGTTAATTTAAATTTTTATATTCTTTATTCCCGGCATTTATAGGATGGAAGTGCACTTAATACTAAATAATTATAAGAAATCATGTTATCGAAATATTTCCGTCTCTGCTGAATGGAATAGTAAAATTAATTTTATATGAGATATATTTTAAGAAACTTCTTTCAAATTGTATGAATGTTTATTCATTACTTGAAAGATGGCCGCCAAGCCCATCATACATAAATAAAAATAATAATATTTTTCAGAAACACGCTATGATGTATTTAGTACAGGAAAGAAGGATTTCTATCAACATATCATAAGGTACTTGATTCACATGTGGAAATTTAGTTAAAAGGGAATATTAAATAAGTATTTGAATGTAAGCTTGGGAATTTGATATCACACCCTTTTTAGACACAACTTTAATCAATTCTCTTTCTTTGAGCTTGGCTTTTTTTGTACATTTTAAGTGTCTTTTTTTGTAGATATCATTTATTTTTTTTAAATAGTTTTTATTTTTACTGGAATTAACCTGATACTTTACATCAGATATGTCCTGGATTTCAACCCAGCTTTCGTGCGATGTTGCTCTTTGCGTTAAACTGTATTACAAAGTTTTCTTTGCGTTAAACTTTCCATAATTCTGGTTGCCAGACATTATCCATGGGTTTTCTATGCAGACTAGTATGTCGTGTCCATCACAAAACTTTCTTCTACATTTTCCTATACATATTAACGCAGCACAAATTATTATTATTTTTTTTTATTATGAATGCTGAATATTATCAACTCAGGGAGGTATTGTTGCACAAAATGTCCAACGGAAGTAAATTTTCATCATGCAGATGGCATCCTTTCAGTTCTAAAAAAAAAATTTTAGTATACGAGCTCCACTTATCGGCCGATAGGCATCGAGATTGAATCAGCATAATGTCTCATAATGGCCTTTTCACATATTAAGTTTTGTTTCATTATATGCAACAGAACCTTTCCTTAAATTGCGAAAATCGCTGTATAGCAGCGCCACATGTTGAGATATTGGTACAAAAGTTGATAAGCACTATAATTTGTAACAATGTAAATTTATTTGTAAATTTATGCAATTCCATGTATTAATTACTCAGATATAGCCTTCTCTGAAATTGCGGCAATCACTGTATAGCAGCACCATGTTGAGCAATTGACACCAAATATTGATAAACGCTATTATACATCAAGGTTCAATTGCATATAAATTTATATGTAATTCTGAGCAGTAGATCCTGATATCTAGTTGGAACAAAACTTTCACCACACACATAGAACACACACACGCAAATAGAAATTTTCTAAAAATAGTCAAATTGTTTTCAGGATCTCTTACAACGTGTAAATCCATTAAAAACCGAAAGTCGAAATTCATTTCAATAAAATGACAAGCGAAGCGGGCAAAGCCTGCTAGTATACTATATAGAAGGAAGTAGAAATCTTTATGCATCATAATTATCATTGCCAGATTGAATTGAAGGATATTAAAATTGGATACTATATCGTGTACTGACTTTCTTATTCTAAGGTATGAAAAATATTAAAAAATCAGCAATTCAAGCTATAGATTTGAAACAAATGTTATTCAAAAATGTATTCATTTCTGTTTTCAGGGATATAAAATTTAAAATTGTACAAAGTAATAAAAGCAAAGATTCTTTGGTTAAAAAAGTACCTTATAAAAAGAAAAAGCAGCTCAATTTGAAATTAATATTTTTCGGGTAAACTGAGATGAAGCAATTTCATATTTGGCGATTTATGTCTCTTTGGCGATATTTAACAGTTTTTCAGCAATTAAGATAGGAAATTTTGATTTTTAAAAGCTAAATTTTATAAAAGTTCCTAGATTAAGTAATTGTCTATCTGAAAAACCAGTTTTCAAAGAATTCTGCCCATTTATCAGTTCTCTAGCTTGTTTTAAAAAAAATTTCTTGAAGAAGAAATTTTTTCAAAAAGTTGTCAAAACATCTAATTTTACGCTAAATTGAAAATGCTCCCATTTTTTTACTTATTAACTTAGAAAGTTCGTTTTTATCTCAAATTAAAGATCTCGTTGATACGAATATTTTACTTTTTGTTTCATTTTACTGCGATATTTGGTTCGTCCAATATTTAAAACTTTACGGGAAAAAAAATTGCCGATTTAACATGGGAAAGTTGGTTTCTGTATAATAAGCATTTAACGATCTTGGGTTATTTCTGTTGATTTTATTATTGGCGCGTTCTGCTTTGTGTTAGTGGTAGTTTGTTTGTTTTGCTTTTCTCTGAGCTTGGCTTGGCAAAACGACCGTTTCTGCTTGATTAGGAAGAAAAATTTGTGCATGTGAGGGCATCGTCCCCCCCCCCCCCCCCGGGGGAGGGGGTAAATTTTAAAGATGGGTATCTATCGAGAGGTCTCGTCAATACCTTTAAAACGAATGGTTGAACTTTAAATATGCGATAATTTAAAAAAGCTATCGATTTTTTTTTTTTACTTTTAACGAAAAAAAAACTGAAAAAAAAAAAATCTTTTTTTTTTTTTTTTTTTTAAATATTGTTACTGAGTGAATTTGTATAGGAAAATATAGAAGAAAGTCTTGTGGTGGCCACAACATACTAGATTTTTCGCTGTACGTGTACAAGGCATTTGCACTATATTTTTGCTTTTCATGTCATTTTCATTGTTTAGATAAAAGTATGTAAAGTCGGGGGGGGGGGACGCAACACTCGCTGTAATTTCGTTAAATGGACGCAGAAAAATTTAACAGGCACCATTCAACAGGAAATTAAATACACTTTCTGAAAATATTGTCGAATTTTTAATTAGGGGTTATCTACATATTGAAATGAGCGCCAACTTTGATTTTTTTTTTCAATAGCAACACCCAATTTTGACTTCATATTCGAATTTCTGAAGTCTGGCAGTGCGGAAAAGTATACTATTTATGCATTTTATCTTTAGTATTCATAGAGTTATAATAAAAAATGTGGTAGGGGGTTATCTGTAAATGTAGAAAAATAAAATTAAGATCCTACAAGAATTAGACAAAATTTTACTGTTTCACACCGGAAATATTTCAAGGAAAAAAAAAAATACATTACACTTACAATTGGTCAGACAATACTCTTTAGAAAAGTGCAATATTTTTCAATTAAAAAGTGTCTATCATGGATATACTGATCACCAATAAAGCTTAAATTTTCTTTCGTATGTATGCGTATGTACGCGTTGTCGCGATCCCAGGAATTCAAATATAAAATAAAAATAGGGCATTACCATTGAAAAAAATCAAAGTTGGTGCGCGTTTTAATATGTAGACGACCCCAATTCAAAATTTAACTTCATTTTCTGAAACTACTCACAATTCCCCGTCGAATGATACCTATTACATTTTTATGCATCGATTAGTAACGAAGTTACGTCGAGTGTTGCGTTTCTTTCCCCGACTGTACAAATAAAACAACGTAACGTCTGTGGGAAATGTGTTCGCCCGATCGTCCGCTGTTTGGGGGTGACAAACGTCAAATAGTAATATTTATTTCATACCGGAAATATTTTAGAAAAAGGATTACATTATTATCAGTTTCCTTGTGAAAACATTGCATGCATTTTTGGATTTAAGGTTTTTCTAACCTATCCCGCAATGTAAATATTGAGTTTGACTCAATAATATCGTGTTGTGAACTCATAATTTGTTGCCGCTGATTGTTTTCTTTTTTCCCAGCCCGACAGCTGCAAACAATTGATGCTGCTGTAGGCAGACATTTTTTAGCATTACCTTGTACCACTTTCACTATATTCGCTAGATCTATATTTTCACACTTA
Source organism: Salticus scenicus (assembly GCA_963930645.1). Lineage (NCBI taxonomy): Eukaryota > Metazoa > Arthropoda > Arachnida > Araneae > Salticidae > Salticus > Salticus scenicus. The sequence continues at coordinate 1,612,763 of CAWVNO010000515.1, read as the reverse complement.
CAGGCGATTTTTAATTTATACATTAAAAAAAAAAAAAAAAAAAAAAAAAAGTTGTGGCTACAATGCAAAACATTAATTAATCAAATGTTGAATATTTTCTTAATAGTTTAAGGAACTGAGTGCACATTTCTGATTTTGTTTGTAACATTTTACTTAGCAGTCACGCATGCTTTTTAAGTTTTTTAAGTGTTTATTTTTGGTATAATTTGATGTGCCTGCCCGTTTGTTTCGGTCACTGGTTTGCCAACATCCGATCATGTGAATCATTGTATTTCATAAGTCACGATGTCACGATTTAGAAATCAGATAGACGCATAATCATGATGACGTGACGATACTTTTTGTTTGTATTTTTCCTTATCCTAATATGAAGCTAATAATCTGTTGATTCTCTTACCTGACACTCAACCGGCGATTTTCTTTTCTTTGCCAGGTTAGAAGTGAGAGAAAAAACTGCACAGATTCTCAGAATGAAAACGTGCAAGACGAAAATGTAGGTAACAAAAACATTCTTTTAAATATATAGTCTCCGTTCCTTTTTTTTTTTTTTTTACTCTATTTAAATAGCATTGTATGTAAACTGTAATCATTGTTTCCTCATTTTTTTTTTTTTTTTAATTCTCATATCTCATATGTGTTATACTTCTTAATGCTTATTATAAACCCTACATTTCTAGAACATGTTGGATTGTGAGACATCGCTTTTGTTTCATTCATAAATAAACAAGTTTTTCCAAAGCATTATGTCCTATGAGAGGCATTTCTATAAAACGTATTTTAATACCGTTACTTTACACAAATCTTAATGAAATTGAAATATGTTATTCGAGTCCACTATCGAATGTTTCTCATTAAAAATGGAGTAAACACCTTCACTAGTTTATGTACAGAGACACCCGTAAATTTTCCAAAGCATTATGTCCTATGAGAGGCATTTCTATAAACCATATTTTAATACCGTTACTTTACACATATCTTAATAAAATTGAAATATGTTATTCAAGTCCGTTATCGGATGTTTCTCATTGAAAATGTAGGAATTCACATCTGGGTTCCTATGAACATCACTGGTTTGTATACAGAGATACTCGAAATTATTCCTGTGCTCTATGAGAGGTATTTCTATAAACTTAATTTGAAGGACTGTACTATGCACAAATCTTAATAAAATTAAAATATATTATTCATATGCACAAAAGAATGATTTACATAGAATACAGTATGATTAGCATTAGATTTACAGGGCCACACAAAATATTCAGTTACATTAATTTGTATTATTGGAAATTTGCTGAAATTACATTTTCGTTTATATTAATTTTTTTTATCATTTTCTAAATGTTTATAATACTTTCCAATAAGGTTGAAAAATGCTAATGACTTCGATTTGCCGGTCTGACTATCCGCTCTTTAACTCACTTAAATATTCATGAAATTTCTTGAAACTGATCTATGATATTCAGGTTCACTTTCGGTTGTTTCCTACAGAAAATGGATTGATTATCTCTTCTGGCTTGTGTACAGGGACACCTAAAATATTCCAAAGCATTATGTTTTTATGAACTATATTTTAATTCGTTTATTTTACACAAATTTCAATGAAATTGAAATATGTTGTTCAAGTTCATTATCGGATGTTTGCTATATTAGAAAATGGAGTAAATACCACTTGTAGTTTGTGTACAGAGTTATCCAAAAATATTCCAAAGCAATTGTTCTAAGGTAGGTATTTCTATAAACCAAATTTTAATAACTTTACTTCGAACAGATTTTAATAAAGTTGAAATATGTTATTCATATGCACAAAAGAATGCTTTCTACAGAATGTAGTATGATTAGCATTAGATTTACAGGGCCACACAAAAATATTCAGTTACATTGAAAGCTTTTATTGCAAATTTGCTGAAATTGCGTTTTCGTTTACATTTAGTGATGTACAACACTTTTTAAGTGGGAATAGGATTTCAATTTAAGTATCTATCTGTCCGACTGTCCATCTTCCCGCCCCATCGTCCGTAAATATTTTTAGAATTTTTACAAAATTATATATGTTATTCAAATTCACTATGGAATGTTCCCTATTTTAAATGACATTTATATATCCTGTGCAACTAGTTTGTGTACAGGGACAACCGAAAAAAAAAAAAAATAAATAAATAAAAATACCAATACATTGCATTTTAGGACAAATATTTTTGAAAATTAAATTTAAAGATTGTAAAAATCATAAAGAAATTTACATTTACTGTTAATATGTTAAAATAATATTTTGTATAGAATATGATTTTGTTAACCTTCAGAATTACAGGGCTGCACTAAAATATTCAGATACATTATGGGCAGCAATTAGAATATAAGGGCTACTTTTTTTTTAGTGTTAAGCATTTTTAACACTTCCTAACAATGTTTAAGTATGATTAGATATTCAATTAGTCTATCTGTATGCTTCTCAGAACTACTATCTGTCCGTTGTGTGATTACGTAGACAAAGAGTATCGAAAGTTATACAATACAACAATTGCGTACATTTGGAAAGTGTCAATAATCAATGTGTACCGCATGATTTTGCGTTCTTGTTTCTTTTTCTCTGAGGCGTATGGGGAAAAATTGAAAGAATTACGGTATTTTGCTCTGCTAAAATAATATCTTTCTATATTGAAATTTATTCCGAAAATCCTCATTTGGACAAAACAGCTTTAGAAGCAATTAATTTTATAAAACAACCTTTGAAAATGTATTACTGTGTCGTTTATTTTATTCGCTTAAAAACTTTTAAAGCGAATTTGCCATCTATTGGGGGGGGGGGGGGGGGAAAGAAAGAATTTATCCTGTATGAAAAGCAGGGTTTTTCTTCATTTCACACTGCATTAGTGTCTATTTTTTCGCTTTATAAATGATCGTGTTTAATTATTTGAATAACAATTTTTTCATATTTGTTTATAAAGTTCTTATACTTCTTCATCTGCTTCTATTGTTTGGAAATTGTGATACAAAAGTAGAACTACCAATCTTAAATCAATGCTTAACATATATGCATAGTAATAGCGTATAAAAATGCATACTTTAAACTTTTATGAATATAACATGAAAAAATTAAATTGAGGTAATAATGCTGTTGAGAACTTTGTGCTTTTTATAGGTTTGCTTGATAGGAAATCATGATTACATCACCATTTTGCCATTGTGTTATTCTTTAAGTGATCGCTTAAACTTAAAACTTGGATAAAAATTATTAAAAAGCACAAAACAATTATTTTTATCTGCTGTGCTACGACTGTTCATTCAACTAATATATTTTAAGAAAAGGGGGATAGTTACCCTATACTCTCAGTGATACTAAGAGGGATATTCAGCACAGGAAAGTGGTTAAAAATTATAGCATCACTTTGTCACCATCTTTTGAGCGTTGAAGAAACTGTATGGAATGGGAAAACTGAAGAGAAAACTTGTATGCAGAAATCGTCCGCTAAGAAATATGTATCAAAAGAGACTTTCTTTCAGAAATGGTAAAGTAAGTTCCTCTGAATTAAAATAGGGTTCGAAAATCGAATTTCGTGTTGTTGCTTGCAACCAGATGAATGCTTCGAAGTTAATTGTGTAAATATTATTTCAAAACTTATTGTAAAAAAAAAAAAAAAAAAATCTATAAAAGTGTATGTTTTTTTTTTTTTTTTAATTCAAAAAGCATCTTTTTTGAATAGCAGATTTTCTTTCGCTAGCGTGGAAGCCCCACAGTGACCTATAGTCCAGGCAACGAAGGCCAAAATTTGACGAATAGAAAAAAAAAATCGTGTAGTTTTGAAATTTTGCATACTCATAGCTGAGAGGGTCCTGAACAACATACTAAAAGTCCCCGCCCGTGGTGGGTGAGCGGGGAGCAGGGGGGGGGGCATTTAAGGGGGGCACTTTTCAGTTTTTATTACATATCTTAAAAACTATCGCATTTAGAGAAAAAATGTCAATTACAAAATTAATTTGCGTAAAATTTCCTATAAAAATATACACTACATTTTGTTTGTATGATCAATAGTTTAGAAGATATAGGGGAACGAAATAACACATTTTCTTGAAAAATTCTGTTTTGCAATAGTAAAATCAACTAAAATGTGTAATTAAAAGGGTTCTAGTTATATATTTTCTAATGCACAAAACAAATATATGCATAGGGTATATGTAAGGATAATACAGCACGTTTTGTACATTTTAAATAATTTTAAGGTTAGTAGGCACAAGTTGTGGTTTAGGTAAAATTGCTTTTTAATCCCTGACTTAAAAGAGGGGTGTTATAAATTTGAAGTCTTTGTTTGTCTTTATACTTGTAGTCATTTCATTTAAAAACATTTTTTTTTTTTTTTTTCTGAGGAGTCATTTCAGGCAGTGCAAGAGAAATGCTTTTGATTCATAAAAATACTTTTTTATTATTAAAAATAATTATTTTTCAGAAATTTAAAACACTGCAAAGAAAATATTCTAAAACTATGTCAATATATAAAAATGAAAAATTGTTATATAAAATCAGTCTTTGAAATCATAACTACACGTTTTATAGGCAAATGTATTCTGTGTGTGTGTGTGTGTGTGTGTGTTTTATGTTATTTACAATAGTAACATAAACTATAATTTGTAATTAAAAGGATTCGAGTTAAATATTTTCTACTCATACAAATAAATATCTATATGTGCATGTGCGCGCGCAATGCGCCAAGTTTAAAGTGTGGAAGTCAAAATATACAAATTAAAAAACTCCACTTTTCTGTAAGATATCAGTAAGATAGAAAGCAACCTTTATATTTTCTTAACTATTGATCATACTAACAAATGTAATAGGCATTTTCATGGGAAAATTTCACGTAGTTTAATTTTGTAATTGACATTTTTTATCTAAATGCGATAGTTTTCAAGATATTAATAAAAACTGAAAAGTGCTTCCTTTAAATGCCTTCTGCCCTACTCCGCTCGCCTCCCACGGTTGGGGACTTTTAGTATATTGTTCAGGACAGGACACTTAACCTTATGACTGTGCTCAGTTTCAAAGCTATTACGATTTTTTTTATGTTGATTGGTTTTGGGTCTGCGTTATCTGGATTTTTACCTAAACCACCACTTGCGCCTACTAACCTTAAAATTATTTAAAATATACAAAACATGCTGTATTATTCTTACATATTCCCTATGCATATATTTGATTTGTACATTAGAAAATATTTGACCGAAACTCATTTAATTACACACTTTAGTTGATTTTACTACTGCAAAAAAGAATTTTTCAAGAAAATGTGTTATTTCGTTTCCCTATATCTTCTAAACTATTGATCATACAAACAAAATGTACTATATATTTTTGTAGAAAATTGTACGTAGATTAATTTTGCAATTAAAAAGTTTTTCTCTAAATGCGATAGTTTTTAAGATATTTAATAAAAACTGAAAAGTGCCCCCCTTAAATGCCCCCCTCCCCCCCGCTCACCCACCACGGGCTGGGACTTTTTGTATGTTGTTCAGGACCCTCTTGGCTATGAGTATGCAAAATTTCAAAACTACACGGTTTTTTTTTTTTTTTTAATGTTGATCGGTTTTGGGTCTTCGTTATCTGGATTTTTACTCAAACCGCCACTTGCGCGTACTAGCCTTAAAATTACTTAAAACTTACAAAACATGCTGTATTATTCTTGCATATTCCCTATGCATATATTTGTTTTGTACATTAGAAAATATTTGACAAGAACCCTTTTAATTGCATACTTTAGTTGATTTTACTATTGCAAAAAAGAATTTTTCAAGAAAATGTGTTATTTCATCCCCCTATATCTTCTAAACTATAGATCGTACAAACAAAATGTAATGTACATTTTTATAGGAAATTTTACCCAGATTAATTTTGTAATTGACATTTTTTCTCTAAATGTGATAGTTTTTTAAGATATTTAATAAAAACGGAAAAGTGCCCTCCTTAAATCCCCCCCCCCCCCTGCCACCCGCTCACCCACCACGGCGGGGACTTTTAGTATGTTGTTCAGAACCCTCTTTGCTATGAGTATGCAAAATTTCCAAACTACACGATTTTTTTTTTCTATTTCTCCTATTTTGACTGGACAACTAGAGGTTTTTCTCTCAAAATTAGTAGACGGGAAGTGGCGGGTTTTGCTCAGATTTCGTTCCTTGACCTAACTGATTGGAATGCTCCTTGATTTTCACTGAAACTCGCATGAATATGGGCTAGGACCTCTTAGAAAGACTTCCATGGAAGTATTCTTCCCAGGCCTAGGTCTCTTGCGTAGACACATTTCCTTAACCCTCACGCACGTCATCAATAGATGAATGTGACTAAATAATTCTCTCAAGCTAAACTAAATATAATTTCAATGGCTCTTTTGGAATGCTGTATGTTAATCGCAGACAAGAGCAGACATTTTACGTGGATTATGTACGGAGTGCTTTTAAGTTTCTGATTTCTTAGATAACCTGAAGTTTCATTTCCAGCAAAACAAATTAGCAAAAATGTACTTTCTAACATAGACGCTTTGAAGACTAAATACATCGATTGAATAACATCCTAATAAAAATCTTTCGTACCATTTCCAAATCTCTGCATTAATTCAATTTTTTAAGGTTATTTGGCAGTATGTTATAGAGCTACAAATTTGAATTATATTTCACAGAATTTGTTCCTCTTGCAGATATTACATTTTCGGATTTCAGATTAAAGTTCTGTACGATGTTATCTAATTCGGATAATGAAGTTTTATTCTGGAGACTAGGGGGTTCTGTCCCGCGTTCACTCCGCTCACCAACCCCCGAGGGAGGCTTTGGCTCCCCTCGACTCGCTTCGCTTATTAACTCTTGCAGGTCTCTGCTTGCCTAGTCGCTGTTTTACCCTTCACTGAACAAGAATATTAAAAGTGCATAACACAAGACAAAAGCAGAACAATATTATAGATTTCCCCCTATTCAATGTCAAATTCAAATACATAATATTTAATACAAACTTTTTTTTTTTTTTTTTTTTTTTTTTTTTAATGAAATATTATGCTAAAAATCAGTATCTTTATATATACAAAAGGCAATGTGTGTACAAAAGGCAGTGTGTGTCTGCGAACAGCGTAGCGCAAAGACAGCAGCTCAGACAGTCGCGTAATTCGACACGAAGGTGCCCCCCGAGAGATCCCAGTGCATCTTGAAGTCCGATTTTAAAATTTTGATTAGTTTTCTTTTAATTAATTAAAATGTGAATATAATAACCTCATAATAGCTTTAAAAATAACCATTTAAATTCTATCCATAATTTAATTGTTGCCAAAAAGCAACTTACAAGTTCTTTTTTTTTTTTTTTTTTTTTTTTTCAGACAGGAAAATAAATGCATTTACTTAAACGTAAACAATAAAAAAAAATATAAAAAATTAAATTATACTTCTCACAAAAATTGACGTCATTATCACTTTGAAAATTTCATAGACATTGATAAAATAACAATATAGTTTATGATGCTAATATATGTTGTTCTAAAATGCTCTTTTATTTATTTATTTTTTTTTTAACTACTATTTTTTACATTTTTATTGTAAAGTTGCTATTCAAGGAAAAAAAAAAAGCCCATGCCATCACACTCACATTCTATTGCGTAGCGTTTCTTTATTACACTAAACTCCATGAACTATAAATAATTTATTTTATCAGTTATAGATCTTCCAGGGCGATTTTTTAAATTTTGGCGTTGACATACACAGAACATTTTTCGCCAAGAAGTTTAATTTAGCAACAGCCATTTAATCTAAGTAGCGCATCAAATTTATAAATAAATTAGAAAATATTAGAAAAGGAAAAAATAAATTAAACCGATAATAGTAGTCACATAAATGATCTATTTTCATCTGAGTAGATAATTTTATAGAAAAAAGTGCAGTTTTAAAAATAGATAATTTATTTCAGCAAGCACTATTTTAAACCTAAAAACCATTAAAAATATAAACAGGATATGAAGAATTCTTATAAATTAACGAAAAAAGTGTCTGATAAAAGTATTAGCAAAATAGTATTCCCCTTTTTATACAAGAAATTATTTTTTTAAAAAAGAAGAAAAATTCATTACTAATATGACGACAAAAATTCAAAAGCCGCCATGGGAGAGATTTTATAAAGTTGTGTAGCACGATAATGTTTACTTATTTATTTATTTTTTGTATATACCAATCACTACGCTAACTTTTCATACAAATAAATAAGCTTTGACTGCACTTACACGCTGTCGGGTAAAAATATTTGATTAATTCAAATTAACATTTAAATAAATAAATAAAAATAGTATTAATGAGAAATATATATATATATATATATATATAACCATAAAAACTTTAGTTGTCTAAAATACGGCAGAAATAGTGCTCATAGCATATTGTTACAAGGGATTAAATCTTTTCCCCTGCATCAACTGTACTGTTGCAATGAAATTAATTTTACAGGCAAAGTGAATATAAAAGGGCAGTTCATTCTCTTTCAGTGGAGTCAATCTTGGCGACAAACGTGGCGAGTGGGCGACCAAATTTGAGTGGAAAATGGTAGTTTAGAGTTCCCGAACTTTCGAAGCTCTCCGACATATGGGAGCATAGATCTTAAGCTTTCCATGGGATTCTCAATGGAATCATCGTCAAGTCCCATCGCTAAAAGTTATAAATAGAAGTGAGTTGATTTTTGCGAGAGAGTGTGTAGTCACTGCGATTCAGAGTTATCAGAGACCTAGTCTGAGTGATTGTACTTTAGGGATTAAGCTATAAGCTACTGATCATTTTTCGTGAGTTAGCGAAGATTCCTGCTCTGGAGTATTTGATGTTATTTACTTTACTTCTGTGGAACAAGTGACTGTTTTTTGGACTGTTCCAGAACATTCATCGAATAATGACTTTTGCTGTACGAGTAACAGCTTCAAATGTTTCCAGATTATTCGAAGAATAACACTACGATTTGACTGTTTTCGAAAATATCCGTTTTAATAATAGTTTTGTTGTACAGATTCGAGAATGTCAAAAAATATTTGATATCGCCTAGGAGGTCCCACATAGGTGCCAAGTTATTGCGGATTTTCCATAATTTTAATACCGAAAATTTTTTAATGGATTCTTTTGTAATAATTATCTGCAATTTAATGGTACAAGTTTTACTTTTTCTTTGTTGTGGTACGAAATTGGTTTTTCGTTTGTAGTAACTTGGCACCTCTGTTCCCAATTATTCAGTTAAAAAAAAGAAAAAAAATCATTTAAATATAATGACCAGCGAAGCGGGTAAAGCCTGCTAGTACATGTATTTATATAAATGATAGATATCTTAATAAACTTTAACCTTAATGTTTTAGCATTTAATAGATACATGTCAATACCAACACAACAAAAATAAAACTGATAATAACACATTGCTAAAACTATAAGAAAAAGGTTTGGTACTGACGTCCTTAGCGACTTTTAATTTTTTGTCACTATTTAGCGATGATTTTTTTTTTTTTTTTTTTAGTATAATTGTTTGTTTATTTTATTTATTTATTTTTTTCTTTAAATCTAGTACCTATTATTATTTTTCCCCCCCTAATACCTATATTTTTTCCTATTGAAATTTTTAGTTAATTTAGGGCAATATGTAATACTCTATATATACTTTTAATGTACAGCTAGGTAATAATTTTACACTTTCGAAAATATCTGAAAAGAAAGAAGGATTATTACTATTATTACTATTATTATTTTAATTTGCAAAAGCCTCAGCTTCAATTTTTAATTCTCTCCTGCCTACAGTTTAAAATAACGAAGGATAAAATGCACTCGATTCTCTATAAGAATTTTAGGTGATGAATTATTTTTCTTGTCATAATTAGAAATAGGAAATGTATCCTAGAAATGTTTATTTCTATAATGTTAAAAAATTATTAATACAAAATTAGAAAATGCTGTCATTTATAAATGAGTTTAAATTTGACTAAAATATTTTTTTATGCCAAAATATATCCGAAGTATTTTAAAATGTGTTTTTTTTTTTTTTTTTTTTTCTTTTTTTTATAAGCAAGATAAATATTATTCATTATTCAAAAATTTAAAAAAAGTTGATTATTCACACACACACATACACACACACACAATAAATAAATAAATAAATAAATAAATAAAAGAGAGTGTATATAAAAACTTGGTTAACAACATAAGAAATTGCCAGTAATAAAAATTATTTTCTAAAATTATTATTTATTATTATTATTATTATTATTATTATTTGAAGGTATCTGCAGACGATTAATTACAATCTTAAATTCATTTTTTCATGAAAAATATATAAGATAACTCTTTTTATTTTTTTACAGGCTATAAATTTCTTTGCTACCCATAGCAACACTAACATTTATTTCATTATTATTATTATTATTTTATATCACTGACTACATTTTAATTTCTCTGGGGGGAAATGACGTCATTGTCAGAAAAAACAACGTAATAAAAGAAACTATCTGCAAGTTCGCAAATAGAGTACCTTTGCTAACACGAAGTTTTTCATTAATAACTTCGCAATCTTAATTTGAACTATAATAAGCATTATTAATCTTTCCGAGAAGTGTGAGAAAAACTATTCACAGGAAATTACATCAAAAGAAAATGGAATTACAGGAGAGGCTGTAATCATCCGACTCAAGAAATTTATATTCCTATATAAAACTGCAGAAAATGTAATCCACCAATAATTTATGCAACTATAAACGTGAACGTTGCTGTGACCCACCACTGGATAGCAAAGTTCCTTTCACCCCCAAAAATAAACTTATCTTGATCCACTGGTGGGCCACGTAATAGTTGAGGTATTCAATCATTAATTTCTTATATCCCAAAATAAATGCTACTGTTATTGCAACAATGCTACTGTTATCCGCGTTTGTAATGATCGATAGATGGCGCTCTCTGAACTGCAGTTGTTAGTAAATATAATACCCACGTGTATTTATTATTCTTCTTTCTCCGCCATTTCATCATGGAAAATCGATTGCATAATATGATGATATGCAGTGGTGTGATAATTTCACCTTAGCCCACCAGAGGGCGAGCATTTCATTACAATCGCGGATTGCAGCTTTATAAAAAGTACACTAAAAATGAATGTTCTTCATGACTGCAACAAAAGGTATACAAGCCTGTAAAACAGATTAATTTTTTAACATCTTTGATTTATTATTGAATTTCATTAATTTTAAACTTTATACCTTTAAACTGTAATAGTAATTAAGAATATTATTTATGACTAAAAATAAACTTCTGCTTTTATTCATTTGCTAAATGATTTAAAAGAAAATCAGAAATCAAATATAATGCTAATATGAGGCAAAATAGTCCTGTCGTACTAAATTAAATTTTGTCTCTGACGTATTTTTTTTTTTTTTTTTTTAGAGACAAGATTTAATTTTGTCTCTGACATATAGTTTTTTTTTTTTTTTTTTTTTTTTTTTTTGAGACAAAATTTAATTTAGTACGACAGGACTATTTTTTATATTACAAACTTTTTTTTCGTTTTGTCGGCGTATGTGATAACTGTAGATACTCCTACCTCCGTTTGCAAACTTTTATTGGAAAAGACTGCGTCTATACGGTCTCCCGTCGTATAGTATTTTGGATTTGTTCGTAAATCAAGGTTTATAGTTTTTAATACTTCGACGATTTCTTTTCCGCTTTCTGAATTAAAATACCCCATCAAAAAATAAACAAAATGAAATAAATTCAAATTTATTTTTATTTAACTGTAGGAACGTATGCAAAATAGTTTATTCCATGATTTTGAATCCGACTGTCTACAAAAAGCTTCAGTTAATGAAAATGACGCCAGAAGTAATGTTCATGATGCATGTGAGAAAAATGGCTAATTCAAGCGTTTTATTATGGTTTTATTTTAACACTTTCCAACAAAGGTGAAAAATTTCATGACTTCGGTTTGTCGGTCTGTCCGCGCTCTGTATGTGCGGATATATACAATGGACTTGAAAACCCTTGACCTCTGCTTTTATCAGGGGTGGCGCCAGCTAGGGGGCCGGGGGGGGGCACAGCCCCCTCCCCGTCGGGGAGTCCGTGACCCCCCATCGGGGCATATTACTAAAATCTGTCGGGGAAAAATTATGAAGTTTTCAGTTTTTCTCCTATTAGCAGCACTTCTTTTCCTTTTACAAATTTCGAGCAATCCAGTTTTTACTTTCTATATTCAATAGAAGAAAGTATTGGATTAGTAAAACTTGTCGAATTCCGGTTTTCCATGATGTTACACTTTTTGAGAGGTCCAGAACACGTTTTTACCATGACATTTGTAGAAAATATCTGTCTGTCTATGTGTGATAAAAATTTTGTTCTAACTGTATCTCAAGAACTACTGCATAGAATTACATATAAATTTGTATGTAGTTGCCCCGTGACATAAATTAGTGTCCGTTAACTTTTGTTCCAAATCACTCAATAGGGGGTACAGCCGTACAGCAATTTCTTTCATTCAAGGGAAGGCTACATCTCAGGTTCTATTTTGAATAATCGAACAAAACTTGATATATGAGAGGGCCATTATAAAACATTAAGCTGATTTAACTTAGGTGCATATTGGCAGATAAGTTACATTGTTCTGCTGCCATTTTTCCCGAGATTAGGAAGGCTATATCTCAGTTTCTATTGTATAATATTGCAAATAACTTTGTATATGACAATGCCATTATGAAACACTATGTGGAATCAGTTTGAGCGCATATAGCTAGATATGTGAGGCTCCTGTGCTTCAAGTTTTCCCGTGAATGGAAAGGCTATATATTAGATTCTATGCTATATAATTGCCTAAAACTTGGTATATGAGAGGGCCATTTTAAAACACTTTGCTGATTCAATTTGGGTGCATATGAGCCAATAGGTGGTGCTGCTGTTATGTAATTTACTCCGGGAACAGGAAGACAACTTCTATTAAAAGACCACCTCTCTGGATAGAGAGCCAATTTTCAACAGCACGATAGGTGGCCTTCTTAGGAAAATTTGACTGTATCTGTGATCAATGGATACGAAGATTAATTTTTTTAAGAATTTACCTTCATGTACCCTGTACATATTTTATTCTGTGGAACAAAAATAGTATACACTCAGAGTAAGGCACGATGATCTCCAAAACCACAAATGGAATGGTACAAATATTAACAGTAATGTTATTAATAACAATATTGCTGTTTTTGACGAATAGTCATATAATAAACTCTCTCTATACAGTGCCCCCCTGTCGGGGAGGTGGCGTCCCCCCGTCGAGGAATTTCTGGTGCCACTACTGGCTTTTATTCTTCAATATTAATCTTAGATATGACAAATTACAAAGATATGTAAAAAGTATATAAATGAATAAAATAATTTTATAAAATCGGTCAAAAATTACGGAGGATTCAATTTTAAGAGTTATAAATTTTCAACTTTTATCCACTTTCAAATAATTTCCAATGAGTAAAATACGTTTGATATCGCAATGAGATCATGTACAAAATTTCAGCATATTAAAAGGTTCTAGCGATATGCTTAAACTGAGCTGAGCTGTTGACACATTAGCCGCAAATTAAAATGTAAATACTTTTACTACTTTACGTGTATATACTATATATATATTCAATAGAAGAAGTATTGGATTGATAAAATTTTTCTATTCTCGGTTTTCGATGGCTTACAAGTTTTAAAACGTTCTGAGCATAATTTGACGGTTAGAAAATGTCCGTCTGCATGTATGTGTGTCAGGCAAAGAAAAGTTTTCAGCCAATTCTAGTTCGTGAACTAATGTGGAGAAAAAAAAAAGTTAAATTTTGTCACGTCTTGACATAATTTGATGCCTATCAAGTTTTGGTGCATCACTCAAGTCACTGTCGTCCCGTTTATCAAACTTCAATATGGCAACATAGGATGAATTTCCATATAAATGCACGCAATGAGGATTATTTTTAATCAATCTTTATTTACATATATATTATGCAGGAGCATTGCTTCTCCTCCTCCTCATTCGGGGAGGTATGAGTTTTTAATACGATTTTTTTTTTTTTTTTTTTAAGAACTTGTCAATATTTTTAAAACGAACCGTTGAAAACTGTATCTGCGAAAATTTAAAATAAGTTTATCAATTTTTTTCATAATAATAACAATATTAAAGAAATTTCTTAAGATGTTATCTTTAGCGCACAAAATCGCCTTTATTCCGGTATTTCAGGTCTATACTTTTCTGAGATAAAAATCGTCTGCACTGACCATGGAAAATATTCTTGATAAAAAGTAATTTTAAAGAATGATTTGTAATTGTAGTTCATAAATTTGTACAGGAAAATGTAGAATAAAGTTTTGGGATGGCCACATATTTTTGTTATAATCTTTTTCATTCGTAATTTCTGTATGACCCTTAAAATGCAATCTACTAGAGAATTTTTCTCCGTCGGAGAATTTGGGCCGAGACGTTGGAAAGTCTGCTTTATGTCTTGTCATATCTTGGATACTTTTTACAAAACATTTTAAATTTTACATATGATTTTACTATTGTATGGACACATTTCATTCATTATAATTTTTTTTTTATATAAGAGCTGCATACAAATTTAAATTTTGTAATACTTGAAATTAAATATGTTGAAATTTAAATTAATTTTATTAAATTGTGTAGAAAATACTATATATGCTTAAAAGAAGAAACTTATTTTAAATATTCCTGAGACCGATAAAAGAATAAATGAACTATAAAAACTACCGTATATTTGAGTATATGTAGAAAAACTATATATACGCAAAAGAAGTTGATCGTGTAAGTGAAAACAATGAAAGTAAATTCAAGTAATTCAATTGAATAAATTCAATGAAACTGAAAAAGTTAAAAAAATAAAATAAAATAGAAATAAAATAAATATGTAAAATAAGTTACCTTCAATAAAAAACATGCATGTAAAATAGTTGTGTTTCACAATGATATTTTTCTTGAATATATGCATTTACATATAAATGTAATATTTATGTTTTCTATTTTTTTTTTTTTTTTTTCTAATGCAGCTAAAACTGAAAAAAATTATTGAAGAAAAGGAGCAAGAAATATCAAGGCTAAAAGTAAGAAGCATTAATTATTACATTTAAACTTAAAAATATACAAACACAAAAATATCTTGTGTGTAACAAACACATGATTCCCATTACCTGCTTCTACTTATATTACAATTTTTTTTTTTTTTTTTTTAGATAGTACGGTCAAAAGACGTTAAATTTACTTAACTAATCAGACACAAATTTTTCTGTTTTAATAAACTAACATATACGTAATAAAACCATATAAAAGACAATTTATATAGTGAGTTAAAGAAAATCGGTAGAGCCGTTTTTTTTTTTTTTTTTTTTTTTTTTGAGACATTGATTTCTGAAATCGAAAACTAACTTTCCTAGTCAGAATGCCTATCAATTTTCTTGTAATAACAAAATAGAAAAAATACATGCAAAAGAAAGAACAACTAAAAAGGGGTTTATACAGCAAATTTCAAGAAAATAATTAGAGCCGTTTTTGAGTCTACGGTCCCAATTCCGGCTTTTCACGTCCCACTTCGTTCTCTCCAATTTTCACGAAAACTTGCGCTGTTATCTGTACACCGGACCTGTCTTAATTATAAAGTTTCGTTGTTCTGTCTTTTTACACCTTGTGATATGAAAATGTGAATATTCCCCACACATACGTACACATGTTCTGATCGATTTCCCAAAACCACTTTTTTGTACTCAAGAAACATGTAAATTAAATTAAAACTCTATAGTACACACACACATATATATATATATATTATATATATATATTGCCAAATACAATACTTTCATTATTTATGGCAGTCGGATCATGAATATAAAATATCGCAATTAAAAATAGGGTAAACCACCTCTCAAAATATTTTGCCGTTATTCGCATAGATAACTAATACCTTGTGCCTCCAGAAAACTTTCTTCTGTATTTTTTATACAAATTCAGGCAGTACAAATGACTTATGAAATTAATTATTTATTAAAATTCTTTCATATGATGAATGCAAATTGATTTTTATGATAGAGAAGTGTAACACTAAATGTCGAAAGAAGGTCCTCTTTATGCTGACATCTGACGAAATGCTTATTATTATTATTATTATTATTATTATTATTTACTGAAAGAAATCGATAAATTTGTTTTAAATTATCACGGATCCATTGTTCAACCATTCAATTTTAAAGATACCTATATTGAAAATTTACACCCCTGGGAAAGGGGAGGGGGAAGCAAAACCCTTACGTATGGGGAAAAAAAAAATCTTGGTTGACAATTGCTATTATAAATATTCCAGGTGTCCCGACATTTCAAAAATTCATAAAAATTGAAGGAATCGGTAGAATTGAACGCGGTTTGCGAAAAAGTCATTCACGTGTGAAGGGGGATTTTTCTGGTAAAGAAAAAAGTAATAGTTAAGATTTTTGTCAATAGAGGGAGCTGTACGTTAGCAAATCACACATTTCCTTGAAAAACTATATTTATTTGCATGCAAATGTTTAGAGGTATTTAAATCCTATCCCAAGTGTCCGCCATCACCATAAATTATAGTTTGCAAGCGAGTTACAACCTGGTGACAGCACAGGTAACTGCAGCTTCAGTCGAAAGTTTTCACGAATCCAGTATTTTCATCTTAACAAAATAAATACATTTGTATAACCGGAATAATGTGCTTGTAGTGAAATGGGATAAGAGATTCATATCATTCTAAATCCATAGGAAAAAGTATTAAATTCTTGATCATTTATTTTTCCGTTTTTTGGGTTAATGTAAGTGGTTTTTAATTTCTCGATTTTGCTTTTCTTATTTTTAGAAAATGCTTGTTAAAGTGTTAATTGACTTTTGACAGTGACCACAACACAGTTTCCCGGCTGCACTATGTATAACGGTTCCAAGTTCCCACCATTTGCATTAGCGCCTTAATCGGGCATTTCACTTTAGGTACTAACTAGACGATAAATGGGGTTTCTATTGTTCAGGCCTTACGTTTTTTCGGACAGATTATCATCTTCACTGTATGACAATAGATGACAGCACTAGACAATCTTTACAGTTGAAAAAGAGAAAAAAAAATTAATTAAAAAAGAGTAAATAAATAAATAAATTCGAAAATTGGGCATCAGAACAGAAAAAAAAAAAAAAAAAAAAAAACTCCATGCTAAAATTTATAGTTCTGCGATCAGCCGTTTGCCTAAAAAAAGCGAACAACACACCTGTAGTTTAACTTTGTTTGTCTCTCGTCATACTTGCAATTTAAGATACAGTGAAGACATTGAGGTATTTTCTTTTATCAATTGGCATCTTTTATATTAATTATCTGCAAAAAGTAACGCATTAGCCGTTGGAAGATAAAACCCACGACCTTCACGTTATTAGCCTGACGTACTAACCAACTGAGTTAATGGGCCACGACAAGACATTTTACTTTTACGTTTTCATCTCTAAAGATGATCATTTCAGAAATTTATAGACTTTAATTATTTTTAAAATAACTAATCAAAATTTCGGAAATAAGGCTTCGAGGTGTATTAGTAGAGGTCAATACGGACCCCCATGCAAAATTCTGTAGCTCTGCTATCAGCCGTTTGCCTACAAAGCGACTCTCTCACACCCACACGCATCTTTTAGTATATGCAGAGATAACTATAACTTGTTAAGTGTCTATAACATGGAATCCCTACGAACTTGATTACGTCAGATGATTATTATGAAGAATTCAGACTTCTGTGACGAATATTAAGGAAATTCTTCACCTAACGTAGCTGGCAGTCTAATGCTTTATTATTCTATAAGAAAATTTGTCATGCAAATTACTTATTGTACATTATTTTAATTCCATTTTTACCATTAGAAAATTCACCTTTAAATTGAATCTAGTTTTTTAAAAATCAAATTTTTAAATTTTTAATAGTGCTGCTATGAATGCACTTAGCTTATTTTTCATATTTTAAATTTTTAAATCCAAATATTAAAAAAGAGAGAGAGAGAGAGAAAGTAAGAAAGAAAAGGAGAATTATTTTAATAATTGTGAATTTTCTAATGGTAAAAACAGAATTAAAAAAAAAAAAAAAAAAAAAAGAACATTGAGGAGTAATGAGTAGTTGGCATAACAATTTTTTCCACGGAATAATGAGGTTTGCCTGTCAGCGACGAAAGATAAAGTGTCTTCTTAAAGCTGCTTATTATTTTTTTTTTTCCCCTCAGATTTTATTCAGTAGAAGTTGAACAAATTCACATTTAATCTCCATAATATTAACGTGAGTAATTTGTGCTATTGAAATATTCTAGATAAAGGAAAATTTATGCACGTTGATCAAGGCGTTAGAGTTTTCACTTGTTTGACCATGGATACCCTTTTCCTTAGATACCGAGGGGAAACACACAAAATTTAAGTAAAGTTCTAAATAATAAAGACAAATATCATTTCTCCCTCTTAATTTTTGATATATTAGAAAGCACTTAAACTGAAATAATATTCAAATTTTTAGTCATTATATATACAAAAAAGTAGTTTAGATAATATGTGAAAAGTGTAAAACATTAAAATGCATACGCACAATAGTTCGTGACATTTCAATGAAGCAAGCTTTTGAGCTGCAACTTTTATGATTTCCTAATGATTTGGAATTTTCAAGGTATGTGCGTGTGTGTGTGTGTGTGGGGGGGGGGAAATCTCGGCCTACTTTTTCTATGCCTATGGCTGTCAGATAACACGCAGTAAACTAGGAGTATATTGTAACTTTAGCAGTCAACGTGTTAAGAATTTCATTACCAGTGTTTTTGAGAATTTTACAACTGCTGTTTTAAGAATTTCTTACTCATAAACTTATTTTTTCCCGTGAGATATAATTTTTAAAAGACCCATTTACCCTTAAAACAAGCATTTAATGAACGTTATATATGTTACAAAACATAAAAATTTTAGTATATATATACATATATATATTTCTTGAACTTTATTGTTTAATTTTGTCTTTTGTATGTTTACAGCTTGCATTATCAGCACAAACAAAGAATTTCAAATATCCTTATTCAATTCCATTAAGAGTTCAGGTAAGAAACATTTTCCCCTTTTAAATTCCTTTCAAAGTTATTTCAAAGCTATTTTTATTAGCCATATCTGATCAGATAATATTTAAAACGTACAAAAGTGAGAAAACAAACAAACATAATAGAAAATAAATGTTAAGCAGATAGACTCCCAAAATGTGCTTTAGAATTATGCAATTAATATCTATTAGGTAATTAAAAAAAAAAAAAAAAAGACAGAAAAAAAGAAAGAAAAATAAAGAAATATACCAACATGTTCTAAAATTATAGTACTTAACAAAATTTCATTGGGGCATAGCTGCATATGTTCCTAATAGTGGTGAAATTTCCAAAATTATTAACGCTTTCAGCCCTCTGCCCATTTTTGTGGTCATACATATAGGGAGCATGAGAGCCAACAGCTCTAGCACCCACTTCGGCATGGTCCGCACATCCTGATTAATCCCTGAACAATCATATTATTTTGAAGAAAACTGTCATAAAAGTGTCTAAGTTTTCATTAAAAAAATCTGGAGTGACTCCACTCGACTTTCCGAACATTGAGTAATTAACAGTTTTGTAGATAAAATAAAGAAAGAGGAGTTGTTAAATAAACAAAAGAGAGAAAACCATAATAGAGTGTTTGAGTATTTTTCTCCACATATTACACGATGTTTCATTCAACGCTACTGAACTTTGAGCCCATAGATAATAATGATAAAGAATTTTTCGTTGTGTCATTATAAAAACCTATAAATGCTAGATTCACCAAAATGCTTATAGTTAGTGCAACTGTGATTTATAATATTCATATAAATTTTCAGCTCAATTGAATAAGGCGTTTAGATGCTATTGCACTTTTAAAAATTTGGTCATAATGATAAAGAATTTTTCTTTGTATCCCTGTAAAAAAACTGTAAGTGCTAAATTCACCAATATCTATACAGTTGGTGCAACTGTGACCTATAACATGTGTACAAATTTTTTACTCAGATTAATAAGGCGTTTAGACGCTTTCGCACTTTTAAAAATTTGGCCCCATAGGCCATAATGATAAATAATTTTTCTTTGCACCCCTGTAAAAAAACTGTAAGTGCTAAATTCACCAAAATCTATACAGTTCGTGCAACTATGACCTATAACATGTGTACAAATTTTTTGCTCAGATTAATAAAGCGTTTAGACGTTATCGCACTTTTAAAAATTTGGCCCCATAGGCCATAATGATAAAGAATTTTTCCTGATGTCCCTGCAAAAAAACTATAAGTGCTAGATTCACCAAAATCAATAGGGTTCGTACTATGGTGACTTACAATATACGTACCAACTTTCAGCTAGTTCGAACAAAGCGTATTTAGCGTGTTCACTCACAGACACACACACACACATACATACATAGATCATCGTAAAAATAGTGAAAACGGACTCAGGGGACCTAGAAACGTATAGAAACATCAAAATCTCAAATTCGGATTTTTGACATGATTACAATATTTTCTTCACTATCATGTTTGGAAAGTGAAAATACGTAGTAGCTATAATTTATTTAGTTTAAAATAAACCAACTACTTGCCATTATAAATTTATTATGCTGATGGGATATATGCTTCTGGAATATAAAGAAAAAAAAAAAAAAACTTTATACGGAATATGAATTATAGTACTTAATATTTTTGAAATAATGTGCTTGTGACATTTTTAAACTATCAGAAGCATGAGAAATAGAGGGTTATTTATACATAGGATAAGGTTTATACATGGGATATTTATAATTTTGACGGGAATGAGAAAGAAGGTGTTAATGCCTGGCAAAACTGACACCATTATATTTCAACAGTTTTTGTTATTTTAGAGTTATAAGTGACAAAAGTTCATGGTTAATACACGGAGAAGATTTTTTTTCCCTCTAAAAATAATAGTGTCTGTTTTGCTTTGTTTAAATTAAGTTTTTAAACACCATTATTTCTAATAACAATCATTTTCTAATTATTCTGGCATAAATAAGTCAAAAGTTATAGATAATAATAATGGTGATATTTTGTACCTGGCTTATTGAAACTCTACTGGTGCCCCAAATCGAACATAAACTATTTTTAATGTCCTTTTTTGGATGCAAGTTCAAGTGAAAAAGTGTAAATGGTCCTGCATGTACTGTCGAAATATTAAGCTAGTGCAATAAAATTTTGAAATAACTATTGCCTTTTTTTTTTTTTTTTTTTTTTTTTAAGAAAATAATGTTTAATAAATATATGTAGTATACAATATCAAATGTTCATATTTATACTGTGCACAATGTTAATTTTTATGAATCCCTAAATAAATAAATATGATAAAAGTCAGCTACCACTAATAGAATTAACGTCACGAGTGAAAAAAATAGTTTTCTCTCTATCGGGAAAGAAAGAAAGAAAAAAAAAAAAAAAAAAAAAAAACATGTTCTGGAAAAATACAGTTGTAAAAAGTAAAAAAATATTAATACTGGAATTTGCAATAAAAAGAATTCCTGAAATTGAAATTAGTAATTTATGGCTTGTTACTAACAGCAAAGAAAAACTAGAATGTTGTGGCCACCACATGACTTTCTTCTATATTTTCCTGTGCAAATTCACTTAGAAAAAATAATTTATTAAAATCATTATTTAATAAAATTATCTTCCATGGTAATGCAGTACGATTTCCATATTAGAGAAGTAGTATAACACTAAATATATATATAAAAAAAAAAGTTCATTTTATTCTCGATATTACATTTAAAAGGAAAAAAAAAAATCTTTTTTGTTAAAAATGAAAAAAAAAAAAAAAAAAAAAAATCGTTAACGTTATTTTAAATTATCGCAGATCGATGGTTCGATCATTCCTTTTAAAGATATTGGCGAGCTCTTTTAAAAGCTATCCATCTTGAAAATTTATTCCCCTCTAGGGGGGGGGGGGGAGGCGATGCTCCTACACATACAAAATTTTTTTACCAGTTGACTATCTCTATCATAAATAATTCTTGTAAATTGCATAATGATTATTAAAAAATAATTTTCTTTATGCACATTTATACAAAATTTTGTCCTATACCACCATGTTAAAAATTTAGAAAAAGCGAGATGGCAACGCAACCTCTGAGACAATTTTTACGAACAGTTGATAGACACTAATTTATGTCAAGGTGTAACTACATACCAATTTGTATGAAATTCTGTGCAGTAGTTCCTGAGACACAGTTGCCACAAAATTTTGTCTCTCTCTCTCTCATACACACACACACACACACACACACACAGAGATTTTCTAAAATTTTGTCAGATAGTGTTCTACGGCTCTCAAAACGTGTAAATCCATCAAAAACTCGAGGTCGAAAATTTTTACGAATCCAATATTTACTTCTATTGAATATAGAAGAAAGTAAAAATACCAAAACCCTGATAATTATGAAAATATTATTTTTTGTCTCTTAAAATCTGCTTTAAAGAAAATTCAAATATTCAATTTTTTCTGTCTTTAGAGGGAAGAACTGCAAGTAGTAGCAGAAGCTTTGGGAAGTCTCAGGCGATGCTTTCCTGCCAATGACCCTCGACAGCACACTCTGGATACAGTAGAACAGTCACTTGCAGCCCTTTTAGAGCGAATCAATGCTCTTGAAATGGCTCCCCCTACAGCTCTGGTAAGTAACATTCTTCATGGAAAAAGAAGCCCCATGCCCCATGTTGAGCTAATCCTTGCACTTTCTGACTGAGACAAATATACATAAAACAACACTGTAGAAAATTCTTGAGCACTTTTTAAACTAGCTGAATTGTCTGTTCATATTCAGATGAAACGATACTAAGATATATAGATTTGATAATTTAACTGGTGGTAAAAATATGATTGTGCAGCAATACAAGATTCAGTAAAAAGGGAGTATTTGCCTTGAGTACCTTCTGTCAACCACCTCCTAAGACAGGGGTGGCTAATCTGTGACCTTTGGGACTTAGGGTCACATACAACCTGGCGTATATGTATTTTGCAGCCTATGGCAGAAATTTCATTTCAAATTGTACAATTCATATCTTCTGCGAACACAGCAAAAATTAATAAAACCATCCGAATTCTTCAGAGTAAAATCACCATGGACAGTTATGTTAGCGGTCAAAATAAAATTATGAAAGGAAAGAGAAAGAAATGTCTTTCGGATAATTGTAATAAAATATTAATTGTTTTATATTGATTATTATTTTATTTATGTTTGGATTTTTAACTTGTTATATACTTAAAATTAGCATTATAAGAGCTAAATAAGTCACTAATTTTTAGTTATTCTTTAGTAAATTTATGAAGAAACAAAAACTATAATATTAATGATATTTTATTTAAATTTTTACTTCACGTGTGCGTGTGTGTGTATATATACACACACACTCACACGCATACATACAATTTGGCCCGCTGAAATAAAATTTATTTCCAAAACAGTCCACAAAGTCTTTTCGGTTGGGCAGGAATGCTCTAGGTCTAGGGTATACAGAGTAGGGATGTGCCGGATCGTCAAAAAATGTTATCCGCGGATACGGATACGAAACGAATGCGGACCTTTTGTAGTTAGATACTCGGATATGGATACAGATCTTTCAAAAAATGTATCATATTTAAGTATGTAACAATTTTTATTTCCATTACTCGACTACCGTAGGCAATGGTAGTATTGTATTCGGTCAAAAATTTCGATATCGAGTTTTCACCTGGTTTACAAGTTTTAAGGTCTCCTGAGCACAAAAATATAGTTATTAGAAATTGGTTAATGTGTATATGTGTGTGGGATGAAACCTTCTGACTGTCAAATCTCCAAAACGAAAATAAATAGAACGACGAAATTTCATATTTAAGACAAGTCCGGTGTATGGATTTCTCCAATAGATTTCGCCAATTATTAGTAAAAATTGAAAAACGGAAGTTTCTAAATAAAGCTTTATTTTGTTGTTTTGGCAAACAATTTTACTTTCTTCTATTCATACAGAGAGAGATACAGAGACTCCGAACCATGCCCGAAGCTAATCGCCTTATCGGGGACTTCTATACATACAAGAAGAAAATACTGGATTTGTCAAAATTTTCGACTTTCGGTTTTCGACAGTTTTGCACTTTTTAAAATGTCCTAAACACGATTTGGCCATTTTTCGAAAACGCCTGTATGTCTGAGTATGTATCTTAATGTAATATATGTTAGCAATACTTTGTGTGAACTATATATTATGAAAAAATGCACAGGGCATTATGAAACTTTATACTTAGTTGGATCCTGATATATATTGCTACTGACTATATTTTGGCGTATATCACCCTACAGGTGGCA
The DNA here is from genome assembly GCA_963930645.1 of Salticus scenicus. Classification (NCBI taxonomy): domain Eukaryota; kingdom Metazoa; phylum Arthropoda; class Arachnida; order Araneae; family Salticidae; genus Salticus; species Salticus scenicus. Next base: position 1,588,365 of record CAWVNO010000515.1, on the reverse strand, counting down.
CTTTTATACTGCCATAACCCACACTTTCGGAAAGGCTATATCTTAGTTTCTAGAGTGTATATTACGCAACAAATTTTATATGTTAAATGGTTTATTATAAAAAAAAACTATGCCAATTTAATTTGTGTGCATATCGAACTAGAGGCAGCGTTACTGTGCTTCATTTTTTTTTCTATTTACTGGAAGGTAACATTTTAGTTTCTATAGTGTATAAGCGCAACGAACTTAATATATAAGATGGTCAATATGAAAAGCTACTCTGAAGCAATTTGAATGGATACCAGCTGATAGGTGAAGCTGTTATGCAGCCATTTTCAGGTTTTAGGTGTTTTTCCGAAAAATATTCTATTAGTAAAATACAAAAGGAAATTTTGTGATGACCAAAACAATTTCCCCCCCTTTCAATCACGGCATAATACTCTCGTTGTACTATAACTGTAATATATATATTTACAGTTTTTTTTTTTTTTTTTTTTTTTCTGATTTTCATAACATTTCTTTAAAAGATCCGTATTAGATCCGTTGAAGAAAGAAAACGAACGAGGATTTTTTTTTTCTCGTTGATACGGATCCGTATACAAATATGGATCTTTATTTTCTTACGAATATCCGCGGATACAGATACGTAACTCTGGCACATGTCTAGAGACAGCACTGGCTTGTTTACTTTGAAGTATATAGCTTTCGAATAAATGGGCATTTTGGAATACATCCACTCCAGATTATGTTCATCGAAAGCTAGATTAATGCATGCAGAATCTAGATTAAATTTGTAATCTACTCTATTAAGTGGTTTTAGACTTTCACTTAAGTAAATTTCTAAATAAATATTAAAAATAACAACTTATTTTCTCTTTAAAAGACTTGTTTATCTAATTATTTAGTTTTTTTTTTTTTTTCTGCTTAAATATCTATTAACGTGTTCAACATTTTAAAAATATTCATAAATTACATTAAGAATATAAATAAGATTTAAAAGAAAAATTAATCATTCAGAACATTTAGGAAAAATATTTTTTTGCGATTTAACTTACTTACATATATTTATAATTTAAATTAGAATGTTGTGGCCACCACATGACTTCCTTCTGTATTTTCCTATGCAAATTTACTCAGTAAAAATTATTATTTAATAAAATTATATTCCATGATAATGCAGTAAGATTTCCATATTAGAGAAGTAGTATCATGCAGCATGCATTGACTAGTAACACTTTCCAACTGTGCGTAATTGTTGTATCGAATAACTTTTAATCTGAAAAAGTTAATCACATCATATTCTATACAAAACATTATTTTAGAATATTAAAAATACATGTGAATGTTTTTATAACTTTTACAATAGAAAGATTTTATATATAACTTTTAAAAAATTCTGTCCTAAAACTTAATTCATTGACTTTTATGTTTGTTTGTTTGTTGTTGTTGTCTCTGTAAACAAACTAGTTGCACAGGATCTATTAAGGCCATTTTAAATAGGTGACATTCCATAGTGAACTTGATTGTATCATTTTTAAAAAATTCTAAAAATATTCACCGACGCCAGGAGCTGGAAACAAACAGATAGAAAGGTAGACAATCGGACAGACAGATACACAAATTGAAATCATATTCCCACTAAAAATATAAGAATGTGTTAAAACGCTTAATGTAAACGAAAGTGCAATTCTAGCAAAGTTTTATTAATAGCTCTTACTGTAACTGAATATTTTTGTGTGGCCTGTAAATCTAAGGCTAATCATACTATTTTATATGGAAGGCACTCTTTTGTGCATACGAATGATTTATTTAAATTGCATTAAGCTTTGTGCAAAGTAAAATTATTTAAATTTGGTTTATAAAAATAACGCTCACAGAACGCAATGCTTTGGAATACTTTCAAGTGCCCCTATACACAAAAAAGTTAGAAATGTACTTAATTTTACATAGGAAACATCCGAAAGGGAACTTTAATAACATATTAAAATTTCATTAAAGTTTCTATACAGTAAAGGTATTAAAATATGGTTTATAGAAACTCCTCTCATAGAACACAAAGCTTTCGAATATTTTTGGGTGCCCCTGTACACAAACCAGTAGAAGTATAAACTCCATGTTCAATAGAGAACACCCGACAGTGAACTTGAATAACATATATCAGTTTCAAAAAATTCCATAAATATTTACGGGAGTTAAAACACGGGCAGACAGACAGACAGACGGACAGATACACAAATTGAAATCATATTCACACCTGACTAATGTTAGAAAGTGTTAAAAACGCTTAATGTAAACGAAAGAACAATTCTAGCAAATTTTTATTAATAGCTTTTAACATAAATGAATATTTTTGTGTCATCCTGTAAATCTAATGCTAATCCTGCTATATTCTATGCAAAGCATTCTTTTGTGCACACAAATAATATATTTCAATTTCATAAAACTTCGTAGAAAGTAAAGTTATTAAAATTTGATTTACAGAAATATCTCTCTTAGAACGCAATGCTTTGGAATACTTTTGAGTTTCCCTGTACATAAACCAGTGGTGATATTTACTTTATTTTCTACAGGAAACATCCAATAATGAACTTGAATAACGTATTTCAATTTCATTAAGATATATGTACAGTAAAGATACGAAAATATGGTTTATAGAAATACCTCTCATAGAACACAATGCTTTGAAATACTTTCGGGTGTCCCTGTACACAAACCATTAGAGGTATAAACTCCATTTTCAAGAGGGAACATCCGATAGTGAACTTGAATAACATATATCAGTTTCAAGAAATTCCATAAATATTTACGGGAGTACAGACAGACAAACCGAAGTCATTAACACTTTTTAACCTTGTTGGAAAGTGTAAAAAAATGACTTTCTTTCAGCATTTAGTGATATAATTCTGTCAGATAAAAATCGTCTGCATTTATAATCTATATATATAAAAGAGTACTTCCTGACTGAGCGAGGGGGTGATTCATCATCGCCCAGACCAAACCCCTGGACCTAGAAGTCTGAAATTTTGTGACAATGTTCGTTCTATGACGTAGGCATCCACTAAGAAGCGATTTTACAAAATTCGCCCCCCAAGGGGGGGAGGGGGGCAAAACGTGATTTCACAAAATCCTTCATATCTCAAACAAAAAAAAACAGATATCCGTAAAATTTTTGCTTTAAAATATAGCTAATACAAATGTCTAAAAACCAATTTCTGGAATTTTCAAAATTCGGTGCCCAAGGGGGGCGGGGGGGGGGGACGTGATTTCACATGCATAAAACGTGATCTCGCATAATCCTATATATCTCAAACAAAAAAATAGATATACGTGAAATTTTTGCTCTAAAATATAGCTAATGCAAATATCTAAAAACCAATTTCTGGAATTTTAGAAATTCAGCCCCCAGGTGGGGCAGCGGGGGAGGGGCTATGGGCAAAAAGAAATAGAAATACAGTTAGGGCGTTCAAAATTGATACAGATAGGTTTTAGAGGCCTGCAAGTAGAATGAGGATGTTTTCGATTGTGTAAAGTTATTAGGAGGGGCAGGAAGGGGGGGAGGGGAGAGGAGGGCAAAAAATAAATACAGAGTTAGATCGTTCAAAATTGGTATAAAGAGGTTTTCGATACCTACAAATCGATTGCGGATATTTTCGAATTTGTAAAATTATTAGGAGGGGCGGGAAGGGGGTGGGGCGGTAAGGGGGGCTATGGGCAAAAACAAATAGAAATACAGTTAGGCCGTTCAAAATTGGTACAGATAGGTTTTAGAGGCCTGCAAGTCGAATGGGGATATTTTCGAAAGTGTAAAGTTATTAGGAGGGCCGGGAAGGGGGGGCAGAGGGGAAAAAAAATAGAGTTAGATCATTAAAAATTGGTACATAGAGGTTTCCAATACCTACAAAGCGATTGCGGATATTTTCGAATTTTTAAAATTATTGGGAGGGGCGGAAGGGGGGGAGCAGAGGGGCAAAAAATAAAAATAAAAATAGGGATATATCGTTCAAAACTGGTGCATAGAGGTTTTTGATACTTACAATTCGATTGCGGATATTTTCAAATTTGTAAAATTATTAGGATAGACAGGAGGGGGGGGCGAAGGGGGAAAATAATAGAAATAAGAGTTAGAGCAGTTTGGGAATTTTTTCCGAAGGCAGTGAGAACCCTGTGCGGCATTTTTCCTAATCAGATTTTGTTTCTCTTTTTTTTTTTTCACGTGATAAAAATTAATGCAATTTTGAGAATTCAGTAATTATAGTGATTCTTTTAAAAATAGGGACCAGCGAAGCAGGCGTTGCCTGCTAGTAGAAAATAATTTGATAATTTAATAAACAATTTGTATTGAATAAATTTTGTGTAAAATTATATAGAAGAGAGTCATGTGGTGGCCACATCATACTAGATTTTATTTATTTTTAATGGATAGAACTTGAAAAACTTTTGATATATAGATGCATATTGTTAATAGGAGCAAATTCTGAGTTACGACAAAAATGTTCAAATATTTAAAGGAAGCTGTTTAAAAATTTAAGCTAAAACGTGTAGTCTTATTTCTACAAAAATCTTCTAAATTGAAAGAGAAACGAATAAAAACCCACATCCCTTTTAGTCACAAAACAGTGTCTACGAATTGGAGTAGTTTATGCCAAAGTTGAAAAAAATGTAGAAAATTTTGAAGAAAAAAGGATATTATTATTTGTTTGAACTGTAATTAATCTAATCCTTTATCATGCAAGTTAAATTCACATTTACTCATTGATGCATTAAATATGAATAAAATAATTACCTTCTCATTAGATTTTATACGTCTAAAATAAATAACAGATTATTAAATACGTTTTCATTCTTACTTAAAAAGAATTTATTTTGTTCTCTACTGTCTTAATTATAACTACTATTTTGAGAAATTTAATATTACCAATATTTCTTTTTCCTTTTTCTATATAAGATACCTACCTCATTTTCATAGCCCATCTGGAGAGGTTCTGCTCTCAAAGCTGGTAGACGGGGAGTGCTGGGTTTAATACCAGGTTGTGCTTGTTGATCTAGCCATTCAGAGTTTTTTCTGCGGTTTTCTCCGAAACTCGCATAAATATGGGCTAGGACCGCTTAGAAAGACTTCACACACACAGAGACCAGGTCCTAAGCCCGGGGGCACACCACCCAGGCTTAGAACCCTTGTTTAGTTAAATGGCCTTAACCTCAACACCAACTAAACCTCATACAAGATACCTTTACCATAAATCTAATACTACTATTCCATTGATTGTAAACATTAAAATATATCAATAAAATAGATAAAAAGGTAAAAGTCAATGTAAGTTTTCTTTCTCCTTCTCTGTGAGTGTGTTATGTTGATTAATTTTACAAGTCAAAAAAGTTATTTTTACTGTATATTTTAAAATCTTAGATCTCAAGCCCCTTATTAAGGAGGACAAATAGTGATAAAGAAGCACCCCAATCTCTTCCTATATTACATCATGGTGAGTTGATTTTTATATTTCATTTTTATGCTGGTAATAAAACTGTTTCAAAATTAAGATATGTATAGATTGAATAATAATCATAATATAGAAGTTCTACATTAAGCTAAGAAAAATAATTTTTCTTACCATAACTTTTAAATGTGGGATAACCTTTGTCTAGCACAGTGGTTCTCAAAGTATGTGCTGTGGCACACTGAGTCATCCTAGAAGATTTTTTTTGTGTGCCATGAGGTATTCCGCAAAGAAATATTTATTCAGATATAAAAATAAATATAAGTACTGTATCATGCCATTCAGTTTTGATTATATCACTCTTTTTGTCAACACATTATTATTATGTTAATTAACAGCACTTTTTCTTGTAAAAAGCAGCTATTTATTCTTGTAATAGTAGTCTTGTTGTGTATATAACTTAATTTGAAAAGTTTGGAAATGAAAATTATGCATATATTACTTATTTTTAGAAAATATACCACAATAAAATGCATAGCTTTCTTAAAAAAGAAATTTTATTTTGAGCCGTCCTATTGTGAAAGTGAAGAAAAATTATGTGCAAAAGAGAAAGCAGAATTACGGAAATATAATAAAAGTTCGGATTAGGAAATATAATAAAAGTTATTTGTGTGAATTAGCATTTTCAACCCTCACCTAATTATATGTAAAAAGAGAGGGATTTTTCTATTTATTGATGAGGAAAGAGAGTTCGCTTTTTAAATACATACTTAACATATTTCTTAAAAATTTGTATATAGTTCACCTATGTATATTTGTTTGAATATGCACCAACTTCAAATAGTTAGGAACCACTGGTCTAGTACATAAAAATAAATCTTTTTTGTAGTACTTTTATGAGAAAATAAAATTTAAACTTTTGAAATGGCCTAGAAATAAAATGTATCCATACGAATAGTGTTATGTCCAATTTCTATAAGTTTTGACGGCTCCCTATTTTGAATGTTAGAAAACAGCCTTAAATTGGGCATTTTCATTTTACACACTTTTTTGATAGAAATATTTAATTGTTTTTTACAATAGTGAAAACTGACCATGCCTTCATTCAAATTTACGTCTTTCGTCATAATACAGAAGCATCTCTACTAACTAAACTGCATCAACTCACTAATTCAGCCTTTTCATCAAAAGTGTATGTAACAGATACAGTCAAATTAAAATTGTTTCACTTATTATAAAAAAAAATAAAAATGTGCTTATTTTTCTTTACCTGGTGATGAGTTACGCTTGATTATTTCAACTCAAAACAATTGTCGCATGGTTTTGCAATTTATGGTGCTTGCTTACAAATTTATTATTCTTTATCAATAGAATGTTTATTCATTAACGAAGATTCTATATAATATTCTTATATTATTTATTTATGATATATTATTTTTATGTCTAATATTGCAACTTTATAATATAATAAGGCATTTTAGTATAACAGCCCTTGAATTTTTTTTATTAATATTTTAAAAAATTACAATTCTTCTTTTTTTTTTTTATGAATGAAAAATCTTACAGAGCTGTATTGGTGCTGTCTGCATATCTGCATTACCTGTTATAGAAACACAAAAAAACTTGTCATTACTTGAGTATGACGAAAACAGGTTTTATTGCCATACTTTTTTTTTTTTTTTACTGTCATAGATGAAGCTGTTGCTCGTACAGTAAAAGTCACTATTCGATGAATGGTCGAATCAGAGAACGCACGTAAGTCGTTTTCGCAGCAATCACTATAACGCACGTATATACTACGCTTCACGCACATGAAAAAAAAAAAAAAAAAAAAAACACTGGACAGTCCTACATCGCTGTGCATGAGTCTCAAAACACACGAAACTCGGTTCCGCGGCAATCACTATCACGCATGTTAAAACCAAAAAGCATCACTGAACACTCCTACCCCGCTGTGCATGAATCTGAAAACGCACGAAACTCGGTTCCACAGCAATCACTATCACGCATGTTAAGGAAAAAAAATAATAATAATAATAATAAAAAAACATCACTAGACACCCCTAACACGCTGTGCATGAATCTGAAAATGCACGAAACTCGGTTCCACGGCATTCACTATCACGCATGTTAAAACAAAAAAAAACTAGTATGTTGTTTCCTTTTTTTTTTCCTTTTTTTTTTTTTTTTTTTTTGTGAAAATTAATACATATTCAATCACTAACAATATTTAAAAAAAAAAAAAAAAAAAAAAAGAAACAGAATTTTTTTCTAAGTTTTTTTTTTTTTTTTTGGTTAAAAGTAAAAAAAATCGATAACTTTATTTTTTAAACAACGAATGCAGAATGAAATGTTCTTAAAATTTATAAAGATGACTCGCCTCATTGTTACACTTAAAACATGATTTTTAATTTCACGGACACATTACGATGATACACAGTACACAAAAGAAATAACTATTTACAAAAATAAATGAAACATTTTTGGTTAATCGGTTAGAGAGCCACTGCTACATATTTGCACACCGCAATACCACACTTCTAACTAAAACAAAAGTTAATCGTAGCTCTCTTTTTGAGTGAGTCACGTGACATAGTTCGATGGTAGGGGGGAAAATTCGCAAATAGTATTGCGCAATACTTGGAGCTTAGAAAAGTTGTTTTTTTTAACAGTCAATGTTAAAGAAGAAAAGGATAAATCTGATGGATCAGTTTTTTTTTCCTTTACAGACTTCCCCTCAAGCTGTGTACATCGTCCTCGGTATACAGCTTGCTTTTCTGGGGGGTTGCTTCCTGGTGGGCACAGCAGGGCGTTTGGGCAACTGTTCTCGTTGTTGACCACCTTTCCTACTAGTTGAGGTTGTAGTATTCGTCGGTCGACCTCTCCTTTGGATCGGACGAACAGGAGTAGTGTCCTGACCTGTATATGGTTGCAGAGCGGATACATGGTAATTCCCTATGGGAGTAAAAGGATTATCTGTAGTACCTAATGTATACGAAACTGGTGATCTCTGTGATAAAATTTTATAAGGGCCATCGCGCCTGGGCATGAATTTGGAAGTTCGGTTTTTACTAGAGTCACTAATGGGGTGGGTATTAACCCATACCTTGTCACCTTGCTTGAAAGAAGGAGCCTTTTTAAATTTTCTGTCTGCATAGCGTTTATGCTGGTCTTGTCTTTTCTCAATTCGATCTCGTACTTGTTTAGTGAAATTGGCAAATTTCTTCAAGTACGGTGTTATTTCGGGAACGAAATTATCATTGTGCACAACACTTCGGAAATCATGCGCAATATCATCGGTAGTGCGTAGTTCTCGCCCAAACATGAGATATGCAGCGGTCTGGCCAGTTGAATCACATTTTGCTGTGTTAAGGGCAAATCTAATTATTGGTAGCTTCTCACTCCAGGTAGTATGATCATTCCCAACCAACATGGCCAGACGGGGTTTTAGATCTCTGTTCTTCCTTTCCACAGGGTTTGCCTGTGGATGATAAACCGGAGTTAGGGTTTGTGCGATTCCCAGGATGTAACAAACTTGTTGCATTACAGCACTTACGAACTGCGGCCCGTTGTCGCTTATTACCCTTCTAGGCAAACCATACCTAAGGAACACTTCCTCTATTAGAGTGATCGCACACTCTTTAGCAGTTGCGGAAGTTAATGCAAATAGTTCCACCCATTTGGTGGCACAATCTTCTATGATGAAGATCCATTTCTTTTCATTGCTTTTAGGTAAAGGGCCGAATAAATCAATTGAAAGTGATTCAAATCGTTGATTATAGATCGGTGTTTGTAATAATCCAGATGGCTTCTGGTTACTAGGTTTATAACGACAGCAATCGGGGCAATTCTTAATATATTCTGTAATATATCTTCGCATACCAGTCCAGTAGTACCGCTTTGCGATTCTATCGAATGTTCCTTCAATTCCGTAATGTCCAGCTGAGGGTGCATCATGATGCTCTTTTAACACTCTTTCTCGCTCTTGAACCGGGACTACTAATTGCGCTTCTTCTGATTCTGTTTCGGGAGAATATCTATATAAAACGCCTTGATTCATCAAGTAACCACGACTACTCCAGTTAGCGAAATCTTCATTCTTATCGATACTTTCCAAAGACTCGATAATTTTCTTTATATCTTCATCTTTTAATTGTTCTTCTCGTATTTCTCTTGGACTTCGCGGAGGGATATCTATTGAAATTGAACAAATTTCACATTTTCCTTCTTCGTGTGGACAGAAGGGTCTGGACAACATATCAGCAACAACATTAGCCTTACCAGGCACATATTCTATCTTCAGGTTGAAGGATTGTACCTGTAGTGCCCATCGCGCGAGGCGACCTGTTGGAGACTTTAAGTTCATTAACCATCTAAGAGGTTGATGGTCGGTTGCTACAGTGACTTCTTGACCGTCAATATATGCACGAAACTTGTCCAAAGCCCATACGATGGCTAAGGCCTCTCTTTCAGTCGTGGAGTAGTTTCTTTCGGCCTTTGTGAGTAACCTACTTGCATACTCAATTGGATGTTCTTCTGCTCCAGTGCCTTGTAACAAAACTGCACCAAGGGCATAGTTACTAGCGTCTGTTCTTAATATATATGGTTTAGTTGGATCATTTTGACTGAGAATGGGTGGACTCATTAGAAGATGTTTTAGGGTTTTGAAAGATGTTTCTTGTTCTTCTCCCCAAACCCAAACAGCGTTTTTCTTCGTCAAATTAGTCAAAGGTCTAGCAACTTCAGAGAATTTTGGGATAAACCTTCTATACCATGAGCAAGTTTGCAGGAAGGACTGCAGTTGCTTTACATTCTTTGGAGCTGGTATTTCTTGTATTGCAGCAATTTTATCAGGATCAGCTTCAAGTCCTTTACTAGTAATGTAATGTCCCAGATACTTTACACGGTTACAAGCGAAATTGCATTTTTCACGGTTAGCGTGCAACTTAAATTCTCGTAATTTCCTAAAAACTGCACTCAAATTATCTAAATGTTCATTAAAAGTTTCAGACAAGATGATAATATCATCTAAATAGGAAAGGACTAATATGTTCTTTAAGGAATTTCTAAAATTATCAATCATACGTTGAAATGTTGATGGGGCGTTCTTGAGGCCGAAAGGCATTTTCCGGAATCGAAAAGTTCCAAATGGACAAATAAAAGCAGTTTTGTCACGGTCTGCAGGGTTTACTTCAATTTGATGGTACCCATTCCTTAAGTCAATGGTTGACATAAAAGGGGTATGTTTAGCTTCGTGAAGAAGATCATCAATTCTGGGTAATGGGTATTTATCAGTCTTTGTAATAGAATTTAGTTTTCTATAATCTACGCAAAGTCGTACTTGACCATTAGGCTTAGGTACTAATACCACCGGTGAAGCATAAGGAGATTCACATTCTTCTATTGTTCCGCTTGCTAACAACTCGTCTAGCTCTTTCTTCAACATCTCTTTCTTTGCTGGGGACATGCGGTACGGCGGTACTGCGACAGGAGGACTACTTCCAGTGTCAATATAGTGTTGAATTTTGTTAGTCGGTTCTTCCCCTGGTTCAAAGATATCTTCATATTCATTCAATAAATTATTCAGTTCTGACCTTTGTTCATCAGAAAGATGGGCTCCTTCATTTTCTTTTAAGATAAGCTCGTTAACTTCAGCAGAATATACTGGATTTTCAGACGGCCTGAAATCATCTTCACTGAAATCAAATTTCTGCTTTGGATTATCATGGTAATACCATATATTATTTCGAATATCCAAAACGATTCCAGCAGTACGCAAAAAATCATTTCCCAACAATGTTCTGTTATTCTTTGCAGTAGGTAACGCAAACAAAGTTATTCGGAAAGATCGTCCTTCAATTTGTACATCTACTTCGGCTGAATAGATTTCTGTTTCTTTTTGGAGACCATCAGCTAACGTTACATTCATACAAGTTTTCTCAAATTCTACACCTCGTTTTGTTAAGAGGTGATATAATGTTTCACCAGCTATAGTGTGACTGGCTCCAGTGTCAGCACACACTATTCCATTTATTCCATTAATTTTTACTCTTATAAGTGTCGACTGAGGTTCTTCGATAGATAATGACTGAAGGTGAATAGTTTTGAACTCAGCTGAACTTTTCCTAGAAGAGGGGGAACAGGCGGAGCATTTAGCCTTAATAACACCTGGTTTGCCACAACCATAGCAACTAACACGTGGTCGATCTTCATTTTTCGTATAATCTCTCGATGACGCAGTTTTAGAATTTTGGGGGTGATTTCTTAAATTTTGGGAAGTATTTCCATGTGGGAATTTAGGGGATTCCTTTCTAACATTTTTATTTCTTACTAGTCTAAGTTCTTCATATGAATCTAGTTTATCGGCAAGTTCAAGAGGATTGTTCCACTCGCTCCAGTGGTCCAAAAAATGCTCTTTGTATTCGGGAGGAGCTTTCTTTTTTATTTGATCTGCCAGTATTAAATCTTTTAACTCTTCCAACGATGAAACTTTAGATTCTTTAAGCCACCCATCAAAATAGTTTTGCAAATCAAAATAAAAATCTCGCCATGTACTTTCTGGACATTTACGGTGTTGGGCAAAAAGTTGTCGAAACTTCTCAGCACTTAATTTAAAACGTTTTAAGAGAATTTCCTTAACATTATCATAATTCTGAGCATCATCAACTGATTCTTTTGCAATTAGTTTGGCGACATCAGTTGGCAAAAGACCTACAAGATATACGACCCACTTTGGTTTTGGTACCTTCAAAAATGTTAATTGTTTTTCAAATAAATCTAAATATAAGGTTATATCAGCTGTTTTCGGATCGAAATTTGGGATTAATTTGCTTATTTCTAATTTTGGCATGCTTGTGTCTACGGAAGAAAGGGCCATGGTAGGTAATACTGCATCAGGAGCAGCACTAGCTTCTGCCTGTAATTTGGTTTTCTCTAGTTCAAATAACCTTTCATATTCTTTTTCTTTCAGCGAAAAATCTTCTTTTTCTTTCCTATCCCGTATGATGCGATTCAAACATTCTTTTGTGAATTCTGCATCATAATCTGGACTTTCGACTATAGCATTTCTAATGTCTAAAAGTTTTAAATTTTCATCTATTTTTATATCTAATTCACCCGCTAATTCAATTAGATCTGTTTTTTTCCCTCTAGCCATATAAGACATGATTAAACTGAATTTTAATAATTTAAAATATATCTAAAAATGTGCAGTACGCGAACGTATATAGCCCAAAATATTTTATATAAATCACAGAGATCACTTATATATATATATATTATTGTTATATGTTAAACAACTTAAATTAACCAATTTATTCAATAAATAAATTCAAGAACTAAAGCAATAAAGGACATATAAAAGGAAATAATAACTCTTTTAACCCCTATTTTCAAATAATTATTTCAAAGTAAATAGAAATACTCTTCCTGAAACATTTCTGAGTAATTGAAAATACAAGATATTTCAAATTGATGTACAGATTCCACCAAAATTTTATTTTTAATGCAAATGATAAAAATATAATTATCAATTCAACAAAACAAACAAGATGTCTATTTAATATATCTTTATTATAAACAAATCTGTGTAAAATTAGTTTTATTCAACAACAACAAAAAAATTGTTTATTCATTCTTTCATTATTATTATTATGTATTATGAGTTGCCTATTATTTTATAATTCGTAAATGTGTTCAAGAGAAAATAATATTTATTCTATATTCATTTATCAGAAATAAATCTGTTCAATAAGATTAAGATATTTATACAACAACCTTTATTTAATCTTTTAAAGTGTCATAATAAATCATAAAGTAAACAAAGCTTTTTTTTTTTTTCGCTTTTACTGAAAGCGATTACGCAATAATAATGAAAGTTCACTTGTTTATTTTTCTTCCAAAACGCAATGGCGCCAAAAAACAGAAATGTTGTTCTTAATTTATTCTAAGCAACTCGATGCTATGATTTACTTAATTTATTTTTCTATGTTAGAATTATATTAGAATATATTTTATTAAATATCAATATACCATTATTGCAACTTATTTCTTAATAAATAGCATTCTACATTCTTGTTTAATTATCAAAATTCTTAATATATCAATAAATATGAATCAAAAAATAACTTACAGATACTAAAGGAAACTGGTATGCAAATATAATAAGATCTGGGCGATCTAAAATTCGTTAAGATCAGGATGATCGACTGTTAAACATATCTAGAATTAAGATTCTAAGAAATATCTAATCATTGATTAGGATAATCAATATTTTCAAGTGTTAACTTATTAACACACTCTGCACAATTCCTTTAGCTCCTGTTCAAACAATCATCAAATAAATATTAAAATTTACTTATCTGTAATTATTTTCCATTCTATAGCCGCCGACATCACTTAGTCATTCGGCCCAACGTTGGGATGCCAATTTAAACAACGAATGCAGAATGAAATGTTCTTAAAATTTATAAAGATGACTCGCCTCATTGTTACACTTAAAACATGATTTTTAATTTCACGGACACATTACGATGATACACAGTACACAAAAGAAATAACTATTTACAAAAATAAATGAAACATTTTTGGTTAATCGGTTAGAGAGCCACTGCTACATATTTGCACACCGCAATACCACACTTCTAACTAAAACAAAAGTTAATCGTAGCTCTCTTTTTGAGTGAGTCACGTGACATAGTTCGATGGTAGGGGGGAAAATTCGCAAATAGTATTGCGCAATACTTGGAGCTTAGAAAAGTTGTTTTTTTTAACAGTCAATGTTAAAGAAGAAAAGGATAAATCTGATGGATCAGTTTTTTTTTCCTTTACAATTTTAAATTATCACAGATTTATAGTTCAACCATTCGTTTTAAAGGTATTGACGAGACCTTTCGAATGATACCCATCTTCAAAATTTACCACCCCCGGGGGGGTACTCCCCACCCAGGGGGGGAAGCGATGCCCCCATGCACAAAATTTTTTTCCTAGTTACGTACTACTATTATCAATAATTCATATTAATTTTACAAACACAAGTGTAAAATAACTCTTATTATGCACATTTATACGAATTTTTGTCCTATGCTGCCATGTTAAAAATTTAGATAAAATGCTATCACAGCGCCACCTGTTGAGCTATTGATCCCCAAATATAATCAGCAACAGTTTATGTCGGGGACCAACTAAATACCAAGTTTGGTAAAATTTCGTTAAAAAAAAAAAAAAAAAAAAAAAAAAAATGCGATTTTGTTCTGTTTTTTTTTGTTAAAAGTAAAAAAAATCGATAACTTTGTTTTAAATTATCACAGATTTATGGTTCAACCATTCGTTTTAAAGGTATTGACGAGATCTTTCGAATGATACCCATCTTCAAAATTTAACCCCCCCGTGGGGGTACTTCCCCCCCAGGGGGGGAACCGATGCCCCCCCATGCACAATTTTTTTTTCCTAGTTAACTACTACTATCATCAATAATTCAAATTCATTTTACAATCACAAGTTTAAAATAACTCTCATTATGCCCATTTATACGGAATTTTGTCCTATGCTGCCATGTTAAAAATTTGCATAAAATGCGATTACAGCGCCACCTGTTGAGCTATTGATCCCCAAATCTAATGGGCACCAGTTCATGTCAGGGTGCAACTAAATACCAAGTTTGGTTAAATTTCATTCATATGTTCGTGAGATACAGCGTCCACAAAAAAATGATACAGACAGACAGACAGACAGACAGACAGACAGACACACAGACAGACACACAGACAGACATTTTCTAAAAACTATCAATTCGTGTTCAGGACATCCCAAAACGTGTAGATCCGTCAAAAAACGGAGGTCGAAAATTTTCGCGAATCCAATACTTTCTCTATATTACATATAGAAGAAAGTAACATCACTGGACATCCCTACCTTGCTTTGCATGAATCTAAAAACGCACGAAACTCGTTTTCGCAGCAATCACTGTCAAGCATGTTAAAACCAAAAAAACATCACTGGACACTCTACCTCAAATCAATGAAAATCAAATAAACCAATCAAATCTCTCGTAATTCCTCAAAACGTAGCTCTAGTTCAACGTAAAATACACTCAAATCAATGAAAATCAAATTAACCAATCAAATCTCTCGTAATTCCTCATAACGTAGCTCTAGTTCAATGTAAAATACACTCAAATCAATTAATATCAAATAAACCAATCAAATATTTAGTAATTCCTCATAACGTAGCTCTAGTTCAATGTAAAATACATTCAAATCAATAAAAATCAAATAAACCAATCAAATCTCTTCTAATTCCTCAAAACATAGCTCTAGTTCAACGTAAAATACACTCAAATCAATGAAAATCAAATAAACCAATCAAATCTCTCCGAAGATTCTCCATTCTGCGTCATTATAGAAATGGCAAGTTTTATTTCCATATATTTATTAATTAAAAGAAAACTAATCAAAAATTCGAAAATCTGACTTCGATGTGCACAATGACCCTTCGGAGGGCACCTTTGTGTTAAATCACGTGACTGTCCGAGCTACCGTTTTTGAGAACAGTGAAATATACATATACATACAAATATTGCTCACTTAATAGTATAAGATAAATAAAACACACATATTTTGCTTAAAAAAAAAAAAAAAAGAGTTCATTCAGTTGAGATGATTGACTACTGGAAAAATCATTTTTTCAATTTGTTTGATTTCACTGAAAATGCAAAACTCACATGAAGTGTAAATTTTTCCTTTAAAAAACAGTTTAATATATAACTTATTTGCTGATTATAACAGAGTTCTCCTCCTTTGAACATGCTTTTTGAAAACTATTCCTCTTTTCTATTTGTTCTTTAATAATAAATTCTTATTTTATTTAAATTTATTACAAAAAGTTTTTTTTACTTAGTTTTAACATGTATGTTGGTGTGGAATTCAAAGAGAGTAAAATTTTCTATTTACTATATATAAGTCATGAATTAATGAGGAGGCTTTTTAAGTATCAGAGATTTTTTTAAGTGCTTTATCTTAAAATTGTAGCCAGCTAAGCAAGTTGGGGGGGGGGGGGGGGAATAATCTGATGTATCACTCACACGACTTCCTCTTACCTTACCCTGAAATTTAATACTATAAATACAGGTTGGAAATTAAGAGGTAACATAACGAATACTGTTATGTAAACCTATGTTAAAATAATTCAAATTAGGCTTCGGAAGAGTTTTATATGATAATTAGTTCTGTGGGAGAGGGCAACCCTCCGTTTCATTACTGCACTTACATTTATATAGAATTTAAATCTGTTATTAAAATTAAAAGTTCACTTAAAATTATTTAGACAACTTTCACATGCAACATTCCTTGAAACTTATCAGTCTTGATCAAACTTTTCCAGCAACAAACTTAACACTGACTTGAAAATACAACTTTTGGATCTCTTAAATTATTCGTTTTTAAATTACTCTAAGAGACACAGACAATAATCAAACTTTATAAAACTTGACTTTGGTAATCAGGAAACCTCAAAACGTGTAAATACACAAAAAACAAGCGATGGATATTTAGCTTAAAAACATACATTACTTATCATATGTCTGAAGAATTCATTTTCATTCCTGAGCAGCTTTCCTGGACATGGTAAAATATCACAGTAAAGCACTTCCACTAGCAATAAAAAAGAATATTATTGCTTAAATATTTGCAACCCTATATATCTTTTGAAGAATATGTACAAACCACACAGTGCACCTAAATGCAATCCTACAGTAATAATATACGGCCCAACCTGAAATGCACTTCCACCAATTTTCAGCTATTGTCCCACTATAATCTAGTTCTTTTGTGTAGTAATGTAAATGAACAGTGAATGATTTCCCTGACATATTCTACATAAGGCATGTTTTTATGCATATAAAAAATATATCATGAAAAACGGCAGTTTTTCGAGTGACGCAAGCGGAAGGACAAACGGACGGAAAGCTGCGAACTCATATATACGCCTAGTCTGACATCAAAGAGATTTGTAAAAGCCGACACTTAATATCTCAGCAAATAAGCCATATTTTGTTCTAATTTTTTCAAAATAGTCTTTTATCTTCGGTCTTAATCTATCCTGAAAATTTTACATTTCTAGATGCAGTATGTTTTGAGATCTGAATCTCAATTTAAAGCGAAAAAGGGAAAATGTGTGGTGTAACGATGTAAGGATGTAATAAAAATATCTCGAAAACCGCACGAACGATTTTAATTTAATTAATATATGTTGTTAATGGGATCTTTCTGAATCTAGTAATGTTTTTGTTTTTTTCAGGAAAACTCTTGTTTTTTATATAAATCGCTTTAAATATGGAACTATATTACTCCGCCAATTACATATGTTTCTTCGGGTGAAAACGCTGTTATTCAGTTCTTACTTGTAAGGTATGTGGGTTGGTTTGTTGACCGACTTGAATGCAGCCAATGAATTATTTAGAATTTTTTTTTAACGCAAAAGTACTTTATTACATGTTTAAAATATTTATTGTATAATACTAAGTCAAATTCACTTAAATATATTTTCTCTTCTGTTATGAAAAAAATAGTTTTGATTTCAAAATTTCATATTTAGTCAAAGAAATATTTAGATAATATTTTAAATAAGGAAGTATTTTGTAATTTTAGATATTCCATTTTATCATAATAATGATGAATTTACAATTTTTTAAAGCGAAAATTTTTTTAATCATTCATGAAAATCGATTTTATAATAACTCAATGATTTGCGATTCCTATTGATGTATCCTTACGCTCCGGGAATGGAAAAAAACAGCAAATACAGTTTTGGCGCCATCTATCGTTTTTATTTAAAACATACTCTTTCGTAAATACATATATATATATATATTTTTTTTTTTAAAATTAAAAATCTCTTTTGAAAATACAGTTAGTGTTTATTCATTTATTTATTTTTCAGACTTTAAAATGATACATATTTTAAATATTAACATAATCAATTTTTTTTATTATTATTATTCAAAGCAATGACTAGAGGATGAAACAGTGTTTGCACTGTTTATTAGAAAAAACAGTGTTTTAATAAACAATGTTTAAACAGTGTTTTAATAAAATTCATTTTTCATGAATTTCAGTAAAATTCATGAAAAATGTGTCAAATAGCAATTATTAAAAAACACGTCAAAATAAATAAATAACATCTTTACTTTGAAACCCATAATAATTTATTTTAAAAAATTATTCTTTCTTTTCTTTTTTTAATTAATTAACTTGTGCATGAAAAATTCTATTTCATAATTTACAATTACAGTAAACAAAAAATCCTCCTTTAATTTTAAATAACTATTTCTACCTGTTTCTAAACAAGTTTTTTTTTTTTAATGAAAAAAAAAAGTTAAATCTGTATGTATATGATTTAAAAAAAAACTACTAGATGGCGCCACTACATTTAATTTATTTTTCTTAAAAAAAAAAAAAAAAAGAAAAGAAAAAGAAAGAAAGAAAAAAACTTTTAATAGCTTCGAAACATGTAGAAATAATTATTAAAAATTAAAGGAGCGTTTTTTGTTTATTGTAGTTGTAAATATATTTATGAAATAGTACTTTTATGCAGAAATTTCATTTTTTTTTAAAACTTAACTTATATTTTCCATAAAATTTTTCTCCAGGTGATTTTATCTTATTTTTAAAATTATAGAAATGTAAAGCTTAATTTATATTTTGTCTATTTTTCCCCCCAAACGTTTTATATGAAAATACATAGGAAGTAATTTTTACCTGCACTTTTGATGAAAATTTAAATTGTGATTATTGGAGCAGTATACTTAGCCTCAAAAGGGGAAAGAAAATATATAAAATTCCATTTTTAATATTTACTTGATATACTTTTTTAATTGTTTAATTTGTAATTCTCTAAAAAGAAACTTGCAAAATGTAAATTACGTAATTCTAACTTAAATTTGAAAATTTTCACTTACTTTTTTTTTTTTTTTTTTTTTTTTAAGAGTTTGAGAATCCCAGTCAATAAATTTTTCTAGTGCGAAGCTTCTCCATTTTGTTTCCAAGTGGCAGGCTACTTGAAAATTTGTGAGTATGATAACGTTTGAAATACTGAATTAATTCACACTAAATTTGTAGTGTGGATTTATCTCAGAAATGTATTTGATATGTTCATTTGCCAACTTAATCCACCCTCTTGTTTCCCTGTGCCAACACACTGAAAATTTCAAATTTACATTAGAAAGGTTTTATGAACCGATTTGCTTAAAACTCCATATATAAATAGCCTTCATTTATAAATCCACTAAGTCCATTAATAAATTGTAGCTGCCATTTTGAAAAAAAATGGTGACAACTTCATACGAAAAGATAAATTAGTTTACCCTTCCTAGGAGCCAGAAGGACTTGTTTTAATTTTTTGATCAATAACCACTAAAAAGTAATGATATCAGTACAAAAAACCCTTAACGGCTTAAAAGTTTGTGACGCCGCTACTTTGTGGCTATAAGAATTTGAAATATGAGTCTTAAAAATAATGATATTAAATTTTAAGTGACGCTTTGCAATTAGTTAAAATATACATAGATTTTCTTATTTGATCATTCACTTTTATCTTTTATTTATATTTATAATGCAAACGTAATATTTTTAACTTCAAGATCAGACAGATATTTAAAATACACTCACTGATGCTTTTTCATTCGCATTTCAAATTCAAAATAACAGTTTTAAAAGGAATGATATAAAAATTCCAGTGGCGCCTCGGTGTTATTTTAAAAGATTTGTTTTTAGATTCCATTAAAATTACTTTTGCTTTGCTAATAAAATATATTTACACATTTAAACAGTGCTTTTAATTTTCAAATATACTGTCAAATAATTATACTTTCACTGAGTTAGCATTATAAAGTAAAATTATATATTTCAATAAATTGATTTATCCTTTGCGTCACGCTATCCAAAACTGCAAGTAAAATTTGTGTAAATGTTTTCTTTACGTCACACTACCTCTTTGAGCAAATTTTCACTTAGTTGGACACTATGATACTATGTTTTGGATAGCGTGATGCAAAAGATAAATCAATTTATTGAAATATATAATTTTACTTTATAATGCTAACTCAGTGAAAGTATAATTATTTGACAGTATATTTGAAAATTAAAAGCACTGCTTAAATGTGTAAATATATTTTATTAGCAAAACAAAAGTAATTTTAATGGAATCTAAAAACAAATCTTTTAAAATAACACCGAGGCGCCACTGGAATTTTTATATCATTCCTTTTAAAACTGTTATTTTGAATTTGAAATGCGAATGAAAAAGCATCAGTGAGTGTATTTTAAATATCTGTCTGATCTTGAAGTTAAAAATATTACGTTTGCATTATAAATATAAATAAAAGATAAAAGTGAATGATCAAATAAGAAAATCTATGTATATTTTAACTAATTGTAAAGCGTCACTTAAAATTTAATATCATTATTTTTAAGACTCATATTTCAAATTCTTATAGCCACAAAGTAGCGGCGTCACAAACTTTTAAGCCGTTAAGGGTTTTTTGTACTGATATTCATTTCATTTGGTTTAGTGCAGTCTATAGATGTTAAACTCTACTTACCTGCAATTTCCCCCATAGACGTTACGTAATGTATTTAAATACTCTTGAGTGTCCCTGTACACGAACCATTTGCTTCATCTCAACGAAAAGCTAAAGTGTAGCATCCCTACAGGCACACACACAGACCAACCGCTAAAAAACATTATTTTCGGATTCAGGGGACTTTAAAACGTGTAAATATAACAAAAACTCACGTTCGATAATTTTACCCTAAAAGAGTACTTTCTCTACCTTATGGGTACGAGAAAGTAAAACAGTCTAATCATTACAATGTTTTGCATTTGAGTTAGGGCCACAGTTTTACGGAGTGACTATTAGCAACTGCAATTATTGTATTAAGGGACATGGTGATTTTGCAACTACAATATGGAACAATTTATCTGGAAGTCAGTTAACTGGAATCATATTTTTAACTGTTTCACTTTCTAAAAAAAAAAAAAAAAAAGCATTAGAAAATTAAAATTTGAGTAAAAGAAAAATGATGATACATCTTATAGAACAAAAATCCCGTTAACAAATCAATGTCTTTGTGTTTTATTTATTTACTGTCAGAAATAAAATCGCTTAATCATTGAAAATGTATGAATAATTATGCACTTTTATGGATATAATTAAACATGAAGAATTTTCATAAAATATATAATGGAATTAGCCTGTAAGTAAATCTTAATTTTCTAATCCTTACTATTTAATTTTTTTTAAATCATTGGTAATCACGGCTTGAAGCATTTGGATAAAAGCGGATTTTTATTTTTATGTAGGGTTATTAAGATTCCAAAATATTTTTATACATTTCAAATTCTGAATAATGATTTATCTTGATTAAAAATTAATTCAAACTTTTATTTTTAAAGTTTGTTAGATTAATTTAAAATTTTAATTTGACTGATTTAAAATATTTATTTATTGATAGAGTTTTAATATTTATTTGAAATCAGAACCACATGCATTCTACAAGTTTCATTAACGGGGGTTGCTTTGATGAGAAACCAGTAATCCAGAATAATCTTGTCCCAACCATTCCGGATAATTGGTTCTATACTGTACTTTCTATAGGTAGTACCTCCTTTAAGACATTTAATATTGCTTATTGGTTAATTAGTTATCGATTGACATCCCAAGTCCAATAAAAAAATTCTCAATTTGTGTTGTAAAGTGTTTTACTGTGAAAACTATGTTACAGAAGCACTTTCAGCCTTATTTCTGAGATATAACTTTCATTTAAAATATTAAATCATTTTTATCTTTTCATATTTTTTAAGGTGAAATGTCAGAAAGCTATCAAGAAGACTTCGGAGGTACCAAAGTGGTTTACTATATGGATAAATCACTCACCCCATTTCGCTGTATATTGCATAAAAGGTAAATTACATCCTACATAGCAACCAATTCTCTATGAAAGTAAAACTTTTAATATTTTGTATTTTCTTTTAGTGATTTTATAGTTCAAAATTCTTTTACATTTTTAATGTTATATTGAAATGTTGAATGGATATTTTTTATTTATATATAATTAACATTTAAAATATGTAGAAGTATTTTTAGAATCAAATAAATTAAAGAAGACATTTATGCTTTAAATTTGTTAAAAAATTTATATTTAAATACTTATTTTTAAATACAAAAATCCATTTAAATGTATTTTCAAGTAATTAAACAAATTTTGCAATTGTTCCAGTTTGACTTTACATCAAGACCTTTAATCTCGATAATTATTTTTTAAGAATACTCTAAGATTATCAAATAATAATAATAATAATAATAATAATAATTAAAAAAAAAAAAAAAAAAAAAAAAACGCAAACTTTAAAAAAAAAAAAAAAAAAAAATCACAACATAGCTAATACCTTTTTATCAAAAATTTATTGTGAATCAATACCAATAGTATAACTTCACCAGTTGGTGCTTTTTCTTATAGCACCTGTATTTCTATGCAGGTGTATTTTTTATGCAATTGGGCATTTCTGTGCAAAATTAGCTGTCTTTAGCAGCTAGTTGGTTCACCTTTTTTTTTTTTTTTTTTTTTATGAAAATAGAGTTTTAAAACACCACTTCCTGACTAGTATAAAACTTGAAATCTGTAAATAATAGTATATAATCTTTTTTTTTTTTTTTTTTTTTTATCTAAGAATAACCACTGCTCAACAATTGCTGAGGAACAGAGACATTTTTTAAAAAATAAATAATCTAATCACATGGTGATATTCATGCTGTAATTTTGCAACAAATGTAATATGTTACAAAAAAAAAAAAAATCTAGGGGGAAGGAAAGTAGCTTAAAATATCAAACTTAGTG
Source organism: Salticus scenicus (assembly GCA_963930645.1). Classification (NCBI taxonomy): domain Eukaryota; kingdom Metazoa; phylum Arthropoda; class Arachnida; order Araneae; family Salticidae; genus Salticus; species Salticus scenicus. The sequence goes on along the minus strand of CAWVNO010000515.1, from coordinate 1,565,060 downwards.
TTTATAATTTTCTTCTTTTTAAATAGGATAGGTGAAGCAACTCTTAGAGATTTTAAATTGCTGTTTGACAGGCCAGGACAATTTAGATACCATTTCAAAACACTTGATCCAGAATTTGGAATGGTAAAAGAAGAGGTAACATTTTTTTTCCTTTTCTTTCTTTTTTTAACACTTTCCAACACGGTTAAAATGTGTTAATGACTTCGATTTGTCTGTCTGTCCACACTCTAACTCCCATAAATATTTATGGAATTTCTTGAAACTGATATTTGTTATTCAAGTTCATTATCAGATGTTCCCTATTGAAAATGGAGTGAGTACCTCTACTAGTTTGTGTACAGGGATACCCGAAAGTATTCCAAGGCATTGTGTTCTATGGGAGGTATTTCTATAAACCATATTTTAATACTTTTACTGTACACAAATTTTAATGAAATTGAAATATGTTATTCAAGTTCACTATCGGATGTTTCCTATGTAAAAGGGAGCAAATGCCAGCACTGGTTTGTGTACAGGGAAGCCAAAACGTATTCCAAAGCATTGCATTCGAAGGGAGGTATTTCTATAAACCATATTTTAATACTTTTACTGTACACAAATTTTAATGAAATTGAAATACAGGGTGTTTATAAAGTCCCGGACCCATTTTGATGTTTAATAACTCATAAAATAATGAAGATATAAACAAACGTATGGCATTTATTGATGGAATAACTCATATATTTTCTTTTCAGGTTTGAATATCTCTACTTTTGTAAATATTGTCTGCACGTGTGGTTAATTTCAGATAATTTCATTTTCCAGTCTAAATATCTGTCCCTTCATGTTTCTGGCATTGTTAATCGCCATAATGTGCGCATATGGGGATCTGAAAACCCCCATGAATACCGTGAGGCACAAAGGGATTCCCCAAAGGTTAATGTGTGGTGTGGACTAATGCACGACCGAGTCATTGGGCCTTTCTTTTTCACAGAAAAGACGGTCTCATCAGTCGTATACTTAGACATGTTGGAAAACTTTGTATTTCCACAACTAGAAGAGCTTCAGCCACATGTCTTTTTGCAACAAGATGGTGCACCACCTCATTGGGGTACCATCGTTCGTAGTTCTTTGAATGACCATTTTCCACGAAAATGGATTGGGCGAGGAGGTCCAATTCTTTGGCCACCCAGATCACCTGATATAACGCCGCTGGATTTTTTCCTTTGGGGATTTGTAAAGGACAATGTTTACAGGAGGAGAGTGTCGAACATTGATGACCTAAAAGTCAGAATTACAACCACAATAGCCTCTGTGGATGCCGACATGCTTTCCTCTATCTGGCGTGAAATTGACTATCGACTTGATATTCTCCGTGCGACGAAGGGGGGCACGCGTGGAAGTTTATTGACAAGGGTAATGAAACTTTTTGAGTCTATCTAACCATTTATGTTATTAATTTTAATCTATCTTTATTATTTTATGAGTTATTGAACATCAAAATGGGTCCAGGACTTTATAAACACCCTGTATATTATTCAGGTTCACTGTCGGATGTTTCCTATGTAAAATGTTTAAATACCACCACTGGTTTGTGTACAGGGACACTCGAAAGTATTCCAAAGCAATGCGTGATCTTATAAATAAACAGCAATGATCTTATAAATAAACATAGTAAAATTACATTACCATACAAAAATAAACTCTGTAAATGAGGACGATAGAATAAACCTGTTAATAACCCAGTTTCAAAGATTATCTGGCAAAATAGATATGTCCTTTTAATGATGTTTTAAAATAAACACTCCTACATAATTACTGGTAATAATGTGATTAACTAAAAAATGATTAAAGTATTTAATACAGGAAAGGCAGAACAGTTAAATGAATGATATTTACATTAATAAATGATTAACCCTTTGCCTGTCCTATTTAATTTCTAGTCAGTGTTGTCAAATTTAGAGACATTTTTATTCAATATCCACTGCTAAATTTTAATTATAACGGTTGCCTAATCACTTCGGAGATTATTTGCCCATTATGTATATAAAATATCACTCCATAAAATTATTGGTGATAGTGGAATAAAAGAGTCCCTAAATTTGGCAATAGTGTTCAAAGCATTAGGACCAGCAAAGGGTTAATGGCAACTTCAAAAAGAAAATAGCAGATAGAAATTGTTTTTCAAATTACTTGTGCCAAAACTCAGAATTTATTGGTCAATCTGCCACTAAGAAGTTAGTCAATTAGAGATGAATTACATTAGATCGTAATTACATAAAATAATCAATAGAAAATTATAGGAGGAATTTAAGCCCTCTAGTGGTAAATGCCAATTTTAGGACTTTAAAAATGGTTGCAGACAAAAATCAAGAGCCTATTTGCCTTTTGCAAGTAGTTATTGTTTAAGTAATCTGAGTCCAATATTTTTCGTCAAATAGGAGTTTGTCAAAATTAACTTGCGGCTCATAATAGTCTGCAAAGCCAAAATTAACAGACTGTGCATATGGGTATGCAATCGAACTTAATTCTTTGGTCACCATGAGGAACTGTCTTTAAAAAGGGGGATTGGTATGCGGATTAATATAAGATCGATTGCCTGTCATCCTAATGTTCAGTGTGCTTCTTTGGACAGACTATTTTGACTAAGCCGTGTTATGATTAAAGAAACACGATATAAACTTTTCAGTTAAACAATAAGACTCTATTTGTGAGACAGAACTTTATGGATATACCCCAAATAATATCTCACATATAACATTGAAAGTTAAACTTTATTTAAAATTAAGCTAGGATAATTATTTTATTTTTCCCTCAAATTCAAATTGGAGGTGTAATCTTTTTATATATGAAATTTCTAAGACAGCAAACCATTATACACAAACACTTTGTAACTGAGTGTTTTAAATATAATTTTAATGAATAGTAAAAATAATATATCAATAAATATTTTAGCTTATTTTCCCTGTATTAAAGATATCTTCTTATTGTCTTAATTACATTTCTGCAACATGTAGCATATAGTGCTTTCATGGTTTTTAGCAAGGACAAAGAAAAAGAAAAGGAAAAATGACAATGTTTTTTCTGTTGTTTGTAGGTATTGAATGATGAGGACATTCTACCAGGATGGGATTCAAAAATTGTGGCTTGGATAGAAGAAGAATGCAGTTAGAACAGAAGCAAAATTGTATGATCTAAAAACGACTGTGATGTACAAATCACTAATAGAAAAATTATATATTTATTTAAAAAGAGTAATATATTTATTGATGTATATGAAACTAAATAAATTTGTTAAATAATGTAGTCACTTATTTTATACATGATATTTACATCTCTCCATTTACATCGAAACTAAGGTACAGATTTACAACGAATATTTGCTATATATGTATTTAACTTGATTGATTTTGATCACATGGGCAATCCATTTACAATTTCCCGCACTGTTCTATGCAAGTCGATAAAAAAAAAAAAAAAAAAAAAAAAAAAAGACAATTTTAAAAATTAACTTACAGCATATTTAAAGTTTGCTTTGTGAAAACAAATTTACGTGAAATTTGAGCTATATTTTCTATGTAGAGTATTTTGGAAAAAAACAAGGATGAAATTTTAATTAATCATTTTATCATTCAGCATAATACAAACTATATATATATACATATAAACTTGCCTTAAACATATCTATTTTATTAACCCTGCTGTTCTGTTTCCATTTTCTGTACAATATTTTAGTATACTTTCAAATTATATATAGAATATATACTTCTCTTATATTAAATGAGTTCATCAAGTGACTTGTTAAAAATAATAATAATAATAATAATAAATTAATTTGCCTGAATAATAATTAAAAAACTTGCCTGAAATATATCCATCTTATTAAACCTGCTTTTCTGTTTCCATTTTCTGTTCAATACTTTAGTACACTTTTAAATAATATATTGAATATATCCTTTTCTTATATTAAATGAGTTCATCATATGATTTGGTATATATATACTTGCCTTTGGTTTCTCAGAAACGGCTCCAATGATTTTGATGAAAGTTTGTGGTTAAGAGATTTTTAGGGTGGAAAATTCATTGAACTTATCCTCATTTTCAAGAAATTTGTATTTGCTGTTAACCATTTGTCTGGTGATTGCAAAATATGGAAAATAAATAAATAAATAAACGGGTTTATTCAGAAATGTACATAAGGATTTTGATGAAAATATAGGTTTAAATGTTTTTTGGGGGTGAAAAATCGATTGGACTTATTCTCATCTTCAAGAAAATTCATATTTAATGTTAACCCTTTATCTTCCAGTTGCAAAATATAAAAGAAATTGGGTTTACTCAGACATAGATCTCACAATTTTAATAAAATTTTAGGATTAAAGCTTTTTTTGGAGAAGACAAACCCATTGGACTTCTTACCATTAGGAAAAATAGCATTCATCATCAGTTTAATTAGTGTTACTGGTAATCCACACTCCACCCAGTACAAGTACAGTAGAACTTACTTTTCTTAGAAATAGATGGAACAATTTAAAGAAAAAAAAGTTTTTTTTTTTTTTTTTTTTTTTTAAATGAAAAACCGATCTTACTCCTCTTCTTCATCAAGAAAATTAGTTGTCGCTTGGCAACTCCTGCTTTGTCTGGAACAAAATATAGCAGAAATCTTTTTTTTTAGGAAACTGTTTGAATGATTTAGTTAAGAAATTATAGTTAGAGATTGAGATGATAATTTAATTTGAATTTTTTTCTTATCTCCAAAAAATTAGCTTTCACTGGAACCTTTTTACAATGAGACTGAGTAAACTGAGTCATTTAGGTACTATAAATAAAATTAAATACTTTTCAGGAATATAACATACATTTCTAAACTGTTGTTTTTATTGAAAATTAAAATCTGCTTCGCATCAAATAGACTCGAAAAGAACAGCATGGTTGATACATAAATATCTGTTTAATTTGTAAAACTAATTTTAGAAAATTGTATTGTTAATTTATAAATTTAGCAATTATTATTTTATCACTCCAATAACCAACTATCATCCCATTAAGGAAGTTTTAATGGATGACATTTGGTCATCATCAATCCATGTTTGAAACATTGTTATTACATAAATATACGATTCTTGTGGATTTATATAAATATAAAAAGAGGTATTGTTTGACCATGAGAAGTTGTATGTGTTACATGGTTTCAAATGATTCTGTTCGTGAAATAAGGCGAGGGATAATGTTTCCAGGGTAACACAATCAAGAGTGGCTTCCTGATTTGGCACTGTTTTTCCATTTTTTGGTGAATTCCATTATTCTTCTATTGAAATTGAGGAGCTTGTGAATTTAGTTCATTTGTGTATCAGGCAAACTGCCTTCATTTTTAATGGTAATTATTATTCCCAAAATGAGGGTATGGCAATGGGCAGTCCTCTCTATCCTTTGCTTTGCGACATTTATATGCATTATTTTGAAAAAAAAACTCTTCGGTGTATATAAATTTCCTCACTGGTTTAGGTATGTGGATGACACTTTCGTTCTTGTTTCCCCCTGATGTCGATTTGTCCAGTTTACTTTTTTTGGTCAATTCGATTGACCCATGCATTCAATTCACTTTTGAGATTGAAAAGGATTGCTCTTTGCCTTTCATTGACACTCTTGTGAATAAAGACAAGTATCGTTTCTCAGCTACTGTTTTTAAAAAAAACATTCTCTGTCTCTCTCCCGCCACATGCTCTCTCTAACCACGCCCTTCAACAGAAAATGTCTGCTTTTTATATTTATGTTTTTCGTGCCTTACACATTTGTTCTGATCCGTCTAATCTTTCAAAAGAAATTAATTATTTAAAATCTCTCGCTCTCTTTCGTAACTATAACCTCTCTATTATCGATAAAGCATTATATAAATTTAAGAATCCTAAACATTCTGCTCCCAAATTGAATGATCACGGTTTCATCCCAGTTGTTTTACCTTTTTATTCTTCACTGTCTTTTAAAATCTCTAAAATTCTTTCACCGTTTGGTTTCAAAGTAATTTACAAACCCTTCAAAAAAATTAAATTATCTTCTCTTAAGGATCCCATTCCTACCGAAAACCGTTCTGGTATTTATTTAATTCTGTGTTCGTCATGCAACTTAGGTTATATTGGTCAAGCTAGGAGGCGTTTGAAGTACAGAATAAATAAGCACCGTCGGAATGTTTGTAATGAAAAGATTTCCAAAGCTTCTATTGCTTCGCACTGCTGGATTTATGGTCATCGTTTTGATTTTTCTAAAACTAACATAATTTCATCTCCTGTCTTGTTTTTCCCATTTGGATATCCATGAAGCATTTTACATATTTAAAAATTCGAAAAATCTTGTTAATGATATTTCTTCCACTCCATTCTTCTCTGATACTTAGAAATTAATTAGATTTTCGTTTAATTTTGATATTTTTAATCTTATTTATTTTCTTGTTTTATTTTACAATTGTATTCACACCAGTAGTTATATTTACATTTGACTTTATATGGTTTTGCTTTTCATTATAAATGGTTTGTGAGTTGCCGCTTTGACTGCAGCACTCGTGCCTACTTTGTTCGCCTGATGATAAGGGTCGTGTGCACTTTCGACCCGAAACAATTGTTTAGATTTCATTGCATTTTATGGTGTTTATTCAAAGTTTTGTAAGTAATAATTTAAAACGCTAGTTCTGTGGTGCTTTCTTATTAATTTTGTACCTTCTTTGGGCTTCTAGCACCAAGTAAGTAGTTTTGAAAGTGTTTCCATTCTCTTTTTATTGTTTTATTTGTTAATTTATGCTTGTTTCTTCTCATTTTTGAGCCTCTCACTGACCAATTTAGGTAGAACATTTAAAATGAAATCAAGATTTAAAAGTTTTCTGAAAAAAAAAAAAATAAATAAATAAATAAATAAATAAAAACCCTCGATAAAACCTGTGTTTTAGAGGGTGGGCCCAGGTGGACTGGGTTTAAAAAAAAAAAAAAAAAACACACCCTGATTATGGGTGTATTACCAAAATTTACAGACACTGTATCTCACAAATTAATGAAAAGAATTTAACCAAACTTGATATTTATTTGGAACTTGAATTAAACAGATGCTGATTACATTTTCAGATTTACTGCTCAACAGGTGGTACTATCATCCTATTTTTGATACAGCAGTATAGAACAAATTTTCGCATAAATGTACACAATGAAAATTATTTTTAACAAATTGTGCAATTATAAAATAATAATAATAAAACTCCATTAGGAATTTATTATTATTATTATATAGGAGTGTGGATTTTCAATATGAGTATTTTTCAAAAGAACTTGTTAATACTTTTAAAATGTCAAATGGTCAAGAGGTTCTGCTATCAAAGCTGGTAGATATGAGATGCTGGATTCGATCCCATGTTGCATTCACTGGTCTTGCTGTTTGGAATTTTCCATAGTTTTCTCCCAAAACTTACAAACATAAAGGACAGGGTCCCTTAAAAAAGACCCATCACAGAGGACAACACTCCTCCAAACCTAGAGGACCCTAGTACAGTCAATTAGCCTTAACCCCTCAGTACCAACATCTTTAAAATGAATGGTTGAACCATAAATGTGTAATGATTCCAAAAAGAGTTATTGATTTTTTTCACTTGGGGAGAAAAAAAAAAAAGTATTTGTTTTTTTAGATAGTGTCTACAGAGCATAAAATTGACTTTCTTTTGACATTTAGGGCCGTATTCACCAACTTCTTAACACTCGGATTAAATCTCGCATCAGCGGTAATCGCTCGATCATACGAAAATCGGTATTCTCCAACGAAAATTCGCAGTTCACCGGCTACTTTAACACTTCTTTTTTGATCCTCGAATATGGGAGAATTAACAGAGATAATTCTCGTATCTTTTCGTAACACATGCGTACTACGCAGCTTAGCTTCGTAAATATTGAACATGAAAGAAATATAAATTTTGTTTTATTAGAAGCAAATTGCTTTTAAAATCATTTTGATGATTTTTTTTATATTTTAATCTTGAAACACAGTCTTTAAATACCTGATTTTGAACAAGAGTTTGATTAAAAAATATGCTATAATTATTTAATGATACACATTTATCATTGTGTTTTTACTTAATTAAAATTGAATTAAGTTAATATTATTTCTGACGACATTATACTCTGTTCTGTCATGTCAAATAAAATTTTGCTGATTAAGCGATTTTTGCTATCAATAAAGATATATATCTTCTCCTTCATTTCCATGAGCTTAATCGTTAAAGATTAATTCACAAATTGATTTATTTTAATGGGTAGCATAGCAGAAATTTTAAACTTTTCAATTTTAACCAAATATCTTTCATATGATGATATAACTATAATGTATAAAAAATGCACCAAATTATTTTTTGTTGAATGAAGTTTGTAAAGTAGCACCTTAAATTACAAATGTGTGCAATAATAATATCGTGTCGAATTATCATGCTTTTTTTTTCTGCCTGATGAAAGGTTATGTACTTCGACGGAAACAATTGTTGCGTGTTTCATAATTTATGGTTTTAGCTTATAAAGTTTTCATTAATTTATATATTTTTCCCAATTTCTCATAAAATTATTTAATAAACTTGTATATTTTTTAACCTTTTTATTAATTACTTAGAAATGTACCCGAAATAACTACTGAAAACTGGTAAATAAATGAAACAAGGGGAAAGCTATCTTCATTTGATTGTTTTAGTTTAAAACTTATTCCAAACCAAATTTTTAAGTAATCTAATGAGCTAACTAAAATAAAGAAAAATTAATTAAAGTTATTTAAAAATATTTTCAATTAAAAAAAATCACTAATTTTTGAAGACTGCTTGATATAGCTTATGTAATTGGTCTACAGTCAGGGGCATTGCTTGTGTGTGTGTTGGGGGGGGGGGGGAGGGGCGTAGTTCGGAGAAATTTTTTCTTTTATTCATAACAATCAAAATTTTAAATCGTAGCGTAAACAGTTGTCGTCTGCGTGATTATTCTTTAAAAAAATGTTCTACAGTAAAATTGATTCTTAATCCGTGCATAAACAAGAGCAAATCGTGTTTTTTGCCGTGCCAATTTGCTTTTTACCCTTTCTAATCTTCAAATCCGATTGATTAGTTAATCAGAGATGTGAGTGGGAAATAGACGAAAAGTCTGAAAGTATCAGCAAAACTCAAAAATAATTTAATTTTAGTAGTAAAAGAAGAAACAGATACACAAAATCATACTTTCTATAAGCCAAACTGGAAAATATATGAAAATAAATTATTTAGAAACAGTCAAAAGAAAGAAAATTGAACAAAAATAAGAATATTTAGAAGCAAAAACCTGAAAATTGTTTTTAAAAAATTAAGAAAAGTCTGAAAGTCCTCATCCTTGGTTAATTGAAGCCGAACGGTGAATCCGAACATCTATCTTCGTTTTTGGCCAATCAAAACGAAGCTTTACTTTCTCTCCCAGTTAATCCATGGATCACGCAATCGGCTGATGGTGAATACCGTAGGAATTTAATCCAGTGTTAGCTTTGATTTTCGGATTTTCTGATCCATGGTTTAATCCTCGATCAATGAAGTTTGGTGAATACGACCCTTAGTGTTATACCTCTACCTCTTTGATATGAAAATCCTCTACATGTAAAATTATTTTAATAAATAATTTGTGAATTTGTGTTTTAGAAGAAAGTCAATTTTCTAAAAGACTTTTTTTTTTCTCCTCAAAATTTATTTTTAAAATGATATTCATGTGAAGTATAAAATTGATATTTCTTCTTTGAGAACAAATTTCTTGTCAGAATATTGCACACAATTGCATATATATATATATATTTTTTTTTTTTTTTTTTTTTTAAAGAAAGAAAAATCTAGAATTTAAAAATGGTTTAAACTATAAAAACATAAAAAGAGAATTCATTATACAATATATATTTTCTGCTGTGGTAAAATTTTCATGCCTATGCCATTTACAGAAACAGAAATATATGTTAACATCATGTATGGGAAAAACTTGTGAAATGACAATTAGACAGGGGCATAGGAAAGGGAGGAGCTCAGGGGGTTCAAGATCCCTCCCCTACTGATTATTACAAAATTTCTTTTTAATGCCAAATGAAATAACCAATTTTAAACCAAAATTAAAGTCTTATAAATGTTCATAATTAGTAATATTTTATAATTAGTACCAATAATTAGTGAATATTAATTAACATCTAATTATTAATTGATATTCTTAAGATTAACTTTTAGTCATTTTTCAAATGAAATTTTTTGAGCACCTCTCATGATTTTCTAATTGCTACACCCCTGCAATTAGATAGGTTTTTAAACCTCAGAAGATAAACCTTCAAAATATTAATGGGGTACTTCAGTTTAATTCATATTATTTTGGGCAGGTTTAGCCAAGCGGTTACTTTACAAGAGTTTTATTTCTCTTTTATCAGAGGTTTGTGAGGGCTGAACAAATATTCAATGTAATACCTGCATGTGCACACTTTTATACTCCAGTGACAAAGGCAATCTATAATCACAACTGATTAATTAAAAAGCCTCATTCCAACTACTTGCTAAATGCTTTTTTTTTTTTTTTTGTGTGTGTGTGTGTGTGTTTCTGAATTGTTTTAAGAAATTATATTTTTGTATGACCTTAGAAAGCTCTAAATAAGTGTATGCCTTCAGACTGATTTGGAAACACTGCAAAAAAGCATTTAGGAAAAAGTTGGAGTTAGTGTCTTTATAAGGGAAATTATGCTAATCTAAAAAAGAACTTTGTAAATCAAATAAAGTAGTGTATGATCCTCACAAAATAACAGTCTAATTTTTTGAGTTAATAATAAGGTTATATGGAAGATTTTTTTTTTTTCTAAATTTAAATTAATGGTACTTATTTTGTTGCAATCATATCATTTTACTACTGTACAGTCATTATAAATAATAATAATAATAAAATAATAATAATAATCACCCATTTCTATATAAACGGCCCCTAAGCAAAATTTATCTATTATATTAACACTAGAGAGTATTACCAAATGTTCAGCACCAGCTGTATGTTTCTATGATAATTTATCATGGTGATTTTTTTTTTTTTTTTTTTTTTTTAATAATTATACACTGATGATACAGTTGTCTTTTTATGATTTATTTGAAGAGGGGGAGGTATTATTTGATGTATAAGAACAAAAATATAATTTGTAAAAATCTTATGTTTATTTCAATCATGCTTTGTATTTGGACTGTTAATAACGACTGAAGAAAAATAGTTCTTTATTCATTAAAAACAAAATCATTTACAAAATCAAATATGAATAAATTATATATGTATATATATATATATATTCTCTTAGTGGTTAATTGTAAGCAATTGAATAAGCATAATTGATGAAGATTATAAATTTATTTGAATGATCAAACAAACAATTAAAATAACATGAACAAAGAGTAACTTATTTATCTCAGTCAAAGGTATGCTGTAATAAAATATACACATTCAGATTTATTTCTTTTGTCACCAAATAAATTTTTATTTTTATTTTTTATTTTTTTTACACAATCAAAATATTATAGATATAAAATGCAATAACTTTTGTACATATAATTTCAATCAAAAATATAAAACTATATAAAATCTTGCAACTATAGACAGCAGCAGTATGCTGCAGGCACATTTTGACAATAACATCCTTCAGATTAAAATTAATGACTAGCAGAAGAATTTTTATGAAGTAAATAAATTAACACATTTAAAAATAACAAAGGAATGTTAAAAAGATGCATCTCCTATAACATGAAGTTAAAATAAATATTTCTTTTAAAATTTTCAGGAATGGTAAACAGCACAGCTGTAAAAGTTCTTGGAACAAAAATAACATATTGTTTCGAAATGGAATAACATAATATAAATAATATACAATGGAATTTGGAATTCGCTATCTGTTTATACTGCTTTCACCCATTCCATATATACGATATTTGATAAGACTAGTGGCTTCTCCAGCTTTTGGTATTAGTAAATGGTCTCGAGAAGTAACAACAATTCCTTCATCTTCTGTATGACCTAATGAAATAATTATAAATCAAATTTAGTGTTTAATCAAAGGATACAAGAAAAAAATCATAGAGATGAAATAACAGAATGAAAATTAAAAATAGGATATATGTAAAATATGACCAGTATGATAAACAAAAAACTCATTATCTTAATATAAATAAAAGCTATTACATGCGAGGTTCTGGTAATGTATTACATTTCCTCCTAAACAACTGAACTGATTTCAGCCAAACTTGACACAGTTACAGCTTATGAAAAGGGTTAAAGTACAATGGAAGTTTGACATCTCTAGTGCATATGTAATGGGAAGGGTGAAAAAAAAAAACACTCGAATATCATATTTCTGTATGATTTCTATAGTAATAATGCAGCTAGAAGCTTTAAATTTGATATGTAGGCTACTTCTAATGTAATTTTAACATTTTACAGTGAATATGTCAAAATGACAGTGTCTAAATACAAAAAAAAAAAAAAAAAAAAAAAAAAAAAATAATAATAATAATTTTTATAACATGTTAAAATGTCACTTTCAGAAAATATTCCAAATGAAGTACTGTATCGTTTTTGGAAGTGACATCATTTCTTCAAAGTTATTTGATGGGAAACATACATTTATATAGAGAAAACTGCTATACTTTACTACGATTGTGTGGGTCTAGTGATAGAATAACTTTATTTTAACTCCAAATTATAATATCAAAAGGCTGGAGATAAATAATTTTATTTGTCTGCATAACAAAAACAAGTCTTTTTCTTACAACAACAACAACAACATAATAATAATAATAATAAATGTTTGCCATTCCAGGGTTATGTTTTACAAACGAATTATTTAGAAGAAATAGCTAACTTGTAACCAATGATAATTATTCATATTTTCAAGGCTTATTAATAATTATAAGAATTAAAAAATTAAGGCTTATTATTATAAAAAGGATTATTCATTAAATATGTGACCAGCAAAGCAAATACTTCATTTCAAAAAAAAAAAAAAAAAAAAAGTTATTTTATTTAAATGCACAAACAAAATTTTATTTGAATGAAAAGATGTATAAGGGTGATTGCCAATCTAAAGGGTAGAAAACGAAGACTAATTTGAAAATATAAAAATTTTACCAAAAAAATTTGAAAAAATTCCTTAATTCCTTTTTGACAACTATGAATCTAAATTACTTGATGAGCTATCTCGTTAGCTATTTTTTGGTTGGTAATTAATTAATTTCAAAATTAATGTGTCAACGGAGCGGACATCACTGACCACGGAGTGGACACTTATAAATATCCAAACCTGAAAGTTATTTTGCAGCTGTATCTTTTCATCCTTATTGTTTTACTTGTGTTTTAGAAAATAATCAACAAATATTTTTACTTTAATTCTTTTGAAAAATGAAAATAACAGGAAAATAATTGTTGGTTCCGCATATTCTTTCTTTCTTTCTTTTTTTTTTTTTTTTTTTTTTATGTGATTGATCTAATATGTTGAAGACACTTGTATTTCCTTGCTATTTCATTTCTTATGCTCTTATTATACACAAAGATGTTTCACGCGACTGTTATTTCATCCAATTTTTGCTCCAATTTTCGAAAGCTGTAAACCGAAAGAAGGTTACAATAGTTGAATCAAAAATTGTTCGAAAAACTGGTTTACACGGTGGGTACATGTCAAGTCACACCTATTTATCTCTGTTTTAACGGGGACGACATGGGAGAGCGAAGAGGAAAACGGTGAATGAATTCCCGCCGGCGCTGTCATTTATCGGTACATAAAGAGCTTTCTTTTTACTGGTTTATCACAGTCTGACTTGCCAGAAAAAATTGATCGTATTCCCAATTCCTATTACACTGTTCATTGACGTGATTTGAGCCAAATTTACAATTATCTCAAAAGTTGTGTGAAAACGTGTTGTGTGTAATAGGAGAATTAGTCTGTCTCTTGCTCTCTGCATACTTTTTCTTTTTTGTTCTTTACGTTTTTCTGTAGTTTGGCTGGGATGTTTCCTTTTCTTGTTATTTTTCTTATCTTTTTGATTTTCAACTCCACCTAATTTTCTTTTTGACTGAGTTTGAGCGAAGGTTTGTGCACATTTGTTTGTCCTGCATTGGGTTACATGCGAATTTCCATTTTTCTTGAACAGCATAATAAATTTCTGCAAAGAAAATAAATATATATTTTAAGTATTGTTTATATATATATATATATATATATATATATATAAAAGTTATTCAATTAATAAAAATACAAAACAATTTTAGTTTTGCTGTAAAACAAAAATATTTTTATTTATTTTTTCTTCTGAAACTAAATTTAATTATATTTTTGCAATTATTTTTCTAAAGTGTTATGTCCCCTTTTCTACATTTTACCTTTAAAATTAAAAAAAAAAAAAAAAGACATGTAGTATACATCATCCTTTTGCATTACTCTGTAAACAACACTCATAAAACTGTTCTTAAAATTATATTAATACGAATTTTGTTGTTACATTTAAACCATGAAGAGAAATACTTAAGAGTTCAGTAAAAAATAGCAAATACTGTTTTAAAGACGTTGAAATGACATTTTTAGAAAATCACGAATAAAAATATAAAAGTTAGGGGGAAAATATATTTCCATTGCACCTTAAGCAATCAGTAGGCTAACAAAAAAAAAAATAAATAAATAAATAAATAAATAAAGGGATAAAATTTATTTATCAAATTTATTTAGATTATTTTTCAAATGTATCTATTTTTAAGATTAATTTTGAAAGTATTCACTCCGTGGAAAGAAGTGTCCACTTCGTGATCAAATGATGTCCACGGAGTGGAAGTCCACGGAGTGGACAGAATGTCTGATTTTGAATTTTAAGGAACAAAGCAACAACGTCAGGAACAATTTAACTTTAGTGTTGAATTAAGTCTTATAATCATTAATTGTAATAATAATTAGATAATAAATAATCCTTATAATTACTTGTATACTTCTGACCACGGAGTGGACTGATGAGATAGCCAAACAGAGGTATCACAGATGAAATCTATTTTAACAGAACGAAATAAAGCATTGAGTTCAGCACATGTAGGTAAAAACAAAGATGGCTTCCCCCTCTTTCTTCTCAGTTACACACTGGTGACAGACAGTGCCATCTGCTGAACTTTATGGGAAATTAAATAGTTGTCCACGGAGTGGACGCATTTTATTAGGGACATTTGTTATAAATTAATTAAAAAAACAAGATTCATTTTATAACTCTATAATTTAATAAATATATTTTTAAGGATAATTATGTCCTGCTTAAATCAAAATGTAAATAAAAAACATTAATATTAAGCTTGAAAATAATGCTATATTCTGCAGACTTCCCTTGGGGACAGTCCACGGAGTGGACATTCCAGGTTTTATTGATCGAGTTCTAAGAAAAATAAATAACATTAAAAACTTTTATAATAATATTCAACTAGAGAAAATCGTAAGAAATAGCCTAGTTGTAAATTTTTTTCTGATTGAAAATATTTTCTATTTTTGAGGGCTAAGGGACATGGTTTCTACCCCTTATGTTGGCAATGACCCATAAGTAAAATAAATATATAGCTTAACATAACTAATAGACTTTAACATATTAGTAAATTTTTGCATTTATTCAAACTTTAGTGGTATAATAAAATTAGTGATTCATTTGGTTGCACTGACACTCACTGGTTGCACTTGACACTCCAAGAATGAACCATCAAAATGAGGGAGAAAGAAGAACTCTGTGATTGTTTGGAACAGAGTGTGACAGAAAGCCAACTTTAAGGCTGAGTTGAGGCAGGGGAAATATGAGACAAACAAATGCAAGTAAAGCAAGTTAAAAAAAGATGGAAACTGATGCTACTTTGAAGAATGACAAAAACCGACTGCATATCTCAACTGTGAACTATAGTACAGTTTAAAAACGCTCCCAAATGATACTCCAAGAATGAATCAGTTTCAGAAAAAATGATAATGCCATCAAAATAATTACAAGCAAAATCAATTTTATACTTATGTAAAATTCTTCTTCTAGTGCAATTAAATATGACAGGGGCATTTTTAAGTCCAAAGGGTAACACAAGCCCTTCATACAATCCAAATGTGGTGGCAAATGCTAATTTTTCTGTATCTTTTGGGTGGATAGGTATATGACAATATCCACCGGCTAAATCCAATGTGGAAAAAATTTTTGCCAGAACCAATTTCTCTAAGAGAGTATCAATTCTGGGTAATGGTTCTGCGTCTGTTTTGGTTATAGCACTGAGCTTACAGAAGTCAACACAAAGGTGCGTCTTCTTCCCCTCTTCACGTTTATACACTAATGTTACAGGGGATGAATACAGAGAATGGCTCTCTTTGATCATTTTAGCGTGTAATAAATTTTGTATTTGATCTTTAATTTCAGCTTCCTCTTTAGGAGAGGTGCAGTATGCTCTTAGGGAAACAGGTAAGTCTGACATTAGGTGAATTCTTTGAGGTTCCATTCTGATATGACCGACATCATATTAGATTTTGCAAGAATTTTTTTATATTTATTTAACAAGGTAGGTAAATCATTATTATTTTCAGATGACAATACCGTAGTTCTGAACAAGCTTTGTACAACACACTGTGAATGGTGCACCTGGTTCTCAGCGGGTGTATTTACTCTAGAATTACCTACTTTATGTTCAAAAATATGCAAAGATTGATAATGATGATTCACCTGATTTATTAGTCGGATATTTTGACCATTCTGAGTTACAGTAAAATGTACTAAATTAAGAGTCAGTTGAAATAATGCACAATGAGGTAAACCAATAAGAAGATATGGTAACTGATTAGAAATAACAAAGGTCTACATTTTTACTAATGTTACCAATCCTTAAGGAGAGTTTACATTTTTCTTAAATTTGAATTATACCACAAGTTTGTGTCTGGCCGTTATCAGCCCATTAATGGGAGTCTTTTTTAATTTTAGCATTTATACTAAAGTGCATGAAATAACCGAAATTGAACTATCCATATCGAGAAGACAAGACAGGGTGTTGTTAGGGAGAGTACTCGAGTTATCTCATTGATGTGTTTTTCGCAATCGCTGATGCTTTTGTGTTATGTGTCTGGAACCTAGTAACTGTCAACAGCTACCTGATGTACCTTCACTGGTCATTTTCTGGCTGACCACCTCTTCAGGATGGTTGGCACTTCTATTAGAGTTTTTCAAGTGAGAGATGCTCTAGGCGTTGAAAAATTATTACACTGTTCAAACTTAAAAGGACAGGTTCGCTCCCAGTGGTAGGCATTAGTAATTCCTCGATTTAAGCAAAGACGGCAAGGGGAGGGAGGCAGCCTCTCTTGAAAATGTACATTATCTGAGATACGATTCGGTCTGAATGTTCGTGGGTTGCTAGGATTATGAGGAGCATATCCTTGTTGAGGTTGATTTGGATAGGGGTATCTGTAAGTCCAGGATCTATTTATAGGGGTAGACAAATTTTCGGGTCTAGGCTAGTTCATTCTCCATAGTGGAGTAAAGCTAGGAACATTAGTATTAAGTTTAGTACTATTACTTTCTTTTTCTGTTCTGTTGGTTGCATTTTACTTAATTTATACACAATTTCTCGCCACTCATTGGTATCCTTAGGTGAGTTTATTAACACTAACTGTCTTAACTGCAAAGGAAGACCATCAGACAATCCCTCTAAAATGAATTTTGAATCAAGACCTAGTTTGCGGCCCATTTGAATTTTACTATTATAATAAGTATTAACATCATCACCTAAAGTAAACTTAATATTTGAGAAATTCACTAAAGAATTAGTATCAGGAACAGTAAATTCCTCTCTAAATAACTGGAAAAACTCTTCCCAGTGTAGAACATGTAAACAATTATTTATGTAAAGAGAAAGGGCCTTTCCTTTTAAGTAATTTTGAATATGAGTTATTTTCCAGAGATCATTTTTATTTTTTTCCTGACAAATACTGTTAAAATAGCTGAGCCAGGGTTCAAACTCTATTCCAGCATCGGGGTTAAACTCAATATTGTTTAACTTTTCCTCACTAGAAAATGTATTTCCTGCCTCGTTATCAGGAATAGGGTTCTCAGAATCTTTAGGCATTGTGAATTAAATTTAATAAAATATAATATAGCAATTTAAAAAAGAAGTCACTTTGTACTAGAAACACATAAAAAAATTAATTTACCAAAAATCTATTACTTAAACAAAAAATAAGTTAAAATATAAAATCATCAAAAATTTACTTTGTATCTTAAAATTAATTAAATAAAACAGAAATTGAAATATACACTTATAAAATCATAAAAATTTTCATAAGTACTTCTAATATTTATACTATATAATAACACATATGACTAGTCTCAAAAAGAGAAAGAGAAAAAAAATTATTTACGATTTGGGATTTTTTTTTTTTCTCTCTCTCTCTTTCTTTTATTGTATAACTTCTTGAGTTCGCCTTGGAAACTTTTTTAACAATCATCACAATATGTAATTGCGAACTCAAAATCAATTTAAATAAAATCTAAAATTTTCTATGAATTTAAATTTATAAATAACTTTTGCTTTAATTTATTTACAATCTTTTTTTTTTTTTCCCAACGCTAGCAATTATTTAGAATAAAACATAAAAAAATAACTTCTTCACTTAAAAAATCCATTGCAATAATAAAACAAATTTCTCAGTAAAAATTAAAGTCATTAAAAATGTTTTTGAGTTCTGTTTTTTGTTAAAATTTTTCTTTTAACAATAATAGAGAAAAGTTTACTTACAAATTTGGCTTCTATAACAATTAAATAACTTTTACTTTAAATTCACGGATTTCCTCGAAAATTCGACGAAAACAGCCTCCCGATGACAAACCACCCAAAAAAAAAAATCTTCACTATCAAAAGTTGTATTTTGTCCTCTCTATTTACTTTTCTTATCTGTTATCTCTAATCAGACAAAATTGCGTTCCGATGGAATCAAACTCTCTCCTCTGTTCTGGTGTAGGGTGAAGAAGTGTGTGTGTGTGTGGGGGGGGGGGGGTTAGGCTCCTCTCTTGCGTTCACCGGTCAGACTCAGCAATTTGCTGCCGTAGGTTGTTGTTGCCGTCGTCGTTTACAATCCCACTCCCTCTATGTCGAATTTCCACTATCGGAGGATGATGGGCGTGGTTGATCAGGAGAAGAGAGAGATCTTTGACAGGGTGGCGCCGCTCCCAACTCAGGGCTTGAAAGGCTCATAAGAGAATATCCGGATTTGCGTTGACTTGATTTTTTATAAGATGATTTTTTATCGATGATTGATTTGCTCGAATGTCTTTTGGAGATAATTTCAAATTTAATTTTTTCTTTATTCCTGCTTTTGGCAATTATTTAAAGCTTTAGAAGTTTTTGATTAGTTTGACACTGTTTTACTTTTGTTACTGTTTAAATCTTAAAAGATATTTTATTGTGCCTCTCCTCCTACTCTTAACGAAGGAGCTAAGCTAAACAAAGTTGTTCTTGCTAGGTCCATCGCTGCCAGCTCTTTGTAATATGTTCTTTGTTATAACATATTATGTATATATATATATAAATTTTATAAAAGTATAGTGGTTAGCACCTTGAACAGTGTAAAACTGGGATGAATCTCTAAGAAAATATATATCTTGGGAGAACACTAAAGGAAGTAAAATGTGATTGACTTACCACCAAGATGCAGATGAAACTTTTGTATTTGAAATATCCGAAATAGACATTAGGAAGATTGATGGATGCATCCAAAAATATTAAAATTCACACATTAACACTATTATAATTTGAGTATTATCACAAGCTATCATGTAAATATTCATGTAATATGCAAGCAAATCAGTCTTATCACAAGAGTTCATAGAGTTCGGTAGAAAGTCTTTTTTTTTTTATTTATTTTTTTTAGTTATTTATTTGGTAATATATTTTTCACAGTCATAGTAGATTCCTTTATGGTCGAAGAAATAATCGATTTCTGCAATTTTTTAAGTAAGCTTTGCTGGGCCAAATAAGCAATGTTATTATGACCGTATGAGACACAACATTTACACTTGTATACCAGACTCAAGTAGATCCATTTTACCATTGAGAATTTAATCGATGATTCTGTAAACTTTCAAGTAAGCTCTGTAGGGCCTAATAAACAATGATATGATGATGGTCCAAAATAAGGTCAACTGTTGTATTCTGTTAATGGCTGTTATTTTCGATTTTTTTAATGATAAACAGATATTTTTTGTGTCAAATACTACATTTTCTGGGTTAAGGGATGTGATTGTGCTAGGACTGCATTGATAGAACCTACCAAATATCCAATATGGTTGCAAAAAATGATGAAATACTTATAATAATTATAATTTTGTAGTATAACAGTAAACTCAAATTATTGTAACTTTTAGTAAAATAAGACATTGTTTAGTTACACATCCACTGTTAAACACAGTATAGTGACTACGTTTAAGTGCATCGTCCTTTACAAAAGCAAAGTGCAGAACACAATAATGTGGTCTAATGCAAAGGTTTTTGCACGAACCTAAAAAAAATCTTGCAAACAATTTTATTTTTATTATGAAATGAAGCCATGCCCATCTGCACCAAAGGAGATTATAATTCCTACAATGATGTTAAGTGATGATGATTCTGTAACTCATATTTATGTTGTAGAATCAACATTTAGTTCAAAAAATGAAAAGGTTGTCTGAAGCTACAAACCGCTGCTTGAAAATCTCCCCATGACATATGCTCATCTTTTGACAAACTATTTTTCGTTAAAATGTTCAGATTATATTTCAGCCAAACTTCTCATTTTTGAACTAAACATTGATTCTACAACATAAATATGAGTTAAAAGAATCCTCCTCGTTTAACATCATTTCAGGAAGTGTAATTCCCTTTCATGCAGATGGGCATGGTTTCACTTCATAATAAAGATCTAATTATTTGCAAGTTTTTTTTAGGTTCGTGCAAGTCTTTGCATTTATCAACAAAACATTAAAAAACATTTTTCTTCTTCTTCACTAGAAGTGATTGACAGAAAAGAAGACAAAACATTTCCATGAAATGATTATTGGGATATCGTAGAATTTGTGTCTTTATCAGTACTGTCCCGGGCAGCTGTAGTAAATATACCTTTTCTTAACATTACTACAAAAAACACTTTATTCTACAAATCTCTCACAAGTTGTATCAGTAATATAGTCATTAAGGTGTAGGTAACATTAAGCCCATTTTAGATGTAAGACATGCAGCCATAAAATGATAAAGAAGAGGTTACAAGGGTAATTCATGAATTTCACCAAACACATTGATCACCATTCGAACTGTAGATTCTGATGAAGTATGTACTCTTGCATACTTTGCAGTGTTATCACAGTTATCGTTGGAAGCAGATACATAAGTTTTGGAAAAGGTAACACTTTTCACTATATTAATGTAAGAGAAATAGCTCAATATATTGGTTCAGTATGTTCGAAAGCAATGATGTATTTTCATGCACTTATGGGTTGTAACACAGGGAAACTGAAATTTGACAGGGAAAAACATTAGTATAAAAATCGTCTTAATTGTTTCCTCTGATAACCAATACGTTCATGGATGTTTCCACACGAAATATGGAATTAACTGAGATATATGTTAGTAATATCAAACAATTTGTTATAATCATGTATGATAAGACTAATGGTGAAACTGAAGTAAACAAAGTTTGAAAGCATTTATTTACATAAAGAAATGCAGTAGCAGACATACTTCTACAAGTAAGAGGGCTTTGTACCAATATATATTGAGAGCTCATTTACAGTCACAGTTGTGGTCAACAAGGCACTTACCATACCTTATTTATACAGTTCCTCTGGCTTTTGGTTGGCATAAGAAAGATTTAAAATGGACAACATGCTCGACTGCCTAGTCAGAAGCATCTGCATGTTGTAGTGAACTCATCTGCTGTAGTTGCAAATCTTAATGTTCATCACGCTGCAACTACATAAAAGCCGAATTATTGTGCACTGCACTCTGCTTTTGTAAAGGACGATGCACTTGAACAAAGTCACTGTACTGTATTTAACAGAGGATGTATAACTGAACAATGTCTTATTCTATTAAAAGTTACAATAATTTGGGTTAACTGTTATTATCCCCCAAATTTATATTAAGCATTTCACCATTTTTTGCAGCCACATTGAATTTTTGTTAGGTTCTGACAATTCAACTCTAACAAAATCACATTCCATAACCCAGAAAATGTAATATTCGACGCCAAAAATAGCTATTTATCATTAAAACAACAGAAAATACAACCATTAACACAATACTATAATGCCTATTGGTGGCCATTTTGTTTTGGCCAGAAATACCTAAAAGGAGTTTCCGGCCTAAGTGCTTCTGGTTATATTTGCATTCTACGTGTTTCAAACATTAACTCCACTGAATTTGGTGCTTTTATCACCAACTGAACAATTCCTTGTTAATTTTGCTCTTATCGAACTTACTAAAATCTGGTTCCACAAACTAGTAGTCCATTTGATTTCTCTGATTTGTTTAAAATAATAAATGTATGCATTTTTATGATATGTTATGTGTTATTTTACAATCCAATTTGTTAAAAATGTATTTAGTAATGAAAATATCAAACAAAACCCCTCTTTTCTTTTGTAAATTAAATGTGTTATCAGAATAATGAGCTAAAATAAAAATAACATACTATAAATAAATATTTATGTCATTATTTATTAGGAGTATTATTTTGCTGCATAAATACATTTTTAGGAATCTGCATCAGAAAGTATGCTAGCTGTTCCATGCCATTTATGACTTTCTACATTTGAATAATTTGGAATATTTAAAAGTATTATTATTATAAAAAGAAATTTATAACTGTTTTACATTTTACTTTAAAATTAGTCTTTGTTAGAAGTACAAAACTTTATTTAGAAAATCAGTTTTAGATTTTTGCTGGCATTTAAGTGTTAAAAAGATTTTTCAGAACTGACCAGTGATGATATCCATAGATCAGTATATTTTTGTACTCATTGGTTAGTGAGACGAGTTTCATTTTTAAAACCAATTCTAACACTGCATATATGTATTACTAACCATAAGAAAAGGTGATCCATTCTGGGTATCTTCTTTTACTAGTAATTTTCACTACAGAAGAAAGAAGATGAGTAGCAACAATATGAGCATAGCCTTTCTTCTGTTTATTTTTTCTTAATATGTACAAGTGGGAATCTGTTACAATCAGGTACCTATAACAGAAATTAAAACATTCAGCAAAATATTTAACATGTCATTAGAATGTTTAATTAAATCTAAATAAATATCAAAGAAATTATAACAATATTTCCTATTTTCTGCATTTAGTTAAGATAATGTACATTGTCTTATAAAAATTTGCATGAAATTGAAAAATTGTCAAAAGTTCTAATAGGTTCATTAAGGTCATTTATTATAAACTGTTAAAATGAAAAATATGAAAAGTTTAATTTTCTCCTTTTATTTATATTAAATCATTCCTGAAATTCAACTTATTAAATTTTCAATTAATTCGTTTTATTGAGAAAATTTATTTTTCGGACTGAGTGAAAATAATGCCTGGACTGGGAGTCGAACCCCAGATCTTTGACTTACAAGGTCAAGGCTCTACCAATTGAGCTATCCAGGCCAACAACCAGTGGACATTACTCACTCAGACAACCTTTAGGCAGAAACATCTGGTCTATCATGTAGATACCTCGACAGAAATAAGCCGCAGGTAAAGGAAAACACTATTAAACAATGGGAGACAGAAATACAATATATTAAAATCACACAATCAACTGATTGGGAAGGAAATCATATTTATTGAGAAAATTTATTTTAATAAAAAATTTCATAAAAAAATATGTCATCATTTAACAATTTTTTATGCAGCAGTTTTTTAACATTTTTCTTTGTCTTAATGGAATTTTAAACTTTTGTTCCTTCTCTGTATGGTAGATAGCAACACTACTCGAAAATTTAATAGATGATGTGCCAGAGGATGCTAAATGCATAAGTCACTTGAAATTTCTTGGTGTGAGTGCACCTTGCTGATTTGTTGATGGACTCGTGCCTAATTTTTTCACTTAATGAGGAACTGAGTTATTTTAACTCGAGACAACTTTTGCAAGTTTTAGTAGTTTATAATATTTCTTATTGATTAAATTAGATATTATTTGAATTTCATAACATTAATTTAAAAGTTTCAAGCCAGAAATTTCCTGAAAACTAAAAAAAGCTAATGTTTTCTTTTTACATATTTATGATCAACTATGTGTCTAATACCCATTTTTGTAATTAGTATATACATTTTTAAAAGAAATTAAGTAGTGATTGTTGAAGGGTTAAGTAAGTGAAAGTTCATCATTTAATGAAGCTAAAAAACCATTTGATATACACATAATACAAAAGTTACAAAGATTAGTTTACTGAGGTTGCAGTGCAAAATTTTATTATAAAACTAATATGAAGACGAAAATTCTAGTAAAATTAGCAGGTGTAAAAGATATACAGAAGTTGCCATTAAAAATGTGTGGAGAAGAAAAGATTAGAACAATATTAATATATATAGCTGTAAAAGATCTAATCTATCTAAATTGACTTCAATATTTATTATGAGGAACTGTATGCTATTATACATTAGTATATACAGAAAAAGAAAAAATATATATTAAAACAATATTACATAATATTGAACAAAAAATATGAAATCTTGATTAAGTTTTTGAAATACAATTATACACTGTTTGCTTTGATGAAAAAATATTGACATACCCAGGATGATGTGTTTGATGATCTTTGATTTCTTCACATTCAAATTTTCCTATCACACCAGGTTTGCTCAACCATGTCTGTATGTTTACCTCCTCAAAGGAATTATCCTCATCTGACTCAGTAAATCTTTCAGGGTCTACCACAAAAAAAAAAAAAAAAAGTAATATAAAAAATGTTAGTAAAAAAGCTAATAATTGAAAATTAATCAAATACATATACATACATAGATGATTTTTCACTGATAGATGACTTTTCATTAAAATAGAATTTTTCTTCGTAATAAAAACAATATTTCAATTTTGAATAAATTGCTTTTTAAAGGGTGCCCTAATAAGAACACTGGATTTAACATGCCTCAATAAATCCTCTGTTTTTAGAAAACAGAAAATATCTTTACATACTTACATCAAGTATATGTACCAGTTTGAGAATAATAATTAATATCGGTAGAATCTGTCTGAGAATATTCAATCTAGTGATCTTATTGGGACAGCCTTTATACTAAAAAATATCATTCAGCATAATTATTAGCTTAAAAAACTGGGTAATTTATATATATATATATATATAATAAAGATGATCTATTAAGCATAGTAGAAGCCAAGCAACAGATAGAAGATCACTGAAACACCAATGACCAATAAGATAAAAAAAAATAAATAAATAAAAAAAAAAAAATAAATAAATAAATAAATAAAAAAAACCATCAGTGGATGAAATACACTAATGTAAAGAAACCAGATCTATTAATTAGCAGCCTGAAAAACAAACGAATCAATAAAGTAAAACAACAAATCTTAACTTAAAACCATAAACTTATCAAAATTAATGAAAAAACAACCTAAGAAACACAAGATAGGAAGAAGGAGGCAGGCGGCAAGACTTGTGACTTGCCTGTGGGGTTACACTAGTTTTATGCCGGCAACACTCCCCCAGCCTGCCACAACCAGAACAGGAACCATATGGATATAAAAATGCAAATTTCAAAGCAGATGAACAACAATGAAACCACGAAGCCACAATGAAATTCACCGATTGATCACATTGTGTTTAACAGTATAATTAGAACATTAAATATAGTTGACAACTCAAAAAGGAAAAAACTGAAATTTTAATGGAAAATGAAAGTTTGCATAGTAATACAAAGCAAATGCAACAAGCCTTCTACTTTTTTTTTTTTTTTTTTTTAATTTAATTTCATATACCCACCCAACCATCCAGCCTTACAACACCACCCCACCTCCGTAATCAAACATCTGCCCACCCAACCGCCACCTTTTTTATTGTCTTTTATTATTTTATAATTTTTTTGTTGATATACACAAGAGTGTACACAGTTTTTTTTTTTGTTGTTGTTGTACTGACAGAGACATGGTTAAGGATATAAAATAGAAAAAACAAAGTTTTTAGGAAAACCCTTTTTAGCAGTGGTTGTGATCAGTTTATTAATATTCTTGTTTTTAAACTTTGCAGAGCATAAATTATTAATTCGAAATAAATGGTTAATGATGATGTTTCTAAATACCGAAAGATGCAGACATGAATTAAAATGTGTAAATAAGTTTACATTAAAACAAAAATCTTGCCGTTTGTCATAGATATCTGTGTAAAGTTTATTACCATCGAGGATTATTTTGAGATCTAAAAAGTTAATAGATTGATTAGTCAGAGTATTTTGAGTTAGCTTTAAATTAGGTGGATAATTGAAGGAAAAGCCATTTTGTGAGTTCTTGTTGAGATAAAATACAATAATATCATCGATGTAACGATAAAATCGAACATCATCATTGCAAATTTGCTTTTCATAATAATAAAGATAGAGATCTGCCAAAATACTGGAGCTACAACCTCCTTGTGGAATGCCTAATTGTTGCAAATAGATATCGTTGTTGTGGAAGATATAATTATTATGGATAACAAAGTTAAGAAGTGTTTTAAATTTTTCTTCTTTAAAATTGTAAGGAAGATTAATTTGAGCTTTATATTCTAGAAAAAGACTGTAAATGATATTACTAAGATCTGATAACTCAATATTATTGAAAAGATCTTGAAAGTCAAAAGTCATAATATTGTCTATTGAATCGAGCGATTTGATGTATTGAATTAATTGAAAGCTATTTTTAAGACAGTGTAAATTATCAACTTTGCAAGTACATTTGTAAATTTGTTTTAGAATATCCAGTAGAGCTTTATTAGCATTGTTGTTATAAGTGTTACACCCAACAGTGACAGTGCGAAATTTAATTGGAGATTTGTGAAACTTACGTATGAGAACTATATAAGGATAATTAAGTTATTGAAGGGAAGTTGAAGTAGTTTATAGTAATTATGTATTTTTCGGTTATTAATAATAAGGTTATTATTAGTTAAACTGAAGATGTTACTATTATTGATTGAAGAGTTTAAAATAGAGAGATAGTAGGATTTACAGATAATGGCATAATTATTAGGTGATTTGTCAACATAAGTGATCACAATATATATATTTCTTTTTTCAAGAACTACACATTTGAATTAATTATTATTATTTTTTAAATACATAAGAGATTTCAAGTAAATTATAACCAAAAAATATAATAATTACCTTCATCATCTCCTATGCTAAAAACAGGCGCCATACCTCTATATCTCTTGCCTCTATCTTTACTACTTACATGCCTATACAAATTATAAAAAATAATATAAGGATAGGAATAAAATATTGATATTTGATGATTTAAGTTTCTTTTATAAAATGTTTTTTGTGACTCTGTTAACAATTTTTAGAGACTGACACATATGTTTCATTTGTATTTTCAGAATTACAGATAAAAGGAATGTTGGTATCTTAATCAAAGCAATTAAAACTAAAAATCTATTCTTACAACATTTTTAAAAAAAGTAATTTTCATTAGATACTTACTATCGTCTCAAGCATATATGTGTAGTTTCTATACATATCCATATACTATATCCACAAAATTTCTTTAGTTAGTACTTTTCTATGAAGTGATTGCTAACGAGCAATCAATCTTAATGATACAGAAAACAGACAGATTAAAACTGATTAATATTAATCTTAATATCCAAGCATATTACAAGCATAGTAGCTGACAAGAGACTGGTATGAGCTGCTGGGTAATACATACAAATCAGCATTTGCTGATAATGTGGTCAAATATCAAGTTAAAACATTCATCTATATTATTCTCTCACCTCATAAAAATACAATTATATTAAAGGATAAAAAGAGAGAGAAAAATTAATCAACAATCTTACAAGTTGAGTCTTTTTAGGTTTATAAGAAGTCAACTGCAGATCACCAAAGTGATAAATTGTGTTTAAGTGGCATATACTGGTATTAGTTTGTAATCAACACATCCAATGAGTATTTCTATAATTAAACAGAAACTTAGCAGTTTTTCTGTAAACAAACCCTCAAAATTCTTTTTTATATCTGATTTAATAAATCTTTCAGTGAAACTATTTAAATTTGGGTAATAAGGGGCTGCCTTAATATGAGTAATGCCATTATGGCAGGAGATGCTTGAAAATTCTGTAATGTTTATATACTCGTAAAATCAACGCCATCCAAGCTTATATCAATAGAGCCATAACTGTGTGTAAAGAACCGGATGACCTTAATCAAGAATTAGTAATAATAAAGAAATATACCAGAAAAACAGGTTACCCTGATAAATTAATCAACAAACCTTATACAAAATGTATGAAAAACCTCAATAAAATAGATGATTTCCAAAAACAACCAACTAAGTTTTTAACTTCAATTCCTTATGATCGTGGTGTCTCATGTAAAATCCAGTTCTGTTCATCCAATAATGGTAATAAAGATTGTGAGGCAGCAATTTTCATCTGTGATTTCATCGGCAGTAAAAAAAAAAACTGTCAAAAAATTTTCTGCATATTGGCACAAGGATTTTGCAAAAGCTTCAAATTGTAAGATATTTCTGAAACAACTGTCATAATAATTCAAAGTTTATGGCAAATTACATGAGCTATTTGGCCTAGTTTAAGATTAATTACAATGATATCTTCAAAATAATGATTTTGTCTGTTAAAGTTTTATCCCATATTGTCACTACAGACATGATTGTTGTTGTACAACCAATCTTAATAATACAGAATACAGAAGATTTATAATTAAAAGCCCAGTGGCAGAAACACCACGACACGGCGACATAGTCGTGGACACAGAAAAAGTGCTTGCAGACAGTTTTTATCTGCACTAATAAAAAAATTAGTCTGCAACTTTCGGACACTCTTTGTCTGTACTAGTAAAAAAAATTGAAAACAACTTTCAGACAGTCTTTGTCTGCAGTCATAAAAAATTGTCTGCAATTTATGGACATTTTTCGCCCGTGACAATGCGCTACAGATGTATGACATCTTAGACGCTCTCTGGTAGGAACTCTAGAGCCCCCATATAGGCGCCTTGGTAGGAACACACAAAACAGTGTTTAACAACGGCGACCTAGGGAGCCTAGATCTCCCTTGATAGGCAGCGTTATGCGTGTATTCTTTTCTCCTGTTACCTGTTACTGAGATTCTACGGGAACGTAGAAAAGTGCCAATTTCATTTAAAACTGCTCCAAAACTTCTCCTCCAATTCAAAATTCACTTATAAAAATTTCTGTACCATACCAAAACTAAAACTAATACTTTTATTATTTATAATTATTTATATTGTATTGTGTCAAAAATTGCTATAAAATATTTAATTGAATGAGATGAATGAATACACAATTGTTTATACTATATTGTTCTGTAGTAAAATTGTATTTGTGTATTGTTGCACGAGATCACACTGTTGTTAAGCTCCCCCCCCCTCCCCCACAAGATTGTTGCTATCAGCTTTCAGGCTTTTTGAGTGTAAGCCATTTTCACCCTGATTACACGCAAATTTCGCAGACAGATTATGGCATTTTAAAAGCCTGTCACAGACGGCTACAAAACTTTCTGCCACTGAGATTAAAAGAAGGCAGCAAGAGACTGATGTAGACTGCTGGGTTATGAACACAAATTAGCATTTGCCAAAAGTACTACCTCTTAGTTAGATATAAAAGGATAGAAATTAAGAAAATAAAATTACTAGTCCATGGGACCAGTAATTATCATATTTCATTTTTTTTTTTTTTAAGAGTTCGAAAGAATATGTTGTAAAACAGAGTGGTTTAAATAATATTGGAAATATATCTTAAATCAAAATTCAAAAGCTAGAATATTTTAAAAAAAGAAAGACAATCAACAATAAATATTCTCCCCCTAAAACTAAGAAGCTTTTTATTGAACTAGAAATTACCTGTCTTCTTCTGTTTGTGGATTGGAGATATATTCCACAATTCGATTCTTGAAAGCAGAAGCGAACTAAAAAATACATAATTAAAAAAACAAAAAGAAAGAAATGTTATAATAAATAAAAACAATTTCACTGATTAAAAACAAAACTAACTACCCTAAACTTTACAAAATTACAAATTTTATTTTATAAAAAAATATTTCATTTTAATATTTCATAACTATCTTGCTTTGCAAATTTATTTTAAAACAATAAATAACTAATTATGTTCTATATAACCAATTATTTGTTAGTTTGGTGGTGATTTTTCCAGTAGATATACCATGACTATGCTCCTTAATTCTAGTTCTAATTTTTCGTTTCGTTTTGCCAGTATAACATTTCTCATAATTTTCATTATCTGTACGAGGGATTTTATAAATTCCAGCTGTGTTCAAAGAGTTTATTGGATCTTTATCACTACGTATAAACTGAAAGATGTTTGGATTAGGTTTGATAGGAATGTGGATATTATGTTTAGCAGCAGCTTTTACAATTTTACATGAGGTACCACAATCATAAGGAATTAAAGATGTAAACTTAGTTGGTGGTTTTTAGAAATCAACTATTTTACTAAGGTTTTTCATATGTTTTTTTTATAAGGTTTGTTGATTAATTTATCAGGGTAACCTGCTTTCCTGGTATATTTCTTTATTATTGCTAATTCTTGATTAAGGCCATCCGGTTCTTTACACACAGTTATGGCTCTATTGATATAAGTTTGGATGGCGTTGATTTTATATTTAAATGGAGTTTTGCTATTGTAATGGATGATCTCATTGCTACTATTGGGTTTTCTGTAGACTTTAGTAATTACATGGTTACAATAATAGGTTATATTTACGTCTAGATAATTCAACTGGTTATTCACTTCTTCTTCTAAGGTAAATTTAATATTAGGATCCATAAGATTAAGGCTGTTTAATCAACCTGTAAATTTGAAAGACAGTATTGCCAGAACTGAATCTGCTTTAAATAAAATCACTGAAGAATTTCAAACTAATATTAGAAATGTTGCAGTACAAGAAATAATAATAATAAAAAAAAAAAAAACACCCAAAACAGTAATATTAACGGTAAGATATAAAGGCTCTCAAAAATCTTAAGAAAAATAATAATATAATCTGTACATCGACATATAAAAATAGGAAAATTGCCATATTAAACCTTGAAGATTATGTTAATAAAATGGAGGATACTATTAAGGAAATTGGTACAACAGAAGATAAAAAAGAGCCTATAAATAAACTTATTGAAAAAATACATAAAATTAAAGAAGGCAATTAGCCAGACAATAAACCTCCACCAATAGTTAATTATGTTCCAAACAGCCCTCACATTTTTGGCCATTTTAAAGATCACAAAAACCCTCCTAAGATTAGACTGGTTGTTAGCAAATGTGAAGGTCCCACTTACACATTGGAAAAGTATATGGCTGAAATTCATAAAAAATTATTACCCCCTCACCCCATAGTTTAAACTCCACAGAAGATTTCATTGGTAGGATTCATGACATAAATATTAAGGAAAATTATCCTTTTGTTAGTTTACACTGTAAATCTTTATCTGTCCATAGATATAAAAGAGATCGCGGAGTTAATTAATAAAGAAATAAATGAGCAGTATAGTAATTTTGAAATAGCACGGAGCTTCAATATTGCTACTAATTTATTACTTAATGAGAATTATTTTACATTTAATAACAAGTTTTATTAACAAATTAAAGGAGTCCCTATGGATCTCCTATATCAGGTTTTTTGGCAGATTTTAAGTTACTAAAAATGGAAAAAGAAATTATGAAGCATTATAAAGATAAAATTTTTTACTAGTACAGATATGTGAACGATGTTTTTGCCATTATCAATAAAAAAATAGACCCTGAGGATTTGTTAAACAGCTTTAATCTTATGGATCCTAATATTAAATTTACCCTAGAAGAAGAAGTGAATAACCAGTTGCATTATGTAGACATAAATATAACCCATCATTGAACCGTGTAATTACTAAAGTCAACAGAAAACCCAATAGTACCAATGAGATCATCCATTACAATAGTCAAACTCTATTTAAATATAAAATCAACACCACCCAAGCTTATATCAATATAGCCATAACTGTGTGTAAAGAACCAGATATTAATTATTGGTCAAATCTAAAACCTGTAGATGGCGCTGCACGCCGATATTAATGTTTTTGTTTTTCTTCTTTTCTCTTCAGTGTGTTCTTCGTGTTCGTCTTTGTTGTAATAAATGTATGTCTCAGTAATTGATATCCTATTATTTCCGATTTATGTCTTCAATCGACACCAATGAATAGGAATGAATTATCAGTGGCCTGCAGTCCCCACGACTCTGGACCGATAAGGTAAGATATTTACCTTATTTCAATTTAATATTCTGAAAATGACTATTAATGACTATTTATGAAAAGATATATCTAAAATACGTCGCCAAAGTAGCGACATGGTTTTGAATGATAATTCTTATAACGTCGTTAAAAGATTAACGACATAAATTATGGTGCCCGAACAGGGACTGCCAGGCCCTTAAAATGTGAATTAGCGTTGTTCTTTATTCTATAGTCCAAATTTATAAATTAAATTAATATGGCAACCGAACTCGAAAAATTAAAAAGAAAACGCTCTACCCTAAAGGGATTGTGTACTAAATTGATGAACACGATAAACATAAAGTTAAATGAACCCGACGAAGGGTTAAATGTTTTCGAATTTGAATCCCAGTTAGAAAAACTGCAAGTCAAGAATAACGAAATTATAGAAGTTGAAGATCAAATTGAGGCCAAAATCACGGATCTCAACGAGCTACAAACTGAAATAGAAGCGAGACAAGAATATAGGGATTCAATTATTGATGTAAAAGCTCAAATTATGAATAAGATAGAGAAAATTAAAAATTTAAATGTCACTCCGATCTTATCACAGCCAAGAAATGAGCAAACACCCAATTTGCATTTAGAAAGAATGAATGCGAGTTCAGTAAGATTGCCCAAGATATCAATTCCTGTTTATGAGGGTTCTCCGGAAAACTGGATCGAGTTCTGGAACCAGTATGAAGTAACAATACATGAAAACAAGGATATATCTAATGTTCAGAAATTCGTATATTTACGCAGCTTTTTAAAAGCCCAAGCTTTAACAGCTATTCAGGGTTTAGCACTCTCAGATCAAAATTACAATACTGCAATTGATTTATTAAAATCTAGATTTGGAAAAAAAGATATTATAATAAGATATAAAATTGACGCGTTATTAAATTTGAACCCTGTTAAATCTCCAAATCAAATTAAAGAATTACGCTTACTGCACGACGCCCTTGATGTTAATATTAAATCTCTCGAAAATTTAGGAGTTGATTTAAAATCCTACGGAAATTTGTTATTTCCAATTGTTACAAAATTAATACCTACCAGTATTATGATAGACTATAATAAAATGAAAACAGAATCCGAGGAATGGGATGTACAAGATTTGTTAAAACATTTAAAATTAGAAGTTCAAACAAGGGAAAAAACCTTTTTATTCTTAAAACGCGAAGTAGAAACTCACAATAGCGGGTACAAAATTTCAAATTCCAGATTTGATTAAAAATCATCAGAGAATAATAATGCTTCCTACCGGAAATCTGGTTCGGGATATAAAAATTCTAACACAATGCAAAAGGCATCAGCCTTTAAATTAACTGTTAGTAAATGTATATTTTGTGTTGATGCAGTAAATGATCATGACAGTAAAATGTGTAAATTAAAAATGGAGACAGCATATTAATTTCAGCCACCATCGTGGCCATCATCAGTGCTGAAACACAACCTAGACGTTTTCTCCTAGTTTCCCGGCGTTGTTTTGTTGTCGCTGCGATTCCTTCGCTTCTCTTCATTTTCTTTCATGAGTTGTTGCCATTCTGGCGGAACTAAATAGTGTTCTCGGTCATTAACAGTTAATGGGTTATTGATAATTTCAATGGCCTCCCTTGTTAAGGCGTAATTGTAGGAGTTATAAGGAGCTATTTTTTTAATGTTTATGGTATTAGTATTAATTGGGTTATTGTTATGGGTAGTGGAAAAGGCGGTGGAGGATTTACCATATTTTAAATCGGCACGGTGCTCTTTTTCTCATTCATTAATCCTTCTTTTGGTCATTCCAATGTAGTTCGCTTTATTGCCGTTAATATGTTCGAATTCAATTTTATAAATACCGGCGGTGGAGTTTTGGGGGATAATATCTTTTTCGTTGCGTATGTGCTGGAAAATATTTTTGTTGGGTTTAATTGGGATATTAATATTAATGTTTTTAGCTTCATTTCAGATTTTTAGGGTGGCGCCATTACAGAAGGGTATGGAAGTGGTGAAATTGGATTTTGTTTTTTGTGCATTATTAATTTTGTTTAATGTTTTTATGCGTTTTTTATAGAGGGTGTTAATAAGGTTTTTGGGGTAGTTAGCTTTGCTAGCAATGTTTTTGATATGTTTAAGTTCTTTATTGAGTAGGTTTTTGTTAGAACATACGATAATTGCGCGATTAATGTATGATTGGAGAGCAGCGTATTTATATGAAAGTGGGGTATTACAATTTTTGTTTATTATTTCGGAGCTAGCGGTAGGTTTGCGGTAAACGGTGGTATCTATGGAGTTATTTGGGGTTTTTATGATTTTTACGTCAAGAAAATTTAGGGTGTTATTTGTTTCTGTTTCCATGGTAAAGTTAATATTATTATCTAGGCTATTAAGTTCGGTAAGGATATTGTCGGGATTAATTGTATTAGGTATAATAGCAAAGATGTCGTCAACATAACGCGTCCATAGTTTACACTTATTAATTATATTGAAGGCGGAGTTTTCTAGAAGGCGTAGTTTTAGTTCTGCAATGACCCTTGAGATAGGGGACCCCATTGGCACCCCTTGTGTTTGACGGTAAGTATCTTGATTAAACGCGAAAAAAGAATCATTTAAAAGGAGATTGTTGGTTCGGATTAATGTTTCGCTGGTTTTATTACTTCCGTAAGTTTCTATTAATTTGTTGTTAATGATTTGTGTGATTTCTGGTATATTGATTGAGGGATAGAGGTCTTTGATATCGAAACTTACCAAATCATTAACAACAAATTAATAGAAACCTACGGAAGTAATAAAACCAGCGAAACATTAATCCGAACCAACAATCTCCTTTTAAATGATTCTTTTTTCGCGTTTAATCAAGATACTTACCGTCAAACACAAGGGGTGCCAATGGGGTCCCCTATCTCAGGGGTCATTGCAGAACTAAAACTATGCCTTCTAGAAAACTCCGCCTTCAATATAATTAATAAGTGTAAACTATGGACGCGTTATGTTGACGACATCTTTGCTATTATACCTAATACAATTAATCCCGACAATATCCTTACCGAACTTAATAGCCTAGATAATAATATTAACTTTACCATGGAAACAGAAACAAATAACACCCTAAATTTTCTTGACGTAAAAATCATAAAAACCCCAAATAACTCCATAGATACCACCGTTTACCGCAAACCTACCGCTAGCTCCGAAATAATAAACAAAAATTGTAATACCCCACTTTCATATAGATACGCTGCTCTCCAATCATACATTAATCGCTCAATTATCGTATGTTCTAACAAAAACCTACTCAATAAAGAACTTAAACATATCAAAAACATTGCTAGCAAAGCTAACTACCCCAAAAACCTTATTAACACCCTCTATAAAAAACGCATAAAAACATTAAACAAAATTAATAATGCACAAAAAACAAAATCCAATTTCACCACTTCCATACCCTTCTGTAATGGCGCCAGCCTAAAAATCCGAAATGAAGCTAAAAACATTAATATTAATATCCCAATTAAACCCAACAAAAATATTTTCCAGCACATATGCAACGAAAAAGATATTATCCCCCAAAACTCCACCGCCGGTATTTATAAAATTGAATTCGAACATATTAACGGCAATAAAGCGAACTACATTGGAATGACCAAAAGAAGGATTAATGAACGAGAAAAAGAGCACCGTGCCGATTTAAAATATGATAAATCCTCCACCGCCTTTTCCACTACCCATAACAATAACCCAATTAATACTAATACCATAAACATTAAAAAAATAGCTCTTTATAACTCCTACAATTACGTCTTAAAAAGGGAGGCCATTGAAATTATCAATAACCCATTAACTGTTAATGACCGAGAACACTATTTAGTTCCGCCAGAATGGCAACAACTCATGAAAGAAAATGAAGAGAAGCGAAGGAATCGCAGCGACAACAAAACAACGCCGGGAAACTAGGAGAAAACGTCTAGGTTGTGTTTCAGCACTGATGATGGCCACGATGGTGGCTGAAATTAATATGCTGTCTCCATTTTTAAGGATATTTTTAAGGTATTTTTATTGCTAAATATATTTAGTCCTTAATTTTAAATAATTTATAAAGTGTAAATTAAATTTAGAGGACAAAAAATTGTCTTTATGCAAACAGGAAATATGTTATTTATGTTTCAAATGAGGTAAACATACAGCTAAATTTTGTTTATCGGGTCTCAAATGTGACACATGTTCAGGAAAACACAATACATTAATTTGCTATAAGCAAAAATCGGAAACTCCAACGGCTCAAATGAAAGATAAAAATCACATCGAACATACCCAAACAAATACTTCTGAGAACAGGGCTTGCGAAAATGATAATTCTGTATTGTCCTATAAGTGTCCTGTACAAAATCCGCTTGAGAATAATGAAATATATTTACAAACTTGCTTCGCAAGAATAACAAATAGTTCTAATTTAAACTCTCTAAAGTGTGCCGTATTATTTGATAATGCGTCTCAACGAAACTTCATAAACATATCACTCGCGCGTGAATTAAAATTGCCGGTGATTAGAAAAGAAACTCTAATCATATATCCGTTTTCTTGTGATCAACCCCAATCAAATGAATATTCAGTCGTAAATTTCGAATTGTCTCATTTAAAAAACCACAAACAGAAATGTTATGTAGAGGCATTGGTCGTAAATCAAATATCTTCCACGAAGTTAAAGATACTAGATGACGCATCATTTCGGAAAGTTTTGGTTTCGAGTCTGGGGGAAGGAAATAAATTTTCGCAATTGCATTCGAAGGCTCCAGACATATTAATCGGCGGGAGGTTATTTTGGAAACTGCAAAAAAATAAAAATAAAATTAATCGTTCGTTGTTTGCGGTAAATACATTATTGGGATGGACATTGTCAGGCAATAATAATTCAGGAAAGAATCCAGACAACTTAATTACTGGCGCCTCTGTGTTAAAGATTGAATGTGGTAACTCTATTTGTTTACATGAAAACTATCCATGCATGAAAATAAATGAATCATCCGATTGTACGGGTAATGATTTGCAAAGCTTATGGTCGTTGGATTTTTTGGGAATAAATGATGATAAATTGATTTCTACTTCTGATCTGGAAATAATAAATAAATTTGATAAACAGTTAGAATATAAACAGGGTCATTATGTTACTCATTTATTATGGAATGACCATGGTATTGATAAATTTGAGAATAATTTTGAAAACGCTAAACGGCAATTCAATTATTTGAGAAAAAGATTAAAAGCGGATAAATGGATTTTTGAGCAATATAGGCAGATAATCACAGAACAAGAACAACGAGGGATAGTTGAAGAATGCGGTCGCTCTCAAAGGGAGTATTTCGCCCCACATCGTGCGATTATTAGAAAGGAAAAACAAACATCAAAGGTACGAATTGTTTTTAATTGTTCCAGTAGAGTTTCCGGTGTAAATCTTTAAATGATTGTCTCGTAAAAGGGCCATGTCTTACACCACCAATTTTGGATGTAATTAATAGATTTCGAATGTTTAAGATTGCGTTTTGCGCAGATATT
The DNA here is from genome assembly GCA_963930645.1 of Salticus scenicus. NCBI lineage: Eukaryota > Metazoa > Arthropoda > Arachnida > Araneae > Salticidae > Salticus > Salticus scenicus. The sequence continues at coordinate 1,527,032 of CAWVNO010000515.1, read as the reverse complement.
GAAAAAGCGTTTCTAATGATAGAAATCGCGGAACCCGATAGAAATTTTCTGAAGTTTTTATGGTTTGACGAGGACACCCAGAATTATAAAATAATGCGAATGACCAGAGCGACATTTGGTTGTACAACTTCTCCTTTCTTTTTAACGGCAACAATTAAGAAACACATTAAGGAATATAGGGAAATTTATCCGGATAGTTATGAAATGTTAAATTCAGCTCTGTTTGTGGACGATTTGCTTTATGGCTCCGATACCGTAAACGGTGCCTATGAATTAACTTCTACTGCGGTAAATATTTTAGCAAAGGCTGGAATGAAATTGAGAAAGTTTAGTACGAATTCACAGAAATTAAAGAACATGTGGGATAAAAATGATTGTTTTTCGGAGGTAAATAATGATAGTGTAATAAATATTCTTGGATTGGTGTGGGATAAAGATAGTGATAAATTAGGATTAGCTTTGAAATCTATAGTTGAAAATTTGGATATATCGGTATGTACGAAAAGATATGTATTGCATACAGCTGCAAAATTTTTTGATCCTATTGGGATTATAGCTCCCTTTTTAATAAGGATAAAGTGTTTTCTTCAAAGAATGTGGGAAAGAGGTATGGATTGGGATCACGAATTGCCGGATGATCTTAAGGGAATTTGGATAAAGTGGTGTAACGAAATTAAGGATTTATTAGAAATTCGAATAGATAGATGCTATTTCACGTATGTTGATTTGAAAATTTCGTGTGTAGAACTACACATTTTTTCAGATGCTTCACCACTTGCATATGGTTGTGTTGCATATTTTAGGGTTATCAGTAATGATAAAAAATATTATGTAAGCATGATTCTGTCGAAGGCTAGAGTTGCGCCGCTAAAGAAACTAACGTTACCAAGATTGGAGTTAATGGGAGCGGTGATAGCAGCTAGAGTAGCGAAATATATTTGTGATATATTTAAGGAAATTAACATCGAGAAATTTCATTGGACAGATTCTACTATCGTTTTACACTGGGTGAAGGGATCGGCGAAACAATGGAAACCGTTTGTTAAAAATAGAGTAGTTGAAATTCAGGAATTGTCAGTACCCAAAAATTGGTCATATTGTAATACAAAGGATAATCCCGCAGATTTAGTTACTCGTGGTATTAGCGCAAATGCATTAGTTAATAATGATTTTTGGTTCAAAGGTCCAAAATGGTTATCTGAGCTAAATGGTAAAGGTAATGATATTAGGGAAAAGGTAGACACGCAATATATTACCGAAGAAAAAAGGAAAACACCTGAAAAAATAATTCAGTTTAAAATCTCTATAGAAACAGTTGAAGCAATATTGGATCTTGAAAAATATAGTAACATTTTAAGAGTCCTCAGAATTACGGCATGGATAAAGAGATTTCTTAACAACGCGAATCCTAAAAATGAGAAAGTTAAGGGTCCATTATCGGCAGAAGAAATTGGTAGTGCGCAAACAATGTGGGTTAAATATACACAGAAAATTGGTTTTCCGAATGAATTAAACTGTTTGATAAATGGGGAACCTATTTTGAAAAATTCAAATTTAACTGAGTTCTCACCATTTTTGGATTCCAAGGGAATAATGCGTATCGGAGGAAAGCTTCAGAAATCAAATTATTCTTTTAACGAAAAACACCCGATCCTGTTGCCTTCAAAGGGTAAATTAATTGATTTGTTAATTAAAAATGCGCATGAACGAGTTTTTCATTTTGGCATTAATGATACATTAGTTCAATTACGGGAGGAATTTTGGGTAATCAAGGGCAGACAGGCAGTAAAAAGCGTATTAAGAAGATGCAGAATTTGCATAAAATTTAATTCTAGAGCTGGAGCCCAGATAACAACTCCGTTACCTGCAGATCGCATCAATGAACAAAAGCCTTTTGCAGTGATAGGCCTTGATTTTGCAGGCCCCTTATACATCCAAAATAATGATAGCAAATATTATATATTGTTGTGCACATGCGCAATAACTAGAGCAGTGCACCTAGAATTGGTAGAGAACCTATCAACCAAAACCTTTGTACTAGCATTCAGAAGAATAGTAGCAAGGCGTGGTCTTTGCCATACGGTGTACTCCGATAACACACGAACCTTTCATCGAGCTGATATAGAGTTAAAGCACATCTGGAAAATAATCAGCCATCCCGACGTTAAAGATTACTATAGTAGTAATAAAATATTATGGAAATATATCATGGAAATGTCGCCATGGTGGGGAGGCTTCTATGAAAGACTGGTGCGATCCGTAAAAACTGCATTAAGAAAGGTGGTTGGCAAAACCACTTTAACACACACACAACTACATACAGTTATATGTGAAATTGAAGCTTCAATAAATTCGCGACCCATTACATATATATATGCAGACTCAGGAGAACCTTCTCCAATTACGCCAGCACACTTCTTGGTAGGTCAACGACTAACTACCCTACCTATCGTGCATATGAAACCCCATGTTCTTCCTGGAACTCCTCTAACATATGTAAAACATTTCAACCAAAAAGAACGAATATTGGACCAGTTCTGGTCAAGATAGAAGAAGGAATACCTTTTTCAGCTGAAAAACGCCATGACAAGTCAACACTCCAGTATTCGAGAATATTCGCCAAACGATGTTGTTTTAATCCACGATGCTAAATTGCCAAGACACTTGTGGAAATTAGGAGTAGTAACTCAAGTGTTTCCTGGTAGAGATGGAAAGGTACGATCTTGTGAGATAAAAACAGCTACAGGTACATTTAGACGTCCTTTCCAGTTGATTTATCCAGTTGAAATTTTTGAAAGAGACTAAAATAAACTTTTTAATGTTCATCCGGGGGCCAATGTATTAATTATTGGTCAAATCTAAAACCTGTAGATGGCGCTGCACGCCGATATTAATGTTTTTGTTTTTCTTCTTTTCTCTTCAGTGTGTTCTTCGTGTTCGTCTTTGTTGTAATAAATGTATGTCTCAGTATTGATATCCTATTATTTCCGATTTATGTTTTAGATCGACACCAATGAATAGGAATGAATTATCAGTGGCCTGCAGTCCCCACGACTCTGGACCGATAAGGTAAGATATTTACCTTATTTCAATTTAATATTCTGAAAATGACTATTAATGACTATTTATGAAAAGATATATCTAAAATACGTCGCCAAAGTAGCGACATGGTTTTGAATGATAATTCTTATAACGTCGTTAAAAGATTAACGACACCAGATGACCTTAACCAAGAATTAGCAATAATAAAGAAATATACAAAAAAAAAAAAAAACAGATTACCCTGATAAATTAATCAACAAACCTTATAAAAAATGTATGAAAAACCTTAATAAAATAGATGATTTCCAAAAACCACCAACTAAGTTTACAACTTCAATTCCTTATGATCGTGGCGTCTCATGTAAAATTGTAAAAGCTGCTGCTAAACACAATATCCACATTCCTATCAAACCTAATCCAAACATCTTTCAATTTATACGTAGTGATAAAGATCCAATAAACCCTTTGAACACAGTTGGAATTTATAAAATCCCTTATACAGATAATGAAAATTATGAGAAATGTTATAGTGGCAAAACAAAATGAAAAATTAGAACTAGAATTAAGGAGCATAGCCATGATATATCTACCGGAAAAATTACCACCACGCTAACTAAGAGTTAATAGAGATAAAGAAATTAATATTAGTTTCGAAATTGGTAAAAAACTAGTGAATTACCATAATCACAATTATGCTGCATATAGAGAAGCAGCTGAGATTTTGAGTTTCCCTTTTTCGTGTAATGGTAACGATGTGGCGGGCTGGACCAGCAGTGGCACCACGTACTTAAAAGTAGTGGTGGCTGGAAGAAACATCGCATTTGCAAAGACTTCAAGCACCAAGGTGCCGTTGAGAAATCTGGGGTACCCCGGTGAAAATGTTTCGGCAAAAGCATGAAGTTGTAAAAAGGTTGTTTTTTATTTATTTAATAGTTAATTCCTAAATAGTTTATTTTATTTTTTCATATATGCTTTCTTTTAAATTATTATTTTTATATATAAATTTAGAACAAAAAACAGATTTGGTTTATGCACATTTTTTTAATCTTTGTATAAAAGAAAAAAAAAAAAAAATGTCATGAAGGATGTCATGATGGTCTACAGGATTTAAGGTTAAATGTCTATACCAAGGCCTGGGTAATAGCTCTTCCTGGGGATCTTTCTAAATGATTCTGTTTAGCTGAGTTTCTGAAGCGGGGGGTAAAAGTCATTCTGGTTGGAAGGGTTATGCTCAAAAAACTTTACCACTCCCTTTTTCCTCAAAGTTAAAATTTTTAAATATACAAAAAATGAATTTGGCTTTAATTGATTTCTTTTCTCTTATCAAGTAGCTGTCATTTGAAACAAAATGGCGGCTAAAAATTATTAATGGACTTGGAAGAAATATTCATGTGGGCTATTGTACATATGGAGTTTTAAGCAAATTGGTTCATAAATACCTTTTTATGTGAATTTGAAATTTTCAAGAGGAAACACTAGGAAACAAGATGGAGGATCAAGTTGGCAAACAAATATATCAAATGCATTTGTGAGATAAGTCTACTACTGTACTGTTATGCTAAAAAAACCATAACACTCCTTTTTTTTCTCAAAGTTAAAATTTTTAAATCTTCAAAAATCGAATTTGGCTTTAATTTTGGAAAATTTGGAAAACCTATTCTTTAAAATAAAGGTATTCAGGAATTATCAACAATAATCCAAAAATCCAAGTATTCAAAAAAACTATTTCTATAGCTAAATAATTCATTTGAATAGAATTAAAATGGATTTATTTCATAATTCTGATTTTTAAAATAAAGTAATTAAATATTTCATAACTTAAAGATTGAATATTTCAGCTTTTAATGCAAAAAAATCTAACTCTTAAAAGCTGCCTTTTTTAATTTTGTAAAATTCAAAATTCAGCGGCAGCCATTTTTTTTTCATGATCTTGTTTGACTTTCCCTCCAAAAAGGGGGAAAGCATTTCCTTCTTAAATTTTTGAAGAGAATCATTTTCAAGGTTGGTAACAAAGCTAGTGTTTCTTTCCAGCTCATGGATTGGTCCATGAGAAAGAACACTCCTAGCCTGGCAAATGAAAATTCCTTCAGTCTGAAAAACTTTGTGAGAGTCTGTTGACAGACGACACACAGTCGGGTTTTTCCCTGTGTCAGTTGCCGGCGTGCAGTAAGGCAGTACACATGGTCTTTTTAGCATGTGACAAAATCTTAATTATTTTCACTAGAAAGTTATTTGCATTAAGGGCCCGCTTCACTCACCACCGCCAGAAGTCGAAGCTAATGTTATTCTATGGGAAATTTTTCTTTACAAATAACTTATTAACTAATACATATTTTTAAATTCTGTTTTCACATTCTGAAAATTCCCAGCTGTTAAATTGACAGACCTTTTTTAAAAAATTATTTTTTAAATTTTTTATATTTTATTTTAAAGCTGCAAAATACGAATTTTCAATATGCGAAATTTTTTCATTTTGCAATATCAATATAAAATATTAAAAATTAAAAAAATACATTTTTTAAAAAGGTCCGTCAATTTAACAGTTGGGAATTTTCTGAATGTGAAAACAGAATTTAAAAATATGTATTAGTTAATAAGTTATTTGTAAAGAAAATTTCTCCATAGAATAACATTGGTTCGGGCTTCCGGCGACGGTAAGTGAAGAGGGCCGTTAATGAAAATTATAGTGATAGATGGAATAAGAAAAGTCAAATTCTGTATTTACCTATAAATTTAAGTTTTCAGGTTGATGTATTTTTGATGTTTAAAGAGTGTTTCAGAGGGTAAATCTAATGCTTCAGGAAGACGTTTAATTTTTTTTTGAATGAAGCCCCTGCTCTAAGAGGGATTCTCCAAATGAAACAATCATTGCGATGATTTAGTTCATACACTATGGAAAATAATGTTGGATTAGTAGTGTAGATTTTTGTGTGTAGATTTTTTCTTAGTGTAGATTTTTTCTTTATGTAAAATACGTGGAGTGCTTCTTAATAAAGTCACTAATTTATTTTGCTCAAGTTGCTGTATTTTTTCATCTAAAGCACATAGAATCTTCCTAATTAAATTTTGTCACTGATTTATTTTGCTTAAGCTGCTGTGCCCTGATTAGCGTTTAGACTAGATTCTTTCCATTAATTTACGAGTGATTTCTTTGATTACAGATCAGATAACTTCATCAATGGAGCAAAAAACTTAATAATAATGTTAATGACACCAGATATTCTATATTTCTGTAATCTTGATGTGAATTCTATAGTATGATTTAACAATACTGCTTTGGGTGTTGTACCAATGCATATATATAAGTTTATGAATTATAGTGCAATGTTTCTCAATATCTTGTGATAAATATAGTTTTGGTAGCTTTTTTCAAATGATGTGCTTAAAAGATATTTTTGTAAACGATTGTTGAAACATAAGATTTTTTTTAGAAGAAATTTATATGGCAAAGACTATTTCGCTAGTAAGTGACAAAATTTATATTTGATTGCAACTATTACTGAAAATAGGCTATGATATTTGTCGCTACGAATTCAAAATTTGCAGTCCCCCCCCCCCCCCAGCTGATTCTCAAAATACGCGATTTTCGCAATTGATCGACGAAATATTCAATCATTTCAGCGCTAACTTATAAAATTAATGCTATTTTTCAGATTCCTGGATTTTCGCGATTGATCGACGAAATACGCGATTCATTTCAGCACTAACTTATAAAATTTGCGCTATTTTTCAGATTCCCGGAATAGCAAATAATTTTAAGATCTATTATCGAAATAGGCGATCATTTCACCGCTAATTAAAAAAATTCATGCTCAAAGCAGATTCCCGAAATATGTAATATTGCAAATGACTACCGAAATACGCGGTCATTTTAGTTCTTTTTTGTGCTTTCGATCTTTTTAAAATCAGCTCTTAAAAAAACAAAACAAAAAAAAAATCTTTTTAAACCAGATTTAATAAATAGGCAATTTTGCGATTGATCGCTGAAATATGTGATCATTTAATCGTTAACTGACAAAATTCACATTTTTTTTTAAAATAGATTTTCGAAATTGGCAATAACTTTGCAATTGATCGTCGAAGTACTCGATTATTTCCCCATTAATTGGTAAAATTCGCACGCTTTCAAAGCAGATTCCCGAAATATATTATTTTTGCTACCAACTGTCAAAATACGCGATCATTTTACTGCCAATTGATAAATTTGCGCTTTATTCAAAACAGATTTCCAAAATATGTGGTATTTTTGCGACTGATCGCCGTAACACTCGATTATTTAAAAGATAGCTTATAAAATCAGCAGATTCCCGAAATATGTAATATTGCGAATGACTACCGAAATACGCGGTCATTGTAGTTCTTTTTTGTGCTTTCGATCTTTTTTAAATCAGCTCTTAAAAAAAAAAAAATCTTTTTAAACCAGATTTAATAAATAGGCAATTTTGCGATTGATCGCTGAATTATGTGATCATTCCATCGTTAATTGACAAAATTCACATTTTTTTTTTTTAAATAGATTTTCGAAATTGGCAATAACTTTGCAATTGATCGTCGAAGTACTCGATTATTTCCCCATTAATTGGTAAAATTCGCACGCTTTCAAAGCAGATTCCCAAAATATATTATTTTTAATTAAAAATTTTTTTAAATACAACCTTTTTTATTCCCTCATGTATACTTCTGGACTAGTTTCATCTGGGGCGCCCCAGCTTGGTCACCGGCATCTTGGTGTGCAAAGTTACTCAAAACTAAAGTTTCAGTCTTTCTTCTTCTTTTATAAACTCTGCGCCATTGGCAGTTGAGCAATGCCCCATCATTGCCATTGCAATTATTCGAACTTGTTAAAATTTCTACAGACTCCCTGGTTGCTGCGTAACTGTGGTTATGGTAGTTGGCCAACTTTTTAACATGTTCAAACTTTATTTCTATTTCTTCATTTTTGTTCACTTGAGTTAAAGCGGTTGTTATTTTTCCTGTGGTTATACCATGGCTGTGTTCTTTAATACGCGTCTTTATTTTCCTTTTTGTTTTTCCTATATAACACATTTCATTACCTTGTTTATTAATATATGGTATTTTATATATTCCCGCGGTTTCTAAAGGGTTTATTTTATCTTTATCACTTCTGATTAGCTGAAAAATATTAGGATTTGGTTTGACAGGTACATTTATATTATGTTTTGCTGCAACTTTTTTTATTTTATTTGATACTCCGCGATCATAAGGAATTGAAGTTGTGTATTTAAGTTGAGGTTTTTGGAAATTATTTATCTGCTTTAGACTTTTTAATCATTTTTTAAGTAAATTATCTATTAATTTATTTGAGTAACCTGCTTTTTGGGTAAATTGCTTGATATTTTTTATTTCGTTTTTTAAAATTTTAGAGTCTTTACAAATTGTTATAGCACGGTTAATGTGGGCCTGTATTGCATTTATTTTATATTTAAAGGGGGTTTTGCTATTTTTATGTATTATTTCATTACTGCTATTAGGTTTTCTGTAAACTTGGGTGGTTATTTTATTAGTATGGCGGTTGATGGTGACGTCCAAAAAATTTAATTGATTATTATTTAAAGGGGGTTTTGCTATTTATTATTTTTATTGCTATTTATATTATTTTTGCTACCAACTGTCAAAATACGCGATCATTTTACTGCCAATTGATAAAATTGCGCTTTATTCAAAACAGATTTGCAAAATATGTGGTATTTTTGCGACTGATCGCTGTAACACGCGATTATTTTAAAGTTAGCTTATAAAATCAGCGCTGTTTTCCAAAGGGAACTCCCAAAATAGGTAATTTTGCAACCTACCGCTGAAATACGCAATTATTTCACTGCTAATTGATAAAATTTGCACTTTTTTTTCAAAGTAGATTCCTAAAACATGTGATAATATTGCAAGTGATCACCGAAATAAACAGCCATTTCACTGCTTGCGGAATTTTCGATGACAGATAGTTTAATTTTGGACGTGAATCCCGCCGTCTTGCGAGAACGAATTTCGGCTGTAAACAAATTCATTGACTAATCAAAGAATTTTGCTTTTCAGAGAGACAGAGAGAGAGAGATAAAATTTTTATATATATATATATATACATATATATAGGACGTAATTAGGACTAGGAATAATTTTATTAGCATCTTGAATAAGCCTACCTTCACGGAATCACTAAAGTATTTCTACCACATGCTCTGTATAAATTATCGGAAATGGGAGAGGGAGGAGCAACAGAGTAAAATTGGCGGAGAGAGTTACTAGTTTTTGAGAAAACTTAAAAAAAAAAAAAAAAAAAAAAACAGGAAATTCACGGCTGGCGAAAGGTTCTAACCCCTGTATAATATAAGATATGATATTAATACAATGATATGATTTAATTGTCTTAAATCTATTTAAATTTTGTTTCTTTATAAAACGATCAACTTAAAAAAAAATCGGCTCTTGCAATTAATATTTTAACAATATTTGCCGTTTAGTTGAGCATCGATAAAAATTTCATGGCCAGTTAATTGTCCATAAAAACAGACTTTACGGACCAAGTAGCGAAAAAATGGACACTTACGGATTTGAAGCAAAAAAATGGACCAATTCCCTCAAAACTGACCTAGTGGGAGCCCTGTATTTACCTGCTTCCTCGGTCACTACGTTTAAATAAATCCCTATATTTTAAAAATCAATTTAAAAAATTATAAATTCACAAGAAAATAAAATAAAAAAATCACTGAAATCAATCAGAACTTTTGTTAGGGTCCAAACAGCTTTTCGTAAAATCAAACTAAAAAAAAAAAAAAAAAAAAAAATCAACTGGAATTAGTCAATTTGTTCTTAAGAGACAATTTTGCAAATGAACCTTAATTTGGCCCCCACTGCTTTCATCAATGTTTTCCCTGATCAGTTTATGCTGGGTTCCCACAGTTTGCGTCATCTTACTTGATATGCTTTGCACATGCAATTTATTTCTTCAAGAACAAATTAAGTCTAAGAAAATATAAATATTAAAAAAAAAATCATTGAAATCAGCCAATAAGTTTTTGAGAAACAAATGAATATACAAATCTTGACTTCAGGTCCACACTGCCTTCAGCAGTAAATTCCTCAGATGCCCTTCATGAATTCTACTTCTTTAACAGCTTTTTAATTGATACATAGCATGTCAGAACAAGTCCCTATTACCAGCATCAGTGCTACCCATGCATGTTGTGCACAGAGTTTTTTAAAATCTATGAATTCATACATCACATGTCTGTACTGGCAATTTATTCAAATTCTCCATCGACCAGTTTCATATCATAATATATGGGGAAATGCTTTATAATTTTCACTCAAATATACACCCACACAATTTTAGTTTTACTATATTTTACAATATGGGAAAGTGTTTCAGGACCCACAGTTTTCTAGAAGAAGACTTCAACATATAAAACACCAAAGGAAATTATGAAACTGCAGACAGCTGTTTTGGTAGCATTGAACAACTGCCATCAATGAATAAAGAAATGATTGGAAAATGCTCCTAAGTATAAGAAGGAAATTAGATTCTACAACTGTTTCCAACCAATAGAACTGAGTCAGATATGGGGGAGTTAGCCAATATGAAATTAAGAAACAATAGTTGTGGAAAATGTAGAAAAATTTTTCCACACTTTTTATCTTTTAAATATAAAAGATAAAAAATATTTTAAGAAATTACCTGATCAAAAATGGATATGTCTTTTTCATGAATGTCTCCATTAGTTGTTATTTGAGATGAACAAACCAGACAACTTTTTGAAGAATGAGATGTTAAAACAACACTGATATCATTGGACGGAATTATTTCATGCAAGGCTAAAATAATAATAATAACGATAATATTTTAAGTATAAGAAAAATAATATTGCAATGATTACAAAATAGAAATTAAGTGAAAAAAAATAATTGTAAGTTAAATGCCTTTAAAACATTATCATTGCAATTAAAACATGAAATTTCAATAATAACATTAATAGATCTGAATTCATCAGCTTTAAAGAGAGAAAAAAAAAAATCTGTCCAAGGGTTTCTCATAAAAATATCTTTGCATTAATTAGCTCAAACATGATGTCCATAGCTGTATATTTTTTAGTTTGACACAATTTGTCAATTCATACCCTCTCTCTAAATATCTGTCCATACTCGTTGGAAAATTAATTCTGTTGTCTAAATTTATTGCCTTTATTAAATAAGTTTCATTAGTGTATGTTCTCTCTTTTACATAGTTAAACCATAGTAATAAAACATAAAAGTACATCTCCTGTTCTACAATAGTTTCAAAAGGTTGAAATTAGCTTCAGTGCTAATAGTATGTTAAAACTAAATTCTTCTTGATAAATAATACATATACAGGGTTCATACTCAAATATGGGAAAAAAATTCCCTGAGTTTTCCCTGAGTTCCCAGATAATTTTCAAGAAAATATTAGCAGCATATTACAAGAAACCCTCTTCTAGACAAGACAAAATACAGCTACTTCCACTGTATGATGTCATATTACTACCGATCGTAATAGAAATTCAGGTAGAAATCATATTTAAATGCGTATTTTCACAATAATTCATTATTTAAATTTTGATACGAAGCTAAACAAGAAAAATATAACTTGAGAGAGGAAAAAAAAAAATGTTTTACCAGGTTTTATAATTGATTTTCCCTGAGTTTTAATGAAAATTTTCTTTTTTCCTGACTTTTTTTTAACAAATTCCAAATTCCCTGAGTATTCCCTGTTTTCCAGGTTTTCCCTGAGGAGTATGAACCCTGATATATTTTTAAAAATATTTCAGAATATAATATTTTATACTTTCAAATGTCTAGTTCATAACACAGTTATAATTTTCTTCTAGATATTCTCAGTAAAAGTTTCGTATAAAAGAGGAAGATTTCACGGTAAATATTTTTCATGTAACATTCTAAAGAATAGGTCGGTCCTTCTCTCTTACTTACAATAGGTCAGAACTTGGGTGGATTTTTATTATCTTTTAATCTGCCAAACATATGAAGAGTGTTGGGAGTGTGGTTTTGGATAATTGGGGGGATGCTATTTGGCCATTTATCATCTTTAATTAAAGTTTTAGTTCTGTCAAAAAGTTTTTTATTTGGGTCATTTTTTATTTCAATGGTGCCAATTTCATTAATTACTGTTTCAATTTGTTTAATATAATCAGTTTTATTAAGAATTGCGATCTTACCAGTTTTGTCAGTTATAGCTGTTTCAATTTTGGCTATAGAATATTTAAGATTAATAGGTTCATCAAGAATAAATTTTCTGCCTAATTTTAACAAAGAATCCTGGTGAGTATTTAATTTATAATTATATAAGTTAATGTAAGTGTATTCTGTTTTCTTGTTTTCCAGATTAACTTGCTTATTTTTCTTTTGAATCCAATACTTAAGTTTCATGTTTTGTTTAGTTGCATAATGGTTTCGATTTTGCCAAAAATATCTATTTTGTTTTTCATTTCATTAAATTCATAATCGCTGCAATTAGTTTTAGTTACCGAAATTATGGTTTGTAATTCTTTTTTGACTTGAAAATATTGAGCCGTTTTCTGTTTAACTCTTTAAATTCTAATATAATAAAGTACTTTCTTAAATATCTGTAGAAACTTTAGCATTTTGAAGATCATGAATTCATAAAAAAAAGCAAATTCAGAAAATGCAATTTAAAATTTCAAATCTGTAAAAAATATATCAAAATTCATAAGAATTATTGTCTGAATATATATTTTACTGAATAAACCTAATATAGTTCAATTTATAAATATTAAATTGAAATATAAGCTTTTATATAAAACCTTCAGCAATACCAAGTCGAAGGAGTGAAGTCCACTTAATTTAACAAACAATAAATTTCAATTACTGATCCAAAACACGTCTGAATTGGTAAATTTTGTAGGCTGTAAAAATATAAAAAGGCTTATGACTATTTTGTAACTATGACACAACAGCTACAAACTGTGATCCTTGTATGTTTGATTTTATATTAGCGTATAAGTCAATCAGTGAATTTTCTTAATATTTGACAGTACCTCATACACTAATAAAGGGATGTACAAAATTCCTATAATGTATCATAAGAAGTCTCAAAAATATTGGTATAATGCCAATGAAATTTTCATGCATACTTTTGAAATTCATACTTAAATAAAAAGAATAAATTATAATAGTTTCTATACAGAAATTTACTATGAAAAATTTATTGATTCAAGAAAATATTTTTAAATACTTATATAGACTTTTGGCAAGTGCATAGTACTTTCAACTACCTCCTGGTCTTTATCAATGCACATTGTGACATTCATCACTTATTTTTTGGATTTTAAGTGTTTCTCTTCACTTTATCGATTAATTGTTGACAATTGGATGGAATAATACTGCGCTTATAGCAACTGCCAAGGGAGATTTGGGGTGATTACCTGTAATTCTTCAATTAATGACCATGAGCAAAGGATTACCATATATTTCCGAATATAAGCCGATCCGTATATAAGCCGAGAGTACATTTTTCCCTGCAGAAATTTGCCCAAAATTGCAAACCCGTGTATAAGCCGAATTGAAAAAATACTGTTTTTAAAGTTTGAGTATATCGCCAAAATGGAGAAAATATTGCCAATCTATACAACCTTCAGGATAATCTGTCCAATGAAATTGCCCGAAATGCGTGCTTATCCAATAGAATTCCTTACCTTGCTTAGCCATAACGTAAAACGTTCGCAGATTGTTCGCCAACGGCGATAGTTTTAACTCTGGCAACCCTATCAGAAGGGAGGCAAACACAGACGCGAACGCAAGTCCCGGCAGCCGAAAACGATGGCTACTGTAATACCGGGCCGGGAGACCTAACCCTAACATCGATGAAGCAATGCCGCCGCTGGATGTTTACATAAATAAGCCGTGTAAAGTCCGATTGCATCGATTTTTTTTAATGACGTATCTAAATTATTTTGTATATTTCTACTTTTCAGTATTTTTATCAGTGCTTCAAGGCAATCTTCAACAAAATAAAAATACTTCTATAAAAAAAACGAAGCTTTGCCGCTTTTGCTAGTGTAAGCCTAGAAACATTTTAAACAGAGATGATTTAAATTTAATTGTATAAATTAAAAATATGATCGGGAGTCCTGTTTTTTTCAAGTTTCTCTTATACTATTTCTGAATCAGACAGAGAATTTACTCTGTTCGTGCAACCTACCGATGACTTCAGTTACCGGCAGGTCAAAAAGAAATGTAAACAAACGTGACTACATCGAGCGTTTCGTGAAATAAATTTAAAATTGCTAATTTAAGAGTTTTATATGTGATAATTATTTAAAAATAAGGTTTAATATAACTATTTTACTTTATATATACTTTTTAAGCTTAAAATATATGTATTCAATCATTGTTTCTGAAGTACGTTTTTTGCTAGAAATGTAGATCCGTATATAAGCCGACCATTATAATACAGCTTCCGAAAAATTTCCAAAAATTCTCGACTTATACACGGAAATATACGGTATTCCACCCAACTCTAGCAATGATGAAGTGAAGGGAAGAGAGACTCCGAAAATCCAGGGAACGAGCAAGGAATGGACATAATAAGCCCTGATGAAGATCATGGCAAAGGTTGAAAGTACTATACACAAGCCAAAAGGATATAAGATATTTTAAAATGTTTTCTTGAATAAATATCTAGATCTTTTAATTTTAATGTATTAAGTTTATTGTTTGGAGTTTAACTTACCTGCATAACCACCCTTAGCTAGGCTTATATATCTTTGATGTTTTTGAAGGAAACTGGCCACAACCATATGTACATACTGATCTTCCTCTTCTCTCCCACTTCCAATGAAACAAATGTGTTCTCCAGCAGCTACAGAGCGAGCATTGATTGCTTGCTTTTGGGCCGCAAAAAGAGCCTCAACTGCAGTTCCAAAAGCAGCAGGCTCTCTCAGCATCTTTATAAATTATACAAACAAAAAAGGTACAATAATAATAATAAATTTCTAAGTATAAAACAAACATTAAACAAAATTAAAATGCTTTTATAAAAGTACTAATGATAAAAAAAAAAGGTTGATACAAAAGACAGAAGGGTGGGGGGTGGGGGAGAATGAAGAAAGAGAAATATAGTCTTGCTTCACTATGCACATTAGCAGATAATCATAGTATCTTTTAATAAGCAATGTAATCAAAGGCATAAATATATATTTATATACATAATTTTCAGTGAATGTTTTATGTTTGAGGTTAAAAGAAAAAAAAAAGTTAATTTTTAGCAGTAAAATTGAAATCAGAAAATGTTTTAGACTATTGGAAATTGATACACATTTGAATTATTAATTTTTATTAATTTTATGCTTCCAAAATGAGCAATCTTTTTTTTTTTTCATAACTTTTGATTTCCTCTTTTTTGAGCAGTAGCAGTGGTGAGGGAGTTGTATTACTAAAACAATTTATTACTAAGCAATGGAATTTTAGATTAACTTTATTATTCTGAGGTTTAGCAATGATCAAATATTTGTTCAAGAAATAATATTAAGTGCGAATCAACAAAATTGATATAAAGATATTAAAGTTGAAAGCTCTTATTTGGTTCATTACTGGGAAGATGAAAGGATGACAACAGATTTTTATTTTTGCCAATTTAAATAAAGATCATAAGTACAAAACACTTTTCAAGAGCTGCTTTTTTTAATTTCCTTCTCCAAAACATTACATGTCTTACACTTTAATAAAACAAAAGAGAGAAAGTTCATTAATCATATCACTATGTAAAATGATATTTGGAAAATCAATACCAAATCACATAATGAAACACAAATGACCCTCAACTTTTGCACAGTTGATTTTCTTACAATTCATTATTTTCTTACAATTCAAACTCTTATAGCAGAGTGATCTATTGCCCCTTTGTAGAGTAGAATTTTTGTATCATCCCTTTATACAGTAGAACCTGTATCTCAGCAATATACAGCTAAAAAGTTACACCTTGTCTTTGAAAATGAACTATTTTATGTTCCAAGATTATGACATAGTTTATAGTAGGGAAACTGAATGATGATATTGGTTTGATCGCTGTTGTGAGGAATATGAAGTTGATCTCCATTGAAATTCAATTAAATTTCATTTTTCGAAAGAATAATTATCTTGAAAAACATCCATCGCAATACAAAAGAAAATCATTACTGAAGAATGTATAAGTTCGATTTCATTTTGAAAGATGATCTTCAAGAAATGATTATTTACATTTGATTTTTTAAAGAGACCACAAACAAAGTGCATTTCTATAGAACAAAAGGAAAAGAAAAATTAATTATTTTAAGGAATTAGCATACACATGTTTTCAGCATGAAAAGCAAGTTGTAACGGTGTATCTTTTGTCAAATGTTGCTTGGCATCAAAAACTAATTTGGCTGAACACATTTAAAATTTTTTGTATTATAAACCTAAAGGAGAGATAAAAGATGGCCAATAATTAAATTACGTCATAGGACGTGATTAAATTTTGCCAGGTATCTAGAAATAGGCTAAACATTCGAAATCTATTGATAAAAACATAAAAAATAATTTTCAGCTATTTTATGATTTAACGGAAATTTTTCGTTCGTTTGGAGACCGGATGTTAAAACCGCAGACTGGATGGGTTTTTCTTTCGTTGATATTTTTTTAATTTAATGATTACTTGGTGAAAGCAGGGGAAAAGAGTTACATTTTGGAATACTGGAAACAATAAATTATACGAAATTAGAAATTAATGAAAAAGAAATAAAATAGATTAAGCGAATTGAACTAAAATATATTAGATTCTTTTAGAATAGGAAATATAATGCTTGCTTGCATATAAAATAAATAAAATATAATTTAGATTATTATTATTTTTTAATATGTGATGTTTTCAATATAACATATGGCTCTTCACAAATTTTTTACTACCATAGAAAAATGTGATTCCAAAGGAGAATATATATCTTAAGTACATGGGTGAGTTGAGAAAATACCCTGGTATTAAATTCTTTATCAAGGAAAATAAAAAGTGCATTATTCAACTTTTGGCAAGTTAATAACATATATGCCTTACCAGCTTTTTTTTTTTTTTTTTTTTTTTTGTGTGTGTGTGGGGGGGGGGGGGGGGGATAAATATATAATATTACTAGCAGACCCGGCCACGCGTTGCTGTGACTAAGTTATACGTTGAATTATACGGCTGTAAACTATTTAGTACAGTCAAATTATTATTTACGAACAAAGACGAAAACGTTGTAGCCGATGTAAAAACCCACAGGGTTGAGATTTGAAACTTAGGTCAAAATTTGGAAGCGATTGATAAAAATTTTCGTAGTGTTGATATTAAGCACAAATTAATTTTATTGTAGGGTCCTATAAATTTTAATGGAGAAGTGATATATATTATTTCTAATGCTACTTTGGATAAAATTGCTAAAATTACTAATATATAAATTAAATTCTATTAAAATTCTATTAAAATAAAAGTATAAAAGAAACAGACTAATTTAAAATCAATTTTTATGGAGGAGTGAAATATAATATATGCTATAATGGATAATTTTACTATAAAATGACCTCATCATTTTAAATATTTTAAAGAGGGCAACAGCTGTAGTTATAAAAAGGAAAACAATAAGGCTAAACCAGAAAAATAAGTAAATTTGATAAATATTTTAAAACTTTAAAATTGGAAATCTTATGAAATATTGGACATTTAAAGTAAATACGTGTATCATTTTAAATAGAAAAAGATTTTGGAAAAGTTTAGTGTATTTTAACGAAGTGATGAGAAGTTTTTGGGTATGTTAAAATTTTAATAGTAAATTCAAGTTAATAAAGATGGGAAACATTGAGGATTAAGATAAGAATAATTATAAAAAAAAAAAAAAAACTTTTTATATACCATGCTTTTAAATTTTAATATACTAATAATATACTAATTAAAAGGAAAATGATAAATATTCTATCATAGTTTGAAGTCAAATTTGTTTTCAAATGTCTAAATAAAATATCTGATGTAAGATACTAATATTTTGCAGCGGAATAGATTTCATTTCTGTCATCCTTGGCGAAAAAAAAAAGAATATCGCCAAATTATCTGGCGAAAATATTTAATTCCTTTCAAAAATCATGGTTATTTTAACAACTTACATTAAAAGAGTAATGAATAATATGAAACAATATTTCGTACAATACATATTACATGTCATACATACGTACAATGAATAATACATATTACATTTCGTAGAATGCATACATCTGGCATGTATATTTTCGTGTTACGCTTTTGATCGCCAAATAATAATAATAATAATAATAATAAAAGCCAAGGGCGACAGAGTTTTGAAATTTAAAATTAAAATTTTGTCAATTTGACAGCAAAATAATTCAATCTAACACCCGCGATAACTAATACATATCTATACCCAAATATAAGGATTAAAATCGGGAAATAAATTTCCTCGATTTTTAATAATTTCTTACAAAAAATCCAGTGGGCAATTAACATAGGAAATCTTTTTCTTGGCTGGACAGACGGTCAGTGAGTCACACTTTGCTTGCGCATAGAACTCATAGATATAGTATAGCATATATAGAGTAGAGTGATCATTGGGGAGAAAAAAGTTATTCCTTTTCATTTGGGAAAAGACGACGTTTTTACCAAAATATGGCCGTCTTTCCCCGAGTGAATACACACGGGAATACATACTAATATTTTAGCAAATAAAATTTATGAATAATTTATTTGCTAAAGGGGAATGGAAGACTCCAGATACAGTTTCAAATTCATATTTCTTTCTTTCTTTTTTTTTTTTTTTTTTCAATACCACTTAATGGCTGTTTCCAAAGCTTTTATTTATTTTTTTTTTTTTTTTCGGCATCAAAAATCTTTGTACGATAACATGGGGATGAGAGATCTATATATATTACTATATCTATGATAGAACTACATTAGCACTTTATCAATGTGTATAAAATCTTTAAATTGATTATGACGTCAATTTTCGTGAGATGCATAATTTAACTTTTTATAATTTTTTAACGTTCATGTTTGATTAAATGTATTTATTTTTATGTCAAAAGAAAATGAACTCGTATTTTTTTTTTTTTTTTTTTTTTGGCAACAATTAAATTAATGGAACTCACAGATATTTTGGAGCAACTTTAATAAAGGTCTATAATTAACAAATAATTGCAATAAAACAATATTGTGACAATAAATTGAGATAAAAACTATCCTATCTCTCAAGTTGGACCAAACTGCACACAGTGTGCAAAATTTCATTAAAATCGGTTCCTTAGTTTAGGAGTTTACCCCGGACAAACATCGTGACACGTAATTTATATATATATATACAGATTGACACTTATTTATATGATCGATTATTTGACATTCCTCTATTTTCAAACATTTAACATTCATACACATTCTTCAAGAACCAATTATGTGCGAAAATCAAGGGCACTTTGTATACATTCTTTATTCAAGATAAATAAGTTGTGAATTCTGTGAATAAATAATGTGAATTCTGTGTAAAAAAAAATAAAAAATAAAACGGTGAGGGGAGAAAGAAATAAAGAATATAAATAAATCTGAATATCATATATCAAAATTATTACATTTCATTTAAATCATTTAAAATTTAAAAAACTACAAACAAAATTTGAATTATTTTATAATAACAATAATACCACACATACAAAAATGATTGTAATGAAAAATCAAAATTCTTGGAAGACAAGACTAAAATTAAAATATAATTCATTGTCTCCTTTTAGCTCTTCAAAATAGATTTAAAAAAAAAGAAAGAAAGAAAATACTATTTTACATATAAGACACTTTCAGAATCACTTAAGATATGAAATTTTATATAAAATCAAATTTTAATATCAGAATATAAGAATATTACTTAATTTTATCATTAAAATGACTTACCAGACTAGCATCTAAGTGAAAAGCGGTTGATAAGTGACCACTATTATACTGATTTGCAGGTCGACAATCAACAACAAAATATTTTATATTTGTGTCAGCCTATCAGAAAAAAAAAGAATCCATATGGAGAAAAAAATCTATACATGAAAAAATAAATAATAAAAAAGAGTATTGTCTATAGAAATTTAATTAAAAAGTACGTTTTGTTACTGTTACATATACAACTATAACTACATCATTCTTGGAACATGTTTTATACTCCTAATTTAGAAAAAATATAAAAAACATACTATACAAAGTTTATTTGAAAAGTAATGTCAGTGATTTTACTGTGAAGCAAATACATGTTGCAGTGCACTCAGACAGATTGGGATCAGTGGAAGTTATGTCTGCTAATGTTCATGTGATCACACTTTCGTCTCAGAGCATCCGGAGAACAAAGACAGGCATATTTTTGAACTTGTTCTCGTATCTGATACAAGCTACAATGAAGTGCTTGCTGGAGCAACAAAAGATTGACATAAAGTTTTGTATAAACAAATAGGCAAAGTGTTGAATGGTATATCTTAGCGTTCTCTTGTTTTAAGAAGGTCAGAATGAGCAAGTCAAACATCAAGACAATGCCAGTTGTGCTTTATGATATCAGGGGGCTTGTTAACCATAAGTTTATATCACATGGTAAAAATCTCAATACCACACAGATGTAAAAAAGCTCAAAAGACAGAAGCAAAGAATTAATCTCAAATGGTATGACAACACAGATGATTGGAAGGTTTACCATGACAATGCAGACCCACATCACCTTCCTCACGACCCATTTCCTGGCCATTTCAAAACTGCAATGGTTCCTCAGTCGTCGTATATAGCCCTGATGTAGCTCCCCTAAACTTCATGTTATCCCGCTTACAAACTCCTTTGAAAAGACATCAATTGAGGACAGTTGACAAAGTCAAAGAAATTTGCACCAAGGTTCTAAAACATATTGTGGAAAAGGCCTACAATGACACCTTCAATACCTGAAAAATTTCATTGGAAGCGATGAATCAATGCAGGAGGAGCCTAAATTAAAATATTTTAATGTGTTATATTGATTGGATCAGAAGATGTTTTTTAATTGACTCACAACATTACTTTTTGGGCAAATACCATAAAATATTTTTGAAAACGCAGGGATTTGTTTTTATTTAATATAGATTTAACGAGGGGGGGGGGAAAAGTCTATTTCTTCAGCTTCCCCAACTGAAGCATATTTTCTGAGAAAAAGAAAAAGAAAAAAAAAAAAAAACCTAATTTTCATATTCACAATAAAGGAGTCTTCGTAAGGGGGCTGAGGAAACAACTAGATCACACTTCGATATTTAAATTCTGATTATTTAAAACCTCAGATTAAATTTATCAATCGCATATTTGAAAATAAAAATACTAAATTTCAAAGAATAAAAAAATGAATAAATAAATAAAAGTCTTTTATATATTTACAATCATACTATGACAACCAATTTACTAACTACAGAATACTTTAGTGATTACTGCCAGTCATAAATTCTCACATTAATTACAATAAAATAATTACAAGACAAAAAGAACTTTTTATATACCAAGTTTTTAAATTTTCTGTTGAATCATATAAATGCTTCTGAAGACAGTGGGAACCCGGAGCAATTGGATAAAAGTATGAAAAAAATTCATTGCAATTGTGTTTTGAGCTATTATAAAAGTTAATGGCTATTTAGGCGGGAAGTTAGTGAAAAATCTATTGCAAGCTTTGTACTGGTAATGCTGCCGAAGGCAGCAGGAACCCGAAACAGTTGGCTAAAAGTATTTAAAAAATGCATTTTTGCTGTGTTCTGAACTATTCTGAAAGTTTCAAATGTCTAGCTAGTCGGAAAGTTAGTTAAATAAATTTTCTGTTGAATCATATAAATGCTGCCGAAGGCAGTAGGGACATGTAACACTCGACTAAAAGTATTAAAAAACGTATTGTCACCATGTTCTGAGCTGTCCTGAAAGTTTCAAATGTCTAGCTACTCGGAAAGCTAGTGAAAAAGCAGTTGTAAGCTTTGTACTGATAATGCTGCCAAAGGCAGCAGGAACCTGAAACAGCTTTGCATTTAAAATAAACAAAAATGCATAAAAATTATAAACTTTATGGACTTCAAAAAATGCATTAAATTTAGGAAAGCATCTTTTTTAAAATATAATTTATTAAAAAGGTTTTTTACTCTCAGATCATGAAAATTCTATAATAAATAATAATGTCCTTAATTTTTCCATAAGCTAATATGAAAAATAAAAGAAAAATCTGTTTCATTAGAATTTTGTTTTGTTTATTTGATAGCTTATGAGTTAAATTTTATAAATGAATTGTCAAAACTTTCCCCAATTCTAAACTGCTTTGAAATTTGTGTTTTTGAAAATTTACTTAAAATATGTAATAGAAGACAATCAATATAAATTTTAATTACATTGATATGACACAGGAGAGGAGGGAGGAGGAGAAAGGCAGAGAAGAGCAAGATAATAACAAAGAGAAAATTTGCCAAATTTGTATTTACTTACATCAATTGTGTGTTGTATAGTATGGTATACAAAATGAAATAATTAGAAGGGCAAAAAAGCAAAGACTGGTTATTTTAGCAATGTAATGCTTGTTAATGTGTAGTATCATTTAACTTTAGTATTAAATAAATACTGTATTTTAACTTTAACCATTATGCTCAAACATTTATGCACATACTTCATTTTTATTGGTTAGTAGCTTTAATTTTTTCCTATAAATCTTGCAAAAATAAAAATTACATTTAAATTATGAAAAAACTTAATGAATACCACATTCTGCTCTTCCCTCCTCCATAAAATTTAAATTTTTGCATTATTGTTAAAGGAAAAACATTCAAATATTAATTATTTTCAACGAAAAAGAAAGGAAATATTAACTGAACCACATTTATGTCACTCCACTTTTCTATAAACGAAGATAACCATTTTATTATTATTTAAGTTTAGTAACAAAATTTATATTTACAATGATTTTTAAACACAATTTATATATTTATTTATTTCTATTTTAGCATTTTTTTTTTTTTTTTTTTTTTTTTTTTTTTTTTTTAAGGGGGGAGGAAAATAAAGTTTAATTACCTTTGTACTATTTCTGGAAACTAAGTCTTTCACAGATACAGGTAGGCAGAGTGCTTGAGATAGAAATGTTTCTTTCTGTTCATCTATTTTATCTTCAAATATTGTTGAATAACAATCCTTTAAAAAATAATAATAAAATAAATAATAAAATAATATAGATACATACATGCATACATACATACAGATTATCTACCAATAAGTATTTGGACAACTTTCAATTTAGATGTTTTGTCTAATATGTAGAAAAATTCTTTATGAATTATAATGAAACTCCGGAAATGTAAATAAGATATTATACCTGATATATTTCAACAAAAGTTTTGTACCAAAGAGGAAACGGGGACAAGTAAAGAAAAATAAAATAAATAAAAATGTTGTGGATCACACTGAAAATGTAATGCTTGAAATGCATTCGGTTGTAGCATTTGATTATGAGGCTTCTTCTAATTATCCGTATAAATTTTTATGAGTCTACCGGATATATTCACAAAAATATAACTAGTTCTTAAAAATATTGCCCCCTCCCCCTAAAAAAAGCCACTTTTTCAATTATAACTCATTACTATATAAATTATAGCTATAAAGCTATTTTAAGGAATCATGGCATACTACATTATACACATCATGCTGCAATCAGAATGCAAAAGTGTTAAATATCTTACAAAATATGACCATTTTTACTAAATTTTTTACTATGCATATGTAAGCTTTAAAAAAATTTCAGTTGCATAATTTAAAAGTCAAAAGTATTGAATTACTTATATGAAAACTTGAAAACCTCAAATAAATATCATGCAAATTAAAAAAATTGTACGCGATAGAATGAATGAATCAGTTCCTCTCAAAAATACCATTCATTGAATAAAAATATGAGTAAACCCCCTTTGTAGTTGTCCAATGCTATAACAAAAGCACTCCCTAGTGGCCCTGTTGCCAACTTTTGCTAAGAACTGAAACATCTTAGAGGAGAGACTGTGGATCTACCGGCAAGTGTGGTCGATGTTTCTGTTGGATATGAAGGATTTCATATCCATAAACACCCTTATTGCAAAATTTATTTTATTTTAAGTTTAGTTTAGCAGAGTGCAATTATAAAGCAGGGAAACATGGCTGGAGTTTGGAGAGACTAATTTAATTTAAACTTAATTCTTTAACTTTTATTTGAGTTTATGATTTAATAAAAATGCAGTTTTTATGATCTATTTACCACGCGCATGAATTTGCCGGTAGTTCCTTGGATGGTGGCTGTGGACGAATAAGGAGGAAGTGGAATCACCTCTTTGCCTGCTGGCGACTGCAGCTGTCGGTTAACTCTACGCTGATGCATGCGGCATTTGCCGCTAGTGATTTATTTTAAACTAAATTTCTTTAAGAAAGGAAAATTATTGTGTGTGTGATTGTTTTGGTAACTGAATCTTCTGCTATTATGCCAAAAAATTTAAATAGCCATGATGCTAAAAATATCCACTCATGATAAAAGTGTGGCGCGGTCTAAATAGGCCTAAAGAGCGTTCAATGATTCAAATGGTCAATATATCGTTGTGAACTAATCTGCAATACGAGTTAAAAGTGATACGTCATGCACAATGACTAAAATGAATATATCTAATGATCAAAAATACTAAAATGAGTGATCTGCTGAAATTATGACTTTTGGATGCACGTATATATTAGCTGCAAGATTTTAAGTGATAATTATGTAAAATAGAAAAAATTATTCAGCAGAGGTTAATTTTTGCTTAAATCAAAAATTATGTTCAAGTTAAATTGAAAACATAATTACCAAGTTTTAATTAACCAAATAAATTTATTAAAGCCCAATAAAACATATGTAAACAAAAAAAAATACGTGTGGCACTCGAGGACTGCCGCGGTAAAGCTATTGCATAGCATTTTTTATCAACTTATGCAATTATAATTATTTATTCATTTTATTTATGCAGTATTTTTTTTTCTTTGATATTAATTCAAGTTTTTTCTTTGATATTAATTCAAATTACACTTTTTGAGCGTGGTGACAGATAAGAAAACAATTTTTTTTTCTTTTATTGAATAAATGAGAATATATCCGCAATGAGAATATATCAAAAATATCCGCAATCGATTTGTAGGTATCGAAAACCTCGATGTACCAAATTTCAATGATCTAACACTATTTTTTTGAGAAAAGGTATTTTAATAGGTTTTTAAAGGCCTGCAAGTTGAATGGGGATATTCAAGTTTTTTCTTTGATATAATTTCAAGTTACACTTTTTGAGCGTGGTGACCGATAAGAAAACAAATTTTAATAGAGAAAAGGTATTTAATAGGTTTTAAAGGCCTGCAAGTCGAATGGGGATATTCAAGTTTTTTCGTTGATATTAATTCAAGTTACACTTTTTGAGCGTGGTGACCGATAAGAAAACAAATTTTAATAGAGAAAAGGTATTTAATAGGTTTTAAAGGCCTGCAAGTCGAATGGGGATAGTCAAGTTTTTTCTTTGATATTAATGAATAAGATAACAATAATGATAAGAAAACAAATTTTAATAGAGAAAAGGTATTTTAATAAATTTTAAAGGCCTGCAAGTCGAATGGGGATATTCAACTTGTTTATTTGAAATTAATTCAAGTTACACTTTTTGAGCGGGGTGACCGATAAGAAAACAAATTTATATAGAGAAAAGGTATTTAATAGGTTTTAAAGGCCTGCAAGTCGAATGGGGATATTCAAGTTTTTTCTTTGATATTAATGAATAAGATAACAATAATGATAAGATAACAATAAGGATATGAAAACAAATTTTAATAGAGAAAAGGTATTTTAATAGGTGTTAAAGGCCAGCAAGTCGAATGGGGATATTCAAGTTTTTTTTTTATATTAATTCAAGTTACACTTTTTGAGCGTGGTGACCGATAAGAAAACGAATTTTAATAGAGAAAAGGTATTTAATATAGGTTTTAAAGGCCTGCAAGTCGAATGGGGATATTCAAGTTTTTTCTTTGATATTAATTCAAGTTACACTTTTTGAGCGTGGTGACCGATAAGAAAACGAATTTTAATAGAGAAAAGGTATTTAATAGGTTTTAAAGGCCTGCAAGTCGAATGGGGATATTCAAGTTTTTTCTTTGATATTAATTCAAGTTACACTTTTTGAGCGTGGTGACCGATAAGAAAACAAATTTTAATAGAGAAAATGTATTTAATAGGTTTTAAAGGCCTGCAAGTCGAATGGGGATATTCAAGTTTTTTCTTTGATATTAATGAATAAGATAACAATAATGATAAGATAACAATAATGATAAGAAAACAAATTTTAATAGAGAAAAGATAATTAATAGGTTTTAAAGGCCTGCAAGTCGAATGGGGATATTCAAGTTTTTTCTTTGATATTAATTCAAGTTACACTTTTTGAGCGTGGTGACCGATAAGAAAACGAATTTTAATAGAGAAAAGGTATTTAATAGGTTTTAAAGGCCTGCAAGTCGAATGGGGATATTCCAGTTTTTTCTTTGATATTAATTCAAGTTAAACCTTTTGAGCGTGGTGACCGATAAGAAAACAAATTTTAATAGAGAAAAGGTATTTAATAGGTTTTAAAGGCCTGCAAGTCGAATGGGGATATT
Organism: Salticus scenicus; assembly: GCA_963930645.1. Classification (NCBI taxonomy): domain Eukaryota; kingdom Metazoa; phylum Arthropoda; class Arachnida; order Araneae; family Salticidae; genus Salticus; species Salticus scenicus. Next base: position 1,500,307 of record CAWVNO010000515.1, on the reverse strand, counting down.
CAAGTTTTTTCTTTGATATTAATGAATAAGATAACAATAATGATAAGATAAGAATAATGATAAGAAAACAAATTTTAATAGAGAAAAGGTATTTAATAGGTTTTAAAGGCCTGCAAGTCGAATGGGGATATTCAAGTTTTTTCTTTGATATTAATGAATAAGATAACAATAATGATAAGATAAGAATAATGATAAGAAAACAAATTTTAATAGAGAAAAGGTATTTTAATAGGTTTTAAAGGCCTGCAAGTCGAATGGGGATATTCAAGTTTTTTCTTTCATATTAATTCAAGTTACACTTTTTGAGCGTGGTGACCGATAAGAAAACAAATTTTAATAGAGAAAAGGTATTTTATAGGTTTTAAAGGCCTGCAAGTCGAATGGGGATATTCAAGTTTTTTCTTTGATATTAATGAATAAGATAACAATAATGATAAGATAAGAATAATGATAAGAAAACAAATTTTAATAGAGAAAAGGTATTTTAATAGGTTTTAAAGGCCTGCAAGTCGAATGGGGATATTCAAGTTTTTTCTTTGATATTAATTTAAGTTACACTTTTTGAGCGTGGTGACCGATAAGAAAACAAATTTATATAGAGAAAAGGTATTTAATAGGTTTTAAAGGCCTACAAGTCGAATGGGGATATTCAAGGTTTTTCTTTGATATTAATGAATAAGATAACAATAATGATAAGATAACAATAATGATAAGAAAACAAATTTTAATAGAGAAAAGGTATTTAATAGGTTTTAAAGGCCTGCAAGTCGAATGGGGATATTCAAGTTTTTTCTTTGATATTAATGAATAAGATAACAATAATGATAAGATAAGAATAATGATAAGAAAACAAATTTTAATAGAGAAAAGGTATTTTATAGGTTTTAAAGGCCTGCAAGTCGAATGGGGATATTCAAGTTTTTTCTTTGATATTAATGAATAAGATAACAATAATGATAAGATAAGAATAATGATAAGAAAACAAATTTTAATAGAGAAAAGGTATTTTAATAGGTTTTAAAGGCCTGCAAGTCGAATGGGGATATTCAAGTTTTTTCTTTGATATTAATTTAAGTTACACTTTTTGAGCGTGGTGACCGATAAGAAAACAAATTTATATAGAGAAAAGGTATTTAATAGGTTTTAAAGGCCTACAAGTCGAATGGGGATATTCAAGGTTTTTCTTTGATATTAATGAATAAGATAACAATAATGATAAGATAACAATAATGATAAGAAAACAAATTTTAATAGAGAAAAGGTATTTAATAGGTTTTAAAGGCCTACAAGTCGAATGGGGATATTCAAGTTTTTCCTTTGATATTAATGAATAAGATAACAATAATGATAAGAAAACAAATTTTAATAGAGAAAAGGTAATTAATAGGTTTTAAAGGCCTGCAAGTCGAATGGGGATATTCCAGTTTTTTCTTTGATATTAATTCAAGTTACCTTTTTTGAGCGTGGTGACCTATAAGAAAACAAATTTTAATAGAGAAAAGGTATTTAATAGGTTTTAAAGTCCTGCAAGTCGAATGGGGATATTCAAGTTTTATCTGATGTATTTTATACACAAATTTTACGCGTACAGCTATTCACTGTTGTACATAGATGATACATACCTATACACCTATATACTTTCTCACAAACAGCTGCTTACGTATTCGTCCGATTTCGGAGCAGCTCGTCTCGATCCGTGCGAGCTTCGTACAGCCGAAGTCTACCGAAGTTTGCCGAACTGTGTTAGGTTTTTTTTTTCGTTACGGAATTTTTCAATTCGGTCGCCGCGCTCAAAGCCCGCGATAAAAGCTATACAATAGCTTAATAACAAAGTATAATAAAGCAATAATTATCTTTTAACTAATAACAAAATAAGTTTTATTATTGAATAATTCAAGATATATCAAAAATGAAACGTAATTAGAGTTACTTAACATCAAATCATAAACTTTAATAGTAAATGATAAATGGCTTCATGACCCGATAGTAAAGTTTATACATTCTGAGCAGTAAGAATAATAAAGTTCTTTAAAAGAAATTAAAATAAAAGTTCACTAATATAAATTTTTTTTTACCAGCTTGAAAAATCTTTTACTCCACTAAAATAAAAGCAAACTTAAACTATACTATCACATTGGGCCAACACGTGCTCAATCCCCCATTAAACACAACAAGACTAAGGAAAATCAAGAGAAACAAAAGCAAAACATCAAAGCACACAGCTGTTCTTTTATATCATCCTTTACCTCATTAAATTTCATACCAGAAAAGAAAAGTTCTAGATGATTCTACAACATATGTGCTTATGACATTTTAGGCTTATTGCCCATGTATATAATTATTTGTATGTTATGCGTGTAACGTAGAATCTATAATAAAATTTGTTACACTAAAACCAGACTTATTACTCAGTTTCTGCACCTAAAAACTGTCACCCATCTTTACTGTATGGTAAACAGATACAAAAGTCCGCACCCACTGGACAGCAATAACACAGACCCCACCTGGTGGTCACGTGTAATATTTTTTCTCTCTTCGTTTTCTCATCACAGGATAACGCAGGTAAGAGTAATTTTACTCATAGCAATATATAGGGCTCGCAGCGTTCCTATATTTATACAATTACTTTATCAAACTCACACCACAATTTTCTAAAAGAAATATTTCGGGACTTTTATGCTACTTTAGCACGAAATGCTTCAGGAAAATTTTCTTTTTTAAAATTGTGGTGAAAATATAATAAAACGACCTTAAAAATATAGAAATGCTGCAACCCCTGAACGTAAGAACTTGTTCTCCAGTATCTCAATGCAAGTGCTCTTTTCCTAGTTTGAAAAGCACATTAAATCAGTATAAAATTAACATATCGGCTTTTCTATCTTCTGAATTTTTATAAATGTACCTCATATAAAAGTGTGTTTCACTAAATTTTGTTACACTTGTTAAAATTGAAAAAAAATCAGTACTATTTAATTTAATTAATTTTTCTCAAATCCTCCAAAAAATAGTCTGGCTCTTATTTATTTAATTTATTTTCCCCCACTGAATCAATTAAATTACTCAAAATTCAAAAGAAATAGAAATGCTTGTTTGTAAACAAACCGCCAATGTTTCGAAAGGTAAACAAACAAATTCACCAATCAAAAATTAAAAAGTAAATAATAGTTAAATGGATTTAAAATCATTTTAGATCATGCTCAAATAATTTAAAAATAAGATTAATAATTTTTCTGGCGTTCATACTCCGTTAATTAAAATTGATGACATCACTTTTAATTACGTTTTCAAAATTCCTTCTAGAAAATTCCTTTAGGTCTGCAAAAACGCGGTATCACTACGCCATTTCAAACGAGCGTCTCTTTGAAAATATCAGTTAGTTTTAATAATAATAATCTCAAAATAATAAAGATCTCAAAAAATAGTCTGAAGTAAATTTTCCTCCATCAAAACTAATTTAATTTAAACTTAATTCTTTAACTTTTATTTGAGCTTATGATTTAATAAAAATGCAGTTTTTATGATCTATTTACCACGTGCATGAATTTGCCGGTAGTTCCTTGGATGGTGGCTGTGGACGAATAAGGAGGAAGTGGAATCACCTCTTTGCCTGCCGGCGGCTGCAGCTGTCGGTTAACTCTACGCTGATGCATGCGGCATTTGCCGCTAGTGATTTATTTTAAACTAAATTTCTTTAAGAAAGGAAAATTATTGTGTGTGTGATTGTTTTGGTAACTGAATCTTCTGCTATTATGCCAAAAAATTTAAATAGCCATGATGCTAAAAATATCCACTCATGATGAAAGTGTGGCGCGGTCTAAATAGGCCTAAAGAGCGTTCAATGATTCAAATGGTCAATATATCGTTGTGAACTAATCTGCAATACGAGTTAAAAGTGATACGTCATGCACAATGACTAAAATGAATATATTTAATGATCAAAAATACCAAGATGAGTGATCTGCTGAAATTATGACTTTTGGATGCACGTATATATTAGCTGCAAGATTTTAAGTGATAATTAATCGTATCTGACATCCGGCCAGAATATAATAGATGATCTCCATTCAAGATTTCGTTGATCATATGAGTCCTAGTAAAAATAAAATGGAATCTTATGTGCAGCAAATGTCACTATTCAGTTAAGCTATTATCAATCAAAGAAACGATTCTTTTGAGCATCGATGGTTCACAACATGCATCTGAAGATATGCACTTTAATTAAGTACAATTGATTCAAACATAGATGGTGTATGAATTCCTCATTTGGGATCCATTAAATTTATTGTCTCCGTGGACTTGCACTTAGAACGATTTTATGATTTAATGAAAAAAAAAAAAAAAAAAAAAAAAACGATCCCTATTAAAAATGATCATGACACATATCAAAAAATATATTCACATTGTTTGTTTCAATGTTAGTCCATCTATATCCAACGTGGAGCTGTATAATCATGTTCCTTCTTAAGAAAATGATTTTTTTCATAATCTTTTATATGCTTAATGCCGGAACATCCTAATATGTTTGTTCTGGAATAAAATCACCAATTACTCATCAATTATGTGTGGAGTTATTACTTTGTGTTTACAAATTGAATTAATAATTTTTGCATTAAAAAATATTTATTTTTCATGATGATTGGGTAAGTCATTTTATGTTAATTTTTTCTGATTTATTTAATCCTTATTTTTATTTAATTTAAAATCTCAAAAATTCAATATTTTAGTATTTTTCTTCATGAGCAGCAGCACCACAATTTGGTACGTTTACACTATATGATATTTCGGCCACTTTAGTTATTTACGATCCTAAAATTTAATAACCAAAAAATTCCATACTTCCATAATAAATTAAAAATTTATTTTATTTCATAACAACACTAAAACCAGACTTATTGCTGAATTCCTGCACCTACACCTTATAGTTTAGCTTTTATTTGAGAGGAAGTGAATATCAATTCATTATATCACCAATAACCTTTTGAATTTACACGATATTTGTTTAGGTTTTTCATACAAGTAGCTAAATATTTTTGGCTAATAAATTATGCAAATGTAATTATTTTGAAATTTGTTCATGCATAGTTAAAAATTATTCGGTAAAAAATTCTATATTTCATAGATATTTATCATTTTTAAATTCATAATCACATGCTACAGCTAAAATGCATTTTAAGCATTACTTTTCAAAGGGCAATTCAAAACATTTTGATTTTTGTTTAATTTTTTACAGGTCTCATTTTTCTCTTTGGGACAAAACTTTTGCTGAAATATATAGGGTATAACATGTTCTTTATACTCCCAAGGTTTTAAGATAATTTGTAAAGAATTTTTGTAGATATTTGACAAAATGTCCAAATTCGAAAATTTCTAAATACTTATTGGTAGATAGTGTATAGGGGAGACCGGGGCTAGTAGTGACGCTTTTGTCATTTTTGATATTAGCTGTAAGATTTGAACTAAAGTGAAACATTTAGTATATCATACCATAGAGTAAACCTTGTGTGATATATTTATAAAACTACTATTAATATTATTAACGTTTTTCATACCATAAAATGAATTTTGTGTAACCTCGAAATTTGTCACAACTTGCCCAGTAGTGGGGCTAGTAGTGACATGCTTGGGGCACATTGTGACATACAAATTACACATGCAAACACATTGCAACAGATACAAATTATGTGAGAAAGTAATTAAAGGCAATATTCTAAATCAACAATGAAAAAATTATTCATTTATATCTTAACACAATAAAAACACTTTCATTTTTTTAATAACACTGTAAACCAAATGAAAAAAAAAAAAAAAAAAAAAAGTTAAATTACTAACTCTTTCAAACTCTTAGTCTTTTATAAAGCTACGTTTAGAGACACTTAACAATAAAAATAAAGGAAAAAAAATCTGTGTTAATCAGGAAAGAAATAAAAAGTAGGCCAACACAAATCTTTGGTCATATTGATCTTTGACTCAGTAGCATATTACAATGTGTAGGTCTATATCCTACAGGCCTACTTATATTTTTAATCGCTCATTGTCATCGCTTGTTTCAGCGTCTGATTTGCATTTGCAGTTCATATAAATATAATAAAGTTCATTTTTGGTACATTTGTTATGAGCCCATCTTTTACATGTCATGCATTGCACCCAGTTTTCTACGGTCTAGAAATTTTGTATTACTCTAAGGAAACTAGACATAAGCAATTTTCGTCATCTCCAGAGCTATCGGATTTTTGCTACTTCATCTTTTTCAATAACGTAGTTTTTTTTTAATGCTCTGTTTTGCCTTTTCTTATAGTGTGAATATCATATACGTGTTTCTTTCTTTCTTTCTTTCTTTTAATCTCATTTCAATATTTCCTGTATTAGTACTCTTCTTTTTTTTTCATATATCTAAGAAGTGACATTGTGTTTACACTAAACAATTCTTGGGTTTTCCTTAAACTGCACCTTCCGAAATTTACTTCTATTGCAGCCCTCTCATAATCTTCTAAAATAGCTTTAGCTCTTTCAGTATGTCTTTTGTAATTTCACACCATTTTATTCTGAAATATAAAAACATGCATTAAAAATCATGCTGGGGCAAGTAGTGACACTGTCATAATGTGCCTCTTTCACTTTGTCACAACTAGCCCCACGTTATGCCGTTTTGAACTTTATTCATTAGTTTCCGAAAGATTGTCATGATTAACAAAGGAAATACATAGAATAACAGCTCAAAAAATAAATATTCAAATAATGTTAGGGAGGTTTACATACCTCAAGATCCCTCGTGGTAATGACGATTCCAACATAGGTCACAAAATTTACTTTTGCAATAGAAAACATGATAAATAATTTTATCTCAAAAACAATGCAACGCTATACTTCCAAACATACACAGCACACTACAATAATCCACTTGTTCACTCACATGACATTACAGGTTCTGCAACCTATCGGTTCATTCAGAAAGCTATATGGCACTACTTACACCCTGGCACAACTAACCCCGATCTCCCATACATTATAATTCTTCTTCTTCTTCTTATTTTTAAACACATATGGTGTAAGCACTATTAATGATTTCAAAGCTAACACTTGTATAAAGAAATAAATATGTGAAAAGCAGAAAAAAAAATATTAAACCTGAGTGAATGACAGTGGTGTACATGACATATAATGGAATGCAAGAGTACAAAAATCTTCAATATCTTCAGGCTCTAAATTACAGGGTATTATTGAAAGGACATCTGAAAAGAAAATAAGATCTTAAAGTAAAACATTATAGCGAAGTAAATTTATAAGTAAATTTTGGAATCAAATTGACCGAAGAAAAAAAGAGAGATGATGCAATTAATTATACTTCCTTTCTTGACAAAATTGAAATTAATAAAAGAAGCCAGATTGAAGAAAAATCTAATATTACAGATTAGTAAATTTCAAAAGTTTAATATATAAGAATTAAAGAAAAATAAAATCATAATAGTTGAAATTAATATTAAAATATATAAACCTTCTTAGAAATCACAATCATAGAATCGCCAAATATGGCACTTACTTAAAGATGTTGCAAACATAAGTTCATTTTCAGCAATTTTTATAGCTTTTCTAGCGCACTCAGTATTTTTTCTGAAAAATATTTTTCGTCTTAAAATTACATCGTTAATTCAGTTTTTCAAGAAAATCAGTGATTAGTACTTGAAAGTGTTACCTAATGAGATGTCTTTTTTGAAATATATTTATAGTTCAAAATTACATAATTTTGGAATTTTAGTATGTTTTTCAAGTATGAAGGTTTTTTATACCAGGCATAAGATTAATCTACAGATGCAGTTTCTTTTTTATTTATTCATTTTAATCTGAAGGTGAAATAAACATTACTTTAGTATAGCATTTCTCAAAAGGTATGCCAAGAAGATTTCTCAGTATGTCATTTAGTATTCTAAAGAAATATGTGCATATATAAAAATGAATGTAATTATTCTAAGTATATCCATAATGTAATGGCTAATGTAATGCATGCCACTCTTTTTGTCAGCAAGTCATTATTGTGTTAATTAACAGCAGTTTTCCTAGCAAAAAGCAGTTATTTTAATTATTGCAGTATTCTTGTTGTGTATATTGCTAATTTTTAAAAGTTGGAAGTGGATTTTATGGGCATTTTACACTTTTCAGATAAATTTCGTAATAAAAAGCCTAGTTTTCACACACACATACACAAAAAAAAGAACAATCATATTTAACCAAAAGCTAAGTATCAAAAAGCAAAATCACAGCCCACTTGAAAATATAAGGAAAATTATTTTCAACATCATATTTGTGTGATAGAGGATTTTCTATCCTCACCACAATTAAGTGTAAAAAACAAAGGAATTTTTTCTATAGTGTACTATTGATGAAAAAGTAAAGAGAGTTTTCCTTGAAAATACTGTAATTAATATAATACATTTTCTCAGAAAATTATGTATAGTATGCCCCTACTATACACATCTAGAATTTTAAAATTCCCCTCAACTTCAAAAAGTTTGAGAACCACTATTTTAGTACATTGTAAAAAACATACAGTGAAACAATAAGCATTACAATTTTGTGCCCCCTCTCTCTTCACAAGGCAAACAGATGGTAAAGAAGATATTATTAGATATTTGGACAATAATTTTAACAATGTATACTGATACAATCATTATATAAATTACAAAAGATGTTTTAAATATTTGATAATTGTTGTTTTAGTTCTGTTCCTCTCAATGAACAGTGCAATTCTTAAAAATTTAAATTATTATAAAATAATAATGAAACTAAACTATTAGAAAAATTACCTATAATTGTTTTTCTATTGCTGTCTTTCATTTCAAGTAATTTCTCCCTAAAAAATAATAAATTATATATATAAGATAATTCTGCTTATGTCTTTATTTATTTTTTTTAACTATTATAGTTTTATTTATTCATATATATAGCAATTAGTTATTTTAAAGGAAGTTTTAAAACAATTTCAGTGTATTTTTAGTTTTTATTTGTAAAGCTCTATGAAAAAAATACATTTTTTTTTTTTTTTTTTTTTTTTAATTAATTTAAATATAGTGACAAGCGAAGCCAGCAAAGCCTGTTAGTTTAATTATAAAATATAATAATAATAATAAAATATAAATAAACTTAAAAAATATTTTCACTATATATATATAAAACTTTAAAATACACTACCCTTAACAATAATAATAAAAAATATATACAAATGACAAGAAAATAACTTAATTTTACCAGTCAACTAAAAGAAAAAGAAAATTAAGACAATGAACTTTAACTGCAACAAAAAGTTTATTTACTTAGCATTGACCAATAATACCAAAGCAAGGAAGAAAACTAGGAATGGTTCAGACGCTTGAAAATATATGTCCCACATGATATGAATTACTTTCAAGCTGCAGGTAGATGCAAATAGAGTGCTAAACTGCAAAATAAAATAAAGTAAAGCTTCTTCTATCATTCCTAGGATAATGAAATGAATAAAATATTATAAATTTTAAATTTCACTATGATTTTATGTATAATGTTAAATGATAAAGGTAATATCCCCGATGTAAAAAAAATAGAACACATGTGACTAAAAAAAAAAAAAAAAAGCTACTATATAAAATTATATTCATTAAAACGTTTATTTTATTTTCTAACTGTATTTAAAAAAAAAAAAAAAAATTGAAGTAACAGATTTTAGCAGAAGAATAAACATTGAAACATACAACAATAATAATTTTTATATAATAATATAAAATCAATACCCAGTCTTTTGCATAAGCTTCGGGAATAATTTTTTTTGTGTCTAAAAAAGAACATAGCTCTGGTTCATGATAGAGAAGAAGTAATCTTATTAGGTGAAATGAACTTAACTGTTTGGCACAATTTCTGAAATAAAATAATAATAAATAAAATTTAAGTTAAAAACAATACAAATTCATATATCAATCACAAACTCAAAATAATATTAATAAGAGAAACTGCCTTCAAAAGGTTTAAAGTTAAAGTTAAACTTCTTGAATTATTACAGCATTCAAATTCCATGGTTTTTAATTTAAATAATAACTTAAATTTTAAAAAAATCAGAGAAGCCTTCAAAAAAGTTTAGACTTAAAACCATATTTGTTTACATTTCCAAAAATTTCCAAATACCTTACAAAAAATCCTTTTTTTTTTGTGCATATACTTTGGCTACCAAATGTAGCCATCTTCAGTGCACTTGGGACTACCTTTGATAGTTGAAGATGGCTACATTTGGTAGCCGAAATATATATGCAGAAACAAAAATGATTTTTTGTAAGATATTTGGAAATTTTTAGAAATGTTAATATATCTTTTTCCATTAAACAAATAAACTTGTTTATTCATTCACAATTAAAATTGCATGATTTTGATTTAATACAACTGAACAGATTTGAAATATTATAAACAGGCATTTTTGATAGTCAAGCAAACGCAAATATTTATTTATTTCAATATTAAAGCATTCAAATAACAAGAGTTCACACATGCAAGGCAACATATCAGCAATTGTTGCAAAGTCATTAGCATACAGTGGGTTGCCAAATTAATGTGGACACTTGACATGTTTTACATTTTTGCGTATTTATTCCACTTATAATTCCTAAAAGTCATTCTTATGTTACTGGAACGCATTTTTATTAAGTGTTATTATGCTACACATTATTTTAAGTGATTTAAACAAAAAAATATTGAGCTTAGGGACATTTTTGTGACTGTCACTTCAAAATATGCTGTAGAGTGCTCTCAACATGTAGTATTGTACGTGTACTTTGGATCCTAAGAACTGAGATTTAGTGTGCATTCTGATGAATATCTAATAATGTAAGTAAAGTTTAATTATTGAAATACAATTATATTCATTTTGACTACATTTTCATAACTCAATTATTTTTTTAAAATTTTAATATGGTCACAGGAAGTGACATTTCTCCGAGAAAAAAATACGAAATTAAAACTCTCCTCTAGCATACACAACATTCCCAGAGAAAAGTTGCAGATATTGTTGGCTTTTCTAAATCTGCTGTAAGTAAAATAAAAGCGAATTTTGACAAAAACTTGTCCCTTTCGCCGAAAAAAACGGGGAAGTGTGGTAGAAAACATATAATGCTCTCAGAACAGAGAGAAATATTAAGGACATGTGCTTATGAAACAGGATAAAATGTACTGTTACACTGACTCAGATTGTTCTGGAGTCAGGTATTGCCAATTCGAAGTGAACTGTGCCCTGAAAATTGGCAGAAGAAAATCTGACAGGCCACCGTCCAATTCGCAAGCCTAAGCTCACAGAGGCTACGAAAAAGAAATGATACCACTGTACTCGAAACCATCGGCACATGACCGTGGAAGATTGGAGTAAGGTAATATATGATTGTTTATGAATAATTTTAATTATATCTAAGTCTTTTTTTGCAATTAAACCATAATTTATTTCAATTTTAGGTATGTTTCACAGATTAGTCAATTTTTGAAATTTTAGCCGATAAAAGCAGTTTGGTGAGGCGGCTTCCGAGAGATCAGTTCTACACTGAAGGCATAATAGAAAGGTGTAAACATACGCTGAAAGTCGTGGTTTGGTCTACTATAAATACCAAGTGTGTAGGACGTTTACACATTGTTCAAGGAACTATGAAACAGGACCAATATAAGGAAGTTCTACGAACTTGCCTTCTTCCACAGTTGGAAGAATGGTTCCTGGAAGGGAAACAAAATGTTTTTAATCAAGATTCTGGCCCCTGTCGTCAAGCCAAAAGTGTTACCATTTTTTTACGGGCAAAGAATACCGAAGTATTACCTTGGCCTGGCAATTCTCCCGATGTTAATGGCATAGAAAACTTATGTAATATTGCAAAAATGGAAATTGCCAAGGAAATGATTATAACCAAAAAGTAACTGATCGAAAAACTTATAAATGCCTGGTATCACAATTCATTAACTAAACAAAGTGCAAAATCCTGCACAAAAAGCAAGCCGTGACACATTGAAGCATTAATATCAGCCAAAGAAAATGTCACCATATACTAATGACTTACATAATGTTACATTTTTTCCCGTTTCCATTATAGTTTTTTATCGTATATCTATTAAATATGTATATTAACATTAAATAAAGTAATAAATACCAATTGTAGCATATAACGTATTTTTATTTAGAAAAAAAAATAACGATAACTTGATTTTTATGAATGTCCACATTAATTTGGCAACCCACTGTATGTCATCAAAACCTTATACATATAGGCAATATCTTTGTCACCTAAAATACTTTTATTAACTTAATAAATAAATTATAATGATATTTAAAAGTAGAAAGATAAAAACAGCGATATTTTTGAAAAAATCTACAACTTTGGAAATGGCAAATGCTTTGAAAATCTTGAGATGAGGTTACTCGCACACTTTTCTAAAACAATATAATCATGAAAAAAGCACTTAATTAGCTTTTAAAGAAGAGTTGTAAACACAGAAAAAATATTAAATTCTACCAGTAAACATAAAATTAATTGAATTTTTTTATTCACTGTTACAAAAAGAAAAAAAAAAACCTTTTTCCTCAGCTTGAAAGCTTTCTCAGACAGATAAAACCCAGAAGAAACCAATATACACTATTTAAAAACTGAGGAAGCCTCAGAGCAGGAATGAAAATATTATTAATAGCAAGTAAAAGTAGTTTAATTAAACTAATAATAACACTATTAACTACAATTTAAATTATCTACCAATAAATATTTAAATATTTTCTACTCGGGTTTAAGAGTTGCTCATCGAGGATAAGGTCATTTTCTAAGTTAACACTAGAAATTACATTAATATTAATTAAACACTATGCATACACTATTTAGCAGTTCTTTGTAAAGGGATATTAATCTTAATAAAAACATTCTAAATAAATAGCGCAAACAATACTTAAAAAATGTATATATAAACAAAATACACAAAGATGTACAATTTATGTTAATTATTTTCATAAATCACTTATTATTTATGAATTGGATATCATTATCAAAACATCTCATCTGATCTCAAAATAATCATATTAAGTGTCATGAACTGTGTTTTAAATTATAATTAATCTTTAACAGCAAAACATTTTGTGCTAATTTTAATTTAATTAAAAAGAAAGAAAAAATGAACATTCACATTCTCAGTTATTAAAGTGTATCATAATAAATAAAAAGTATTGGAACTCACTTTGGAATATAAGATTTGTATATTGAACAGAAAAATGAAAAAAGCTTTGGCTTTGGCAGCCTCAAAGCAATTAAGGGTTCTAACAGCAGTACCCAACTCCTGTCATAGTTATAGCCAGTCACACGACAAAATTTTGTAATGACTGATTCTACATCACTTAAAACTGAAACTTTATCTTCTTCTTCATTACCTAATCTATCTGTAATTAAAAAGGAAAAAGGGTAAAATTAAGAATAAGAAAATATTTAAAACTGTTATTTAGAGAGAATGTATTATATATTAAGTCTACCGTAAAGTTCTGTCCTTTTGAATTAAAATACTGAGATTGGAAATTTATCATGAACATTGAAGATATTCTAGGGTAACTTTTAAGATAATAATTAGGTACTTATTAAACAAAAATTTCCACTGTCATTTTATTAATTCAAAAGAACAGAACTTTCCAGTACACCTAATATATATATACAGTTGAATCTCATTAATGTGAACATGCATAACGTGAATTATGTTTAACATGAACCAATCCACGTCAAAATGAAGATTAATTTCAGAATTACTGATAGCATGAACTACTGATAACATGAACAAATTATTTTTTCTCCTTGAGATTGACATTAATGAGGTTCAACTGTATATATGTATATTATTTAATTCCAGCTAAAAATTTGAGGAACAAACATCAATTACACAAAATATTCTATTTATACAACTAGCATAACTAAAACAGAATCTTTTTAATTTAAAAAAAAAAAAAAAAAAAAAAAAAGTGAAACTTCAAAATAGAGGTCAACATAAATTTAATGCAAACTGTAATTCCAAGATCTCTACCTCTAGTATTAATCAGAAGTACATCAAACAGTCTGCTAATAGCTATTAATTATAAGATGCTTCAATGCTTTCCGCTGTCATAAATATGTTGCTATAAATGGAACCTATGTTTTCAAAAGCAATTTGATTTTTTTTTTCTCTATATATATCTGCATATAGTTTTTTTTTTTTTTTTTTATCAAACATTATTATGCATTTTACTGGAGACAAATCTACTTTTTTTTCTTTTGGTATGTTACATTGGCTGGAAAAAATGCTCTACTGCAGTACTCAATTATGAATTGTGTTTAAGGATTGTCATTTTTAAGTTTATTGCATTACAAAGTGTGTTCCACTGAAAAAGACAACTTACAAGGGCAATTTAAGAGCTATAATTTTGAACAGGATTTTCTTTAATTAAATCTATTTATATATATATATCTTTTCTTGATGTAATATATAAAAAAACTTACCAACAAGATTTTGACAATCTTGCCTAATTAATGGTTGGACAGATAAATCAAATATTTCATCCCATGGCTCTTCATCTTTGGAATCAATAGCTAAACAAACCTAAAGAACAATGAAAAAGAATTTTTACTTAATATAATAATTACAATATAAAAATAATGAAATGGTTAGTTAAATATATAATATTTAGTTATTATTATAGTAATTACATACATTTTTAATTACATCTGTATTAGTAAACAATTCAAAACAACAAGATGATGGATACATATACATGTTGGGAGTACATTAACAACTTTTATGTTTTTACCTAATACACTCTTTTTTTTTTTTTTACTTCTTTATACAAAGTATAAGGAAGTATTGTATTCCATTAGTGTATGAATGGCATGGTCAAAAAGCAACCATGTTGACTCTTACCTTTGCAGAATAGTTCTTTTATAAAATGTAGAATGGCTAACAAGTTCCTTGACGCAGTCGGTGATCAGAAAGCAACCACAATGACAATTTCTTCAGCAGGTTTATTCTCAAAACTCCCAGGCCCGATGGACCTAACTATTGTTAGTCCATACATAGTGATTCCATCACAAAGAATAATTCCTAGCTAACCTATTCTTTTTGGTACTCATCTAGTTCTGATCACAATCAATACCTTCTTTTAATGTTACAGGTTTGAATGCGTGTCAAAAAGCAACCATAATGTTAATAACCTTTACCGGATTTGTACAAAATCATCAAGAGTGCAGGACATAACAGGTCGCACAGCATACAAATACCGGCAACTTAACCTTTTTGGTACTAATCTAGTTTTGACACGCACTTCTTTTCTCAATTGTAGGGGTAATACTTGCCTTGTTAAGCCTAGAACTATTTACTGCCACATTTCTTTTTGGTACTCATCAAGTTTTGACCCGCACCAATTTTAATTTAATTTAATTACTTAATTTATTTATTCATTCTATATTATTATTTTTTATTTATTTTATTTATTCTATATTATTTTATTTTCTTTATTTTTATCTATTTTATTCTTTTATTTATTTTTTTTTTTTTTACGAGGGTATGGTGGTGCCTGGTCCTCGTTAATCTGTACTGCACCGTCAAGTGCTCGATGGGGTCGTTTAGCAGTCATCGGGCTACCAACGCGGGGAACCATCCCCCTGTGGTGGATCAAAATTGCGATGGTCCCTCTTTCTCTTCTCCATTTGGCCTCCATGAGCATAGTAATTTCCCTCCCAATTAGTATTATTTAGGCTTTGCCACTTCAAAAACTTCAAAATTTTTGCTATGTGCCCAAAACTATCTTCCATCTCCCAGTGGCTTCACGTAATCAATTCTTTTTTTTTTTTTTTAATAATCTCATTGTTCCTTCCTCGTTCAGCTTGTCTTTCTCAATCCTTAAGTCCCTTCCCCTTTACAAATGGCCTCCTCTTTCGGCTTTAATTATTGTGTGCACTACTAACTTTAGCGGCTCCCCCAGCGTTTTTTTTTTTTCTCCTTCCCTGCCTAAATTCAAAATTGTTTTAATTTTGTATAATTCCGGTTATTTCGACTCTCAGCTAGTAAGTGTAGTATTCCAAATTCCTTAACATCCTGGAGCGTGTCTGTACGTTTCCACCGTAGCTATCTTGGAGGGTGTGGTGTACAAATCGAGCTATATGTCCAAAGCAGAAGTCGATACCCTGCAATTCCTGAGCTTTGCCGTTCTAGTTACATTGCTGCCCAGCAGTTTCCATGCGGTAATCTGGCGATTTATTCGCTCCGGCGGACGGCATCCAACCCGTTAAGCTTGGCCAAGCCCAGGCAGGCAGGGGCCATCCAAAGGTTTCAAAGGAAGTATTGTAATCCCAATTTGCGAAACAGATTTTGTATCTCACGTGGCTCAAAAATAAATTATCGTAGAATGTTGTAAATTTATATTAGTGACTGTCATGATATCTAGTTGTACACCTTCAATTTTTGTCTTCATACAAGCTTATTTTATAAAGATATCTACGTTTTTACACGATTTTCATGACATCTGTATGCACATATGTGTATGTACCTCACTAATTTAAAAACAGTTGGACATAAAATGTTGCAAATTGATATACATAAGTTTGTTATAACATCTAGTTGTGCATTTCGGAAATTATATTCATAATGACCAAAAGTACAAATGTTTTGTCCATTACATATGACCTACCATCAGAGAGTTTTCAAAAGAAGCTAATGATAGAGCCTGTAATGATATTGTTATGGAAGTTGCTGAAACTTTTGCATGTAGAAAACAATTTGTAAAGACATAAGCAAGTTCTAGTTAGTGAATGCACATTATTTAATGAATATTCTGGAAACAGTTGAATAAAACTCTTTTTTATACTACAAAAATCAACCATCAGAGAATATTCTCGAAACAATCAAAAAGGTACAATTATTCAATATTTTTCACTTATGTATTTATTTTCCGCCTCCCCCCCTCTCTTCGCTAACGATCGGTGATTAGACATCTCCCCGAATCATTGTGATTTCCAATCTTTATTCATCCACAACATAAAGGTCAATATTCTTTTAAATCTTATTTAATTAGATTCCAAAAAAGTAAAATTGTCCAATATCTCACACCTGTTTTTTTTTCCTACTTTCCCCTCTCCCGCTAATGAACAGCAAACAATTGCTCAGTATTGATTTCCAATTTTTCTCCATCCACAACTTTTTCAATTTACTATATTAGATTCTAGAACCTATATTGAAGTAAGTTCGATATCTCTCACTCATAATATTTTTTGTGATTTCTCTCCCTCCCCCTTCCTTCCCATGCTAACAATCAGTGATTAAACAGGTAGTCATTTAAAGGATTACCCAAAGTATTTGGATAGGTTGAGGCTATACTTCGAAATGGCTGAAATGTATTTTCAAAGGTCAAAAAGGACATTTCACAAAATTTTCCCTCTTAAAAATGGACCTTTGATAAATCTCTTTCACTTTGAATACTAATGTTTTGTGGACTGAACAGGCCACATGAATAATTATATGTGCTTAGGGGGCATCCATTAATTATGTGAGGTGTTCAGGAGGGGGGAATTCAAGCCGAATCTCACCTAATCTCATGTGGGAGAGAGAGGGAGTCTCGGCAAATTCACCGATGCTACACTCCCTAGAAGTGGAGAATCTGGCTCGAACGGAGTCAAATTCATAGATGTTAAAGGCTATTTTAACATGTCTTTTATGAGGATGGTGAACACTGGTGCAAATTTTACAGGTGGCAAATACTGGTATCTTTAACTTACATAAAAACCTCATTCATACTTGATAGTCAACATCAAATGTATAATAAGAGGAAATATTACATGAAACTGGAAGTATAAGAGACTAATTATGAAATTATCAGACAGTTTTTTTTAAAAAAATATCCATAACAATTGTCATTATTATTATTATTTTTTTTTAGAAAGTGTATGACTTGAGATTCAAGAATTTAATTCCAATATGAAATGTATGCTAGTAAATTCGAAATAGTCACTAAATTTTCATTCAAAATAAATAAATAAACAAATGAATTCTTTTGATTATTTATACAGTATTTTTTTATACGCTAAAGATATTTTGTTTATACATTGTTTGCATAAATACTAAAATTAGTAATTATATGCAAGGTAAAAAAAGGTGAATTGATAAAAAAGGAAGTGGAAGAAAGAGAACTGTATTTATATCTATCCTATTAAATTGTATTCTTTTTTTTTTTAAATCAATTTATATTCATTTAATATATTTAAACATTATTAACATGAATACATATACAATGATTATTTCAGAATTAAACAAAATTTAATATTTCAATTATTAAATGTTATTTGATACGTTAGAAAAATGTAGTATAACTTTGGACATAGCAGTTCAGTAGATTGCATACACTGTAGTTAAATGTGACTAACAAGGGAGGGTCACCAACTGTTCAAAAGGTATTTATATGGTAAAAATGTGCTTTACGGTCCTTCTTGGCGATTTTTTTCCGAACTCGCCGAGTCTGCGCGGTGTTTTTTTTCTCTCCCGTCCTTTCCAAAATGGCGGACAGGAAGCACGGTTTCCCAGTTTTTATAACCGTTCCAAGAAGGCCGATTTACGCAATTTAAAGCGATTATGTAAACATAAAGCGTCAGAAATATCTTACAAATACTTGAGTAAAGAAAAATACAATTTAGCGTCAGAAATATCTTACAAATACTTGAGTAAAGAAAAATACAAATTTTTCCGGACTGGAAGCACGGTTTTCATACCCATCCTTTCGAAAAGGGCCGATTTACGTACTTTAAAGCAATTATGTAAACATAAAGCGTCAGAAATATCTTACAAATACTTGAGTAAAGAAAAATACAAATTTTTCACAATTGTTATCAACTAAATCTAAGAAATATTACAAAACAAAAACAGCACAAGTAACTTAATATACATAAATAAGCATTTAAATAAAAAAGAAAGTTTATTTACTTATCCGTTTTATAATTTCCTTAAAAAGTAGCATTTTCCTCGAAAAAAAGAAATATCCCCTCTGCATATAACGATATAATCATGTACACCAACCACTCTAGCATCACTCTAAACACTAATCCAAAGCTTTTTTTAGCATAAACATTGAATTGTACAAAAACAATAAACGCTACTCAAAAGCTTTTTTTTTAAGATACTCAATCTAAATATTCAATTTTACAAAACCAACAAATGACAATTTTACCTAAATAAGAAAAGCGGCACACTGAAAACACATTACTCTTGGAAAAACGAAGAAAATAATCTCTGGAGATTTCGATTTTATCATGTACACCAACCACATCAACACAATTTCAAACCGTACTCAAACGTATTTCTTATGATATTACAACACAAATAATCAATTTAAAATAAATCGCAATTTCTCAGAAGAAAAACAACAAACAACGTGTGCGTCCCATGATGCAATGAAACGGCCTACTGTTGCCAAAATTCAAAAAACAAAAGAAACAAATCGAAATACCAGACTCTTTCTGAAAGGACCAAAAAAAAAAAAAACAGAGAATACAACAATAACCTTAAATATAACCCAGATAAGCAGAGTGCATTTAACGTCACACTACTACTGCGTTATGGGCGATAATCTCGGAGATTCGCAAGTAATGTTGCATTTAACATCGCACTAGCACTACCCTTCGGCGACAATCTCGGAGATACGCCAGTAAGGTAAGGTGACCATATTTTCAAACACTGATTTGAGGACAAATTACCGTTTGTCCCCAAATCGAAGTAAATGTCGAGGACCTTGAAAACTGTATTTGGGGACTTTTTCGAGGACACGATAGACCAATATCTATATGCATTATTAATAAAAAGAACTCTGATTTATACATTACAAAATGCTTTGAATCACTTTTTTCTATGAAAAATTGCTGAGCCTAAGGTAAGTTTATGCAAATTAAACTATCCCAGCATTATTAAAATAATCAAGTCTATAGAACCCATTTACACTTTATTATGTATGATGATAGGAGAAAACACAAAAAAGCACCATTTCATTTTAATCTTTAGAGTCCCCACTCCCTGAAATGCAGAAATTATTCCCGACTATATAACTACAAGAAATAATTTCATTAAGCAAATTTTATTTTTCACTTAACATAAATCGGGCAAGATAGAATTTATATACTGATTAGTAGTGCATGATTCTTTCTCTGCTCATGAAGTATGAGGGTCTTTATTTCAAAGTTCCGTTGATTTTCAAGATAATCCAATTATTAGACTGCGATTTTGATTGGATTGGAATAGATGGGTTTTACGTCTCATTAGTGCTGTACAATGGGCAATTGGCGACAGTCTAGCACTTACCCCCTCAGGTAGTCCGGAGACATGCCATCACAATTTTGATCCTCTACGGAATGGACTGTGATTTTGAAAAAATACACGCAAATATTTAAATTTCGGGACATTTAGCGTCCCCGAGTAGTCAAAGAATTTTTGGGGACAAAAAATAGAAAAGGCCAAAATTCGAGGACAGTCCTCGAATTTCGCGGACGTATGGTCACCTTACAGTAAGGTAGCATTTAACTTCGCACTAGCACTGCACTTCGGCAACAATCTCGGAGATACGCCAGTAAGGTAGCATTTAACTTCGCACTAGCACTGCGCTTCGGCAACAATCTCGGAGATACGCCAGTAAGGTAGCATTTAACTTCGCACTAGCACTGTGCTTCGGTGACTTTTCGCAGGAATGAGTAATATGCACGTTTGTACGGTCCGCGTATATGAAACCAAAAAAGAAAAAAAACACTGGATACCACACCCGCATTGTGCATGAATGTATAAAACCTACGAAATTTTGTTTTGCAGCAATCAGTAAAATTAAAAAAATCCCTTTATTTTGCTTCGTTACTCATGTCATAAAGCTTTTTCGCCGGAGGGCCCTCCGCGTCCTCGGTGCCTCCCGCTTGCAGTGGACTGCGTCCACTGCAAGCGGGAGGCACCGAGGACGCGGAGGGCGGAGCTTTATCAGGGTTCCCACTCTTAAAAAAGAAAAAAATTCAAGGACATTTCAAGTACTTTTCAAGGTCTATTTGAAAATTTTCAAGGACTAGGGGAAAATCGCAGAATGCTAGGCATATACACAAAACTTTAGTAACTATTTTCATTAGTAATACTTTTTTTATAATTAGAATAACTTTGCCTGTTTTCACAATACATTTTTGATGGATCGACCAAATTAACTCTTACAAGAGTCAAAAAACGATTAGTTCAAGATTTGGAATCATTATGATTATTCCAAAGTTTTCAGGTTTGAGTCCTGGCCTGGTCACTTTCTGCTCAAAATTAATGACCAGTCCATCAAACAGGTATGAGACTGGCAAAAAAAAAAAAAAAAAAAAAGTTGAAACTATATGCAAAAGCAAGACAATGAAATAAGAATTTTATGACAAAATCATTATATTAGACAATGGCGTGTGCATGTGGAGATGGAGATAGTTTAGCCTTGACAGAAGTCGCGCTAAGTCTGTCTATTGGAGTGGAAAATTCAAGGATTTTCAAGGACTTTGCACAAAATTCAAGTACTTTCAAGGGCCCTTGAAAAAGAAAATGAAATTCAAGTACTTCTTAAGGACTTTCAAGGACCGTGGGAACCCTGTTTATGACATGAGTAACGAAGCAAAATAAAGGGATTTTTTTAATTTTACTGATTGCTGCAAAACAAAATTTACTGCTTCATAAAGCTTTTTCGCCGGAGGGCTCTCCGCGTCCTCGGTGCCTCCCGCTTGCAGTGGACTGCGTCCACTGCAAGCGGGAGGCACCGAGGACGCGGAGGGCGGAGCTTTATCAGGGTTCCCACTCTTAAAAAAGAAAAAAATTCAAGGACATTTCAAGTACTTTTCAAGGTCTATTTGAAAATTTTCAAGGACTAGGGGAAAATCGCAGAATGCTAGGCATATACACAAAACTTTAGTAACTATTTTCATTAGTAATACTTTTTTTATAATTAGAATAACTTTGCCTGTTTTCACAATACATTTTTGATGGATCGACCAAATTAACTCTTACAAGAGTCAAAAAACGATTAGTTCAAGATTTGGAATCATTATGATTATTCCAAAGTTTTCAGGTTTGAGTCCTGGTCTGGTCACTTTCTGCTCAAAATTAATGACCAGTCCATCAAACAGGTATGAGACTGGCAAAAAAAAAAAAAAAAAAAAAGTTGAAACTATATGCAAAAGCAAGACAATGAAATAAGAATTTTATGACAAAATCATTATATTAGACAATGGCGTGTGCATGTGGAGATGGAGATAGTTTAGCCTTGACAGAAGTCGCGCTAAGTCTGTCTATTGGAGTGGAAAATTCAAGGATTTTCAAGGACTTTGCACAAAATTCAAGTACTTTCAAGGGCCCTTGAAAAAGAAAATGAAATTCAAGTACTTCTTAAGGACTTTCAAGGACCGTGGGAACCCTGTTTATGACATGAGTAACGAAGCAAAATAAAGGGATTTTTTTAATTTTACTGATTGCTGCAAAACAAAATTTACTGCTTCATAAAGCTTTTTCGCCGGAGGGCTCTCCGCGTCCTCGGTGCCTCCCGCTTGCAGTGGACTGCGTCCACTGCAAGCGGGAGGCACCGAGGACGCGGAGGGCCCTCCGGCGAAAAAGCTTTATGACATGAGTAATGAAGCATTCGTTTTGCAGGGAACAGTAATATGCACGTCTGTACGCTCCGCGTACATGAACCCCCCCTCCCCCCCCAAAAAAGCACTGCCCCCCCACAAAAAAACATTGCCCTCTTCCAAAAAATCACTGCTCCCCCCCAAAAAAACACTGCGCCCCCTCCAAAAAAACACACTGCCCCCCACAAAAAGAAAAAAAAATCACTGCCCCCTCCCACCCCCCCCCCAAAAAAAAATCACTGCCCCCCCAAAAAAAACACTGCTCTCTCTAAAAAAAAAAACACTGCCCCCCCCACAAAAAAAAAAAAAAAAAAAAAAAAAAAATTTCATTGCCCCCCCCACAAAACCTCCCACCCCCCCAAAAAAAACAACAAAAAAAAAAAAAAAACACTGCCCCCCCCACAAAACCTCCCCCCCCCCCCCCAAAAAAAAAAAACTGCCCCCGCCACAAAAAAAAAAAAAAAAACTGCCCCCCCCCCCCCCCCCAAAAAAAAACACTGCCCCCCACCAAAAAAAAAATCACTGCCCCCTCCCTCCCCCCCAAAAAAAACACTGCCCCCCCCCCCACAAAAAAAAAATTCACCCCCCCCCCACACACAAAAAAAAAAACCAAAGAAATATCACTAAATACGTCTCACACAAACTCCATGAATCTTTAAAACGTAGGAAATTTCGTTTCGCATCGATCAGTAACCCGTATATAAAAACCAAAAAAAAAATATATTACTAAATACGTCTCACACAAACTCCATGAGTCTTTAAAATGCACGAAATTCGTTTGGCAACAATAACGTACGCGAAAATCATAGTTTCAAAACATCATGGGGAGGTTACCACATTTCAAACATCGATCGTTCAGCGGCGCATAAACACCGTGGTTACTAAGGTTGGCATCTTTATCCGTGAGTCGCCAAGAAGGACCGTAAAGCACATTCCAACCATTTATACATATTATATATCATCTGAAAGGTCTTACTGAGCTGACAATGAAAATACCCATCATATCGGCAAATGCGCCCCCTAGCACGAGTTATTCTCAAATAAAGTTTTTTAATTAAAGTTTCTTTAACAATGTACTTTATATAGTTTCTATCATTCTCATTCCAAAAACCATTGTGTATATTGGAAAATTATTTAGTAAAGGTCGCCCGTATATTGTGGTTAGTGTCCCTAACTCCCTCAGAGTAGGGCCGGGTTCGAATCCTGGACAAAGCATGGATTTGTTATCCCTGTAAGTGGCAACGAAGGACACCCACTGGGTACTCCTTCACAAATGGTTATCAGTTCAGTGACCGCAGAGTAAATGCTCATTTGCAAGTACCGCGCCATTGAAAAATAAATAAATATACATGTTATTATATATATATATATAATAAGTATTTTACTGTTTAATAATTAGTTTGTATCAACAATAAATTTATGCATGATAAACTGTATGAACAGTATTAAAAAAAAAGCAATTAAAGTAAAAAAGAAGCTAAATTGTAGTTTTTATACTAACGAAGAAAACTATTACTTTATATATTCATTTTCATTAAAATATATTGTAGGTAATAATATAATATTATTAATCTTTTAAAAGCAGAAATTTATTTTTCCACTTATTTCCCTCCTCCATTACTATGTTAGTGCATTAAATTTCTTTTATTGTTCCCCCATGCAATGTCAATATCCAAAATACCATTTATGTCAATGTACAGGAAATCTCTGATTGTAAATATTTTACACATGGCTACATATATAAAGTATTGGATTAATAAAGTTAATGCTGTCAAAAAATAATTATTAAACACATAATAAAATACTTTACTAACAATATAAATAGTCATAATTAGCATGAGAATCTGTTAAAAAATTGATTCTAATGATAGAAATTCTTCAAAGTACATTACTGAAGAGCCTACAATTTATAAACTTTAATTGAGAATAACTAACGCTAGGGGGGCGCATTTGCCAATAAGATGGATATTTTTATTATCAGCTCAGTTAGAGCTTTAAGAGGGTATATAATATGTGTAAATACCTTTTGAACAGTTGGTGACCTTCCAATGTAAGTTTAAATCTCATGCAAAAAGGAGAAAAAATATACAAAAATAAATTTACTTGACCTGCCAGATTTCTGAGCGCAGAGTATCAGGAAGTGGTTTTCCTTGGCAAACTTTTCTAATACTGTCCAATGAACAATCAGCAAGTAAAGTTTTCTTTAAATCACCAACCCTTAAAATAAATAAATATTAAAAACACCGAATATAAAAACACACAAATATTTAATAAAACTTGAATAACAAATATTTTATTTTAAATAAATATGCACACAGTCAATGTTAAAATTCACTGTTCTAGGGTTATGGATTTGTGAATTATAGAATTTTGAAGATTATAGATTTTTTTTTAAATAAGTAATCTAACTAAGATTGAATAATTTTTTTTTTTTTTTTTTAATGGAAATTTGGTACTTAAGTAGTTTATTTAAAACAAAATTACGTAGACATTAACTATACACATATATTTTTTAAGCATAAAGACAGTGGATACACTATAGACATTGACTTTTATTTTTCATTATAGGAGCATAACATAATGTTTAACATTACCATTATATTATTTAATATTACCCTTTCCTTATAAAATTCGTACAAACTTTTAAAATATGTATTATTATTATTATAATTACATGAAAAATCAAAGGCAGGACGTAAAAAATTTATTGTGGTGGGTCCTAGGGGACACGTAATTTTCGTTCTTAAAAAAAAAAAAAAAAAAATTAAAAATTTCGAACTGGAAGAAACAACAACAACAACAAAAAAAAAAAAGCAAATTTTAAAATATATTTTTTGCATAAAACTAATATTTTCTTTATATTTTTAAAGCATTCTGCTCCAAAGAAAAAAAAAAAAATTTTTAATTCCATTTTACCATAAAGGAAATAGAACATATCCTATTCGATAGAGGTGCACAACCAGCGGCCCGCGGAAGGACAGACAATTTTAGCTCCCAATAATCATCAGCAGAAGAAAAAAAATGAAAAAGAAAGAAGGAAAAAATATTTTATTTAATGCATTCGCAAATCTAGCATTTACAAAAACTTTTTGCTGTTTGCAGGTGGGGGGGGGGGGGGGAGATTGTTGGTTTATATACATATTTCTGTTTGAGAGCTAAACTTTAAATTAGTAATTCTATTTCTCAATAATGAAACTCACAGTATGTTCCTTCATTTTTAATTGGAAAAATCATGGAACAATCTATTGGTAAGTGATCTTTATCTACCTGAGAAGATTAAAACTGAAAAATGTAACAATCAGTAAGTAAAAGCTCCTCCCCCCCCCTTCTTTTTTAATCTTTCCCTCATGTGTGTCTGTGTTAAAATTAATGAGGAAGAAGGGTAAATTTATAATAGTAATTAATTTCTATTAAAAAATTTCAAATGTGCAGTTAGTCGAATTTATTTCTGTCCACCGACATAAAAAAGAAATACAAGTCTGGTGGGTTTTTATTATTGTGTAAAACTGATAAAAACACCGACCACGATAATGATGGCCATCATTTATGAAGTTGCAAACAGAAATGGGGCAGCGGCTAAAAGAATGTGTAGATAAAACCCAATAATTTCAGTGGTCGTGCATGTACTGGGGTTACATTTGCAAAAATATAAGATATATCACAGATTTTCAGCAGTATATTCAGTTGCTAATGGTAACTATGATGATAGTTTAGCTGATTGCTAACAGGGACGTAACTACAGATGTTATCAGCAGGAGGCATGTAGGAGGCTGAGGCTGATTTCCTAATTTGTCTAAAGGGTCAAAAATAAAAATTTATTTAATTCAGAAATATCTAAGCTACAATACAAGTGCCCCTTTCCTTAGCAATGCCCTTGGTTGCTGTCATAATAATTTAGCAACCAAGTCCTCATTAAATTCATTAAGACTTCTGCAGACCATGTTCTTACTGTTACACCAGAACAGGAAGGTGATGCAATACATTGTTTGAAATTCGTGTGGATAATGACAATTAAAACCCTGAGAAACTTTTGCACTTATAGATCTTGCCAGTGCCATCTAATACCTCAAAGAAATATTTTCATACCCACTTACTTACACTAAAACTGCTTGTTTTGGTGCCCTCTATCTGCCTTTACATTTGTGCTAGGTGTTTTTGAGAATCTCAATATAACCCTTTTTTTTTTTCCTCTGTGTGTGTGTGTGTGTGCAAAGCAATACATTTTATTTATCCTTTTTTGTATTTTATATAATTCTTTTGCTTACTATTCAATAACTTTATGATTATTACACTTTGAGATTCACTTGACTCGCTGATTGAAATTTTTTAATATATATTTTAAGAAACACACATACATAAATACATCTATTATACAGCGAATACATCTGCACAGTTTTATTCTTTTATATTACCTCGTCTGTGGCCCTTCCTGTCCCACTCAACAACGTGAGTGGCCCACCAGCAAAAAAGGTTGTGCACCCCTACTATACGATAAACACAAACAAGCAGCTAGTGTGAAATCAAAAACAAAGTTTCGACTCCGAGCATAGCCTCCTAAACTAGATGCTTTCCGCATGGCTCGGAAACTTGGCAACAGTTCAAGTGGTAGACAGTGCCACCAAGTACAGATTGCGCAACTTTTTTATTCAACTGTCACCAATAATTTTAAGAAGCGATATTTGATATATATAATCGACGTTTCTTCTATTCTATTTGCCTTTTATGTATATCAAATCCCATTTTTAAAAAATTTTCGTGGCTGTTGAAAAAAAAAAAAGTTACACAATCTGTACCAGGTGGTGCTGTCTACCGCCAAGTTTCCGAGCCATGCAAAAGGCATCTAGTTTAGGAGGCTATGCTCCGAGACGAGAAATCGAAATTTCGATTCGGAAAGATTATTAGTAAAAAGTGTATGAAACACCAAATCTCATCACGGCGTAATGAATCACCAATGCAATGGGTGCACTCTGTCAAAGGTTAGCTGAAATATGAAATTCGAAAACTGGTCGCAAAACCATTCTTTCAAAGAATCCACAACATTTTTATCCAATTCCAATACGATGAACACACACGAATGGCCGGTGCAAAAACAAATTTCCGAAACGCAAAAACGAAGTACCAGTTAAAAGTACCGATACATTGAATTGCATCACCCTGCTGCGTTCTAAGTTCGTTCAAACAAAATAAAAACAAATGAAATGAAAGAACGAACGTAAGTACAGGAAAATGACATTATGTCTGTATTAAGATTCAAGAAATTTTATTATTAGGAAAACCTAAGTTTAAAAAAAATGTAATATATTTGCTGTGTTAAGCAAAAAATAAAATATTTTTGTTAATGTCAGAATGTTTATTATTATTATTATAGTAATTTCGTTTATAGATAAGTAAATACACTTCTTTTATTTTTTTCTCTAATACATTATTTAAGTTATCAGTACAGTTTATTGGTATGTTATTTTGTGGTTAAAGGAGGGTGGGGGACTTGAGGTAGCTTTTGCAGATGTGATATTTCCAGTTTTTGCAGGGGCCGATAAATGGAATTAGGTCAGTTCTGTGATTGCTAGATAATGGATCCTGTACTGTATTTGAAGTGGAATGTGTAACTAAATTTTGTAATCAATTTGCTTATCTAAAAACGTCTAATTTCACAAAAAATACATAAATAAAACTTTTTTCTCATTTTGTTCTCTTAATGCTAATAATTTCGAGGAAATTTTAAAAAGTTTCTAGTTTAAAATAATAATAATTAGCTATTATGCTATATTCCATCTCTCTCTCTCTTTTTTTTTTTTACTGGTCCCAGAACATATTGAGTTAAATATTTCCAGTTGTTTCTTAACAGCAACCAACTCCTACATAATATTAGTTTCAAGACAATCTCAAAAAGAGCTGTTTAAAAATTCCTAAAAAACTGTTTTTCATCTACAGTAATATAAAATTTTAATTTATATCTGTAATATATAAATTCATTTATGTGGGGACCCATTTTTTGAAAAAAGGATCCAGATTTTTTAAACTCATGGGTCCCAGGGACCCAGGATATAGAAAGACTAGCGGCATCACTGTGGAATAAACAAAAATACACACACACACACATTATAAAGGGAGATACTCACAAAGTTATGCAGGCCCTGATTACCCAATAGGCACGAGAAGCATGTGCTTCCCCTGAAAAATTTTGAAAAGGCCCCAGATTAAGCAAAAAAATGGGCCCCGAATTGTAAGCTTGTGGTCTAAAAGCATTGTCTGATTATAAAACGTCACAGTCCTACCTGACTGCACATCTAGTATATATGCTAATAAAGCTTTTACACATTAATTTATAATAGAATAATTTCATATATTGTGGTGAATATAGGGTTTCACCAGTTTATGCCTTGGTACAAAAATCAAGTGAATTTGCTTGTCTATATTTTAAGCGAATTTACTTGTCCTCAATTCCAGATCCAAAATTTAATGAAAAATTCATAAATTTTTCAAGAAGTCAGTGGGGGGCCCCCAAATGGATTTGTGTTCCCCTCAATTGTAAGGTTAATCGGGCCCTGAAGTTATGTTTAAAATTACATTAGTAAACTTTATTTATTAAAAATATGGGTGTAAACAGAATTTTAATAATCATCATGAATTATACATTACGTTTAAAGTTATTTATGAAATTCTAATCTGACGTTTTATAGGTTATTTCCCGTTTGAGTCGATACTACAATCAGTTGCATGAAACTGATTTTTTTTTTTAAAGAATAAATAAACATATGATCGCATACACATATCAGAAATATGTAAGCAAAATAAATGAAAAAATACAACATAATGTACATTGGTTTGAAAATTCTTTTAATAGTATGTAAATATAAAAAAATATGTAAATATTTCTTGACTTAAATTAAGAAAGTACAACTTACCAACTAGTATCATACTCATCATCAACACTCGCCATGTTGTCAAATAAACAATGCAAACAATGTAAGCAAAGCAAGCAGACAGCAGACAAGAGCGCATATCGACAGTCACGATCCTTTCTTTTCCCTGCATAAATCAAGAAACCATTGACCAGTGTTGCCAGATATTGTGCACGGATTGCTCAAATTGGCGATCCACTGTTTAGCGAGAAAGCCAAACTGAACAGGATATGGGCGCAAGCAAGATTTGGTATTATGGTATCATAATAACAACATCGCCCTCTGATGGTGATAACTAATACTATAGATCTTGTGATTTTTTTATTGAAGATTTGGTGCCTCTTTTTGAATACACAATATATATTGTTTACATGTTTTATGGTTTGGTTTCTCTGAGTGGTTTTTGTTGTGTTTTGTATTATACGTTTCTTTTATTTTATATAAATAATATAAAAATGAGTTTTACTTAAAATTTTTATATAGTCTATAGTCTATATGTTTATATTACATCTTTGAAAGTAATATGTCCGAAATTGGTATGTTTATTTATATTTTAATGAGTATATTTGTTTTCTCTTTTTGAGTATTAAGTGATTTGTAATTTAATATTAATCGAATCAAGCAAAAATGTCTGTTGAAGTCTGTTATTTTCTAACAATTGTAATTTTTATTTGATTTAATTTTTGAAAATAGTTTCAAGTAAGGCGTTTCATTGTCATGTTTTTCTTGGCAGTTAGCCAGATATATCATGTGCATTAAGTTTATTTCACGCCTGCTAATAGTTCATTGAAATACTCTGTGTAATTAATATATATATATATATATATATATATTTTTTTTTTTTACTGGAAAAAAGACGGAATATTTTGTTGATCGAAATTATTCACTGCTTCATTTTAAATGTAACAATTCGCTTAGAAATATATCACATTAAATTGAATCAGTCTTTATTTTACATAATTTATTGTTTTAAATTTAGAAGATCATTAAAATAATATCAGTCATAAAAGATCATTAAAATTATATCAGTCATAAATATTTTATACAAATTGTAAAATTATGCAATATTGGTTATTTCTTTGGAAATGAAAATAATTAAAGTTTCATTGGAAAATAGGAATTCTTCAAATAGTAAGACAATTTTTTTCATAGTTAGTAACTACTGAAGTAATATAGAAAGAGTAATTTTTTATTTTTACCATTATGAAATTTTAATTAACACCAATTTCAGGCTTGCATACATGCTGAAAATATGTACATGTTAATGATTTTTACTGAAAATCAATCATTCACTTTTTCTATCTTGTTAATTCATTTATTGTAAAATGCTGTAATTCGTTAAAAAAAAATTCCCCCTTCTGTGCAATTTATTTATTAATTTTTACTTAGTATGTGCCACTTTCTCTATATTACTTAGTGTGTATGGACTATAATATTTAAGAGTTAGCTATTTCAATATTAAATTTGTTTATCTTGACCATTTTTTTTTTTAGTAAAGGAAATCAGATTTTAAAATATATAATTTTGAGTAATAATTCACTTCTGGTAATAAAATAATCTGATAATAAAAGTCTCATCTGTGCACATTTATTGGGGGCAATATTTTACAAATTTGCAAAAATACTAAGACTATGAATTTAACATATGGAATCTGAAAAGAAATTTATTTGCTGGTTTGGGGATCACTCTGCTGTTGATAATAAATGATTGCTTTGAATAAGATTAATTTTAAGAACTGTATTTATTACTATCAATATCAATTATTTATTTTCTGTTGTAATCCTAAGAATTTTCATAATTTCTCATTTCAACATTAGGGTTTATTATTAATATATATGTTTCACAATTTTTTAAAAATAAATATCATAAAAACTTATAAAAGAAAAGTTTGAAACTGATTTTTAAAAAAAATCTGGTGTGAAACAACCACACGACTTCCATTACCCACTATTACACGTATTATATGCATTTTTGAGAAATAATGTGATCAGAAGACATAAAAATGACCTAAAGAAGTAGAAACCTAAAATTTTTCTGGTAAGAGAAACTTTATACACATATAAAGACATATAAAACTCGCTTATATATAGCGAGGTAAAAAATGAGAAAAAAATGCTAGAGTTAATTTTTGAAACACAAATTTCTGAGATCTGAAGAGGACCTGCCTAAGCAGGATGACTGTTAATTTTCCTCTAATAATTACATACATGAGAAATAAATGGATTTATAGAACAATTTTCAAGAAAATCGTTAGAGCCATTTTTAAGATACCAACTTTTACAAAAAAAAAAAACAATTATTGACCAGAAAACAATAATTACATACAAAAGGATATTTGAAAGTGAGTTAATATGGCGAGTTTGAAAAAAAATCCATACAGCCGTTTTTAAAGGAACACGCTTATGAGACCTGAAATTGAGCTATTTATACAGAACGCCTATCAATTTTCCTGAACTAACCAACTGTATATTCCGAAAAGACATCTAATAGAGTGTTTATATAGCAAATTTGAAGAAAATTGTTAGAGGCGTTTTTGAGATACAGACTTACGGTCCCACTTCCGGTTTTTCAATTTTTCACCAAAATAAGGATAATTCATCTGTACACCAGACCTGTCTCAAATTCTGAAGTTTTGTAGTTCTATATTAGTTTCGGAGATATGGTAGCCAGAGGATTCCATTATTTTCAGTTGTTAGTAGGTCTTCGTTTCTTGATGTAGTCTCTGATGACTCACTGGCAATATCTTGGTGTTCATGTTCAGAGTCGCTTACTGAAATTTTTGTTTGGGAGTACTCAGACTGAATTTCTGATGTCATTGTGTTTTCATTGAATGTGACATTCCTCGAAATTTTTATTGTTTTTGGTATGGTATCAAAAAGTCTATATAATTAGTCGAATTTCCTTCATACCCAACGAAAATTGTCTTGATACTTTTGGGAAATAATTTCTTGCACAACTGGTCAGGGACATGCATATAGGCTTCAGAGCCAAAAGTTCTAAAATGTTTCAGGCAGGGCTGGCAGGCTTTTGACACGTGACAGTTTTTGATGGTTTACCATATATTTCCATGTATAAGCCGAGAATTTTTGGAAATTTTTCGGAAGCTGAAGTACGGGTGTCGTCTTATATACGAGTCCACACTTCTAGCAAAAAAATGTACTTTAGAAACAATGATTGAATGTATATATTTTAACCACTTCACCGGCCATCCCGAGATAACTTGGGGGAAATGTAACCTTCCACATACTACAGTGGCCAGTGAAGTGGTTAAGCTTAAAAACTATATATAAAGTAAAATAGTGATATTAAACCTTATTTTTAAATAATTATCACTTATAAAACTCTTAAATTAGCAATTTTAAATTTATTTCTAGAGCAGCTCGATGTAGTCACGTGTGTTTACATTTCTTTTTTTTTTTTTTTTTGACCTGCTGATAGCTGACGTCATTGGCAGATTGCACAAACGGAGTAACTTCTCTGTCTGATTCGGAAATAGTATAAGAGAAACTTGAAAAAACAGGACTCCTGATCATATTTTTAATTTATCACTATTAAATCATCTCTGTTTCAAATGTTTCTAGGCTTACACTATCAAAAAAAGTGGCAAATCTTCGTTTTTTTTTTTTTTTTTTTTAAGATTGCCTTGGGGCACTGGTAAAAATACTCAAAAGTAGAAATATTCAAAATAATTTAGATACGTCATTAAAAAAAATCGACACAATCGGTCTTTAAATGGCTTATTTATGCAAACATCCAGTGGCAGCAGCATCGATGTTAAGCCCCCTGGTATTACGGTGACTATCGTTTTCAGCTGCCGGCACTTGTCCTTCACTGTGTGTGCAAGAGCTAGCCTCCCTTCTGATAAGGTTGCCATAGTTAAAACTATTGCTGTTGGTGAACACACAGCAATCATTTTAGGTCATAGCTAAGGAATTCAGTTGGATAAACATGCATTTCGCGCAATTTTATTGGACAGATTATCCTGAATGTTTTATAGATTGGCAATATTTTCACCATTTTGGCGATATACTTGAACTTTAAAAGAGTATTTTTTCAATTCGGCTTATACACAGGTTTGCAGTTTTGGGCAAATTTCTGAGGGGAAAAATGTACTCTCGTCTTATATACGGATCGGCTTATATTCAGAAATATACGGTAAACCATGGTTAAAAACGTCATGTTAAAAACCTATATTTATAATTTAATTGTCGTATAAAAACTTAGCTTAATAAAATATAGTTCATAAAGATTTTTTGAAAAGTAAATAGATTGATCACCAAAACTAAATTCAAAACTGGTGTACAATCGATAAATAGATTATAAGACTTCTTCACACACCATAAATTTTAAGCCAGCACAACCAGTTTCGAAAGGATGTAGCCTTTCTTCATCAGGTGCAAAAAGACATGTGCTACTGCCTTGGAGGCAAAAGCAAGACTGTTAACAGTCATCAGAAAATATTTTTAGAAATCTTAAATTAGTACATATGGTATAAAAGACATTCAGAACCACATATATGTTAAAATATATACATTTGATAACAATTATTTTTTTTTATGAATTTTTATTTGACACCCATTCAATGTTTCAGTAATTGATACTGCCAGTTTTTCATTTTATCAGTAACTGGCACCTTGTGTTCCAGTTATTAGCACCCTATGCTCCAGTGTTTGACATAAAATGTTAAAATTCTTATATGTAAAATATATGATTTTATTATTTTTCTAATTTATTAATTATTTCAGGATAGATGTCAATTACTGGAGCACCTACCCTATATGAAAAAAAAATCACTGTGTACTTCCTGTAAAAATCATTGTATAATCACCGTAAAAATCACTGTATCACTTCCTTGCTGTGCATGAATCTGAAAAATACATGGAATGTTGTATTCCAGCAATCACAATACAATCATGCATATTAGTACATATTCATGCTTTTTGTGTGCTTGAAAAGAAAAGAAAGGAAAAAAGAACTGGATATTTCTACCTTGCTGTTTGTGAATCTTAACCCGGCGTTACTTGCACTGGGCTGTTGAGGCCCGATCATTTGGTTAAAGCTTTGTAAACCCTACCCCTTAATACTGAAATGGACCACATCCAGTCCAGCTGAGTTTGTTTTAGGTGACCTTTGACACAAAGGAGGTGTTTACAAAATTTTGTTTCATTCTGTTCAGAGAAAAAGCCGTTTTTCAGATCGTTCAGGCCCAACGAGAGCACTTGCGTAACGCGGGTTAAAAATGCACAAAATCTCGTATTGCAACAATCATAAATACACATGTATGAATGCTTCATGTACATTAAAAAAAAAAAATCTGGTGTGACACAACCACACGACTTCCATTACCCACTATTACACATGTTATATGCATTTTTTGGAGATAATGTGATCAGAAGATATAAAAGTGACCTAAAGAAGTCGAAATCTAACATTTTTCTGGTAAGGTAAACTTTATACACATGTAAAGGCATATAAAACGAAGCTTACATATAGAGAGGTTAAAAAAAAAGAAGGAAAAGAAAATGGTAGAGTTATTTTTTGAAACACCAATTTTCAAGATCTACCTAAACTTCTGACCTACCTTAACAGGGTATCTGTTAATTTTCCTCTAATAACTACGTGATACATAAGAAAGAAATGGATTTGTATAACAATTGTCAAGAAAATCATTAGGGTCATTTTTGAGATACCAACTTTTACCAAAACTCAGTTATTGACCGGAAAATAATAATTGCATACAAAAGTATATTTAAAAGTGAGTTAAAATGGCGAGTTTGAAAAAAATCTGTACAACCGTTTTTAAAGGAATGCCTTTGCGAGGCCTGAAATTGAGCTATTTATACAGGACACCTATCAATTTTCCTGAACTAACCAACTATATTATTCAAAAGGACATCTAATAGAGTGTTTATATAGCAAGTTTGAAGAAAATCGTTAGAGCTGTTTTTGAGATATGGACTTACGGTCCCACTTCCGGTTAAACTCAATTATTGACAGGAAAACAATAATTATATACAAAAGCATATTTAAAAGTGAGTTAAAATGGCGAGTTTGAAAAAAATCCGTACAACCGTTTTTAAAGGAACGCCTTTGCGAGGTCTGAAATTGAGCTATTTATACAGGACGCCTATCAATTTTCCTGAACTAACCAACTGTATCATTCGAAAGGACATCTAATAGAGTGTTTATATAGCAAGTTTGAAGAAAATCGTTATAGCCATTTTTGAGATACAGACTTACTTCCGGTTTTTCAATTTTCACCAAAATTTGGAAATTTTATCTGTACACCAGATGTATTTCAATTCTAAA
The DNA here is from genome assembly GCA_963930645.1 of Salticus scenicus. Lineage (NCBI taxonomy): Eukaryota > Metazoa > Arthropoda > Arachnida > Araneae > Salticidae > Salticus > Salticus scenicus. Next base: position 1,464,459 of record CAWVNO010000515.1, on the reverse strand, counting down.
GTTTCGTAGCTCTATCTTTATTTGTTTCTGAGCTGTAATAGCCAGAAGATTCTCCACATACACACACACACACACATATACATACATACACGCTGACCAATTGCCAAAAACCACTTTTTTGGACTCAAGGGACCTTAAAACGTGTAAATCATGTGAAAACCCGATATCGAATTTTCAGACCTAATACAATACTTCCATTACCTACGGTAGTAGGGTAATTGAAGTAAAAAGGCACTAGATACCCCTACCTGACTGTGCATGAATCTAAAAAAGGCATGAAATATTAGCTTAATTTTTTGCAAAATAATTTTAAAAATCTGGAGTGACTTTCCAAACATTGAGTAATTAACTAAATTAACAGTCTTGTAAATAAAGTAAAGTAGGAGGAGTTGTTAAATTAACAAAAGACAGAAAATTATAATAGGATGTTTGAGTATTTTTCTCCATATAGCACACAATGTTGAATTTCATGCTATTGTACTTTAAGTCCATAGATCGTATAAAAATTTTCGTTGTGGCCCTGTGAAAACCTATAAATGCTAGATTCACCAAAATGCGTATAGTTAGTACAACAGTGACTTATAATATTTCTATGAATTTTAAGCTCCATTGGATAAGGCATTTAGACGCTATCACACTTTAAAGTTTGAACTCTTATGCCACAAAGATAAAGAAATTTCTATTGTGTCTCTGTAAAAAGAACTATAAGTGCTAGATTTTCTAAAGTTCGTGTGATGGTGACCTATAACATGTATATAAATTCTCAGTTCATTTGAATAAGGCATTTAGTTGCTGTCACACTTTAAATAATTTGAGCCTATAGATCGTAATGATAAACAATTGTTATTTGTGTCCCTGTAAAACTCTGCTAGAGTCACCAAAATCAATACATTTTGTGTGATGGTGACCTAAAACATGTATATAAATTTTCAATTCAAACGGATAAGGCATTTAGATGCTATCGCACTTTAAATATTTTCACCCCATAGGCCATAATGATACATAATTATTTGTTGTGTCCCTGTAAAAAAAAATTACAAATGCTAGATTCACCAAAAACTATACAGATCGTGTAACTGTAACCTACAATATGTGTATAATTTTTTTACTCAATTGAATAAGGAGTTTAGACGCTATCGCACTTTTAAAAATTTGCTGCCATTTAGGCCATAATGATAAAGAATTTTTCTTGATGTCCCTATAAAAAAATTATAAGTTCTAGATTCACCAAAATCTATACAGTTTGGACAACTGCGACCTATAACATGTGTATAAATATTTTGCTCAGTTTAATAAGGCGTTTAGACGCTATCATACTTTTAAAAATTTGGCCCCATAGGCTATAAAGATAAAGAATTTTTCTTTGTGTCCATGTAAAAAAAACTATAAGTGATAGATTCACTAAAATCAAAAGGATTCATGCTACAGTAACTTACAACATACATACCAACTTTCAGCTCATTCGAGCAAATCGTTTAGCCACTATCGTGTTCACTCACATACACACATACATCATCATAAAAATAGAGAAAACGGATTCAGAAAAAACGCATAGAAAAATCAAAATTTCTAATTCAGATTTTTGACATGATTACAATATTTTCCTTACATATGTATGTTCAGAAAGTGAAAATGCTTAGCGATTGTACACACTAAATTTTGGTGATATTTTGTTGTACTTAAATATTTTATAATGTATATAGTTATTAGGGGCATAGCAATTCACAAATCTTGGGAAGAGCTCAAAAAATTTCATTTTTAAAATGACTGAAAATTATTCTCAAGACAATCAATTAATAATGTTAATTAATCTTCACTAATTATTAGTATTAATTATAAACTATCTCTATAAGTATAAGTGTTTATAAGACTTTAATTTTTCTTTTAAATTGTCACAATGAATCCAGGAATTGCGATCGATCAACATAAAATTAAGTTGTTCAAAAGCTAACTTTAAGTGAAATCCATTCATGAACTCGATTTCTTTGAAGCTTTTCATATTTATAAAAATTTTAAAAACCTTCTAAATTGTGATTTCGCTGTTCTCTATTTGTCTGATTGTTGGAAATTTTATGTTCAGTCAACATTTTCTTAATTTTTCTACTGTTTACACAGCTAACATTCCTAGATTCCTATTGACCACACACTCCACTTTTCCTGTAATCCAATTGGTTGAACTAAATTCAATGCCTCTCCTATATATACGAGCACTTCTCCAGATTCAGAATTCATTTTGCACTGAAGACGGTACGCTTAAGGCTGTCAAAACAGCTGTATGCATCTCAAATATTTTTCTTTGGCATTTCTGACATAGTAGTTTATTAGGATTTTAACATGAAAGATTGCCAATAAGAAAATTTATTTTCTAAAAGTAGAAAAAAAAAAATGAATAACAGATATTTGCTGACACCAAATTACAATCCTAAATTTATTTTTACATTGAAAAAAAAAAAATATATATATATATATATATTACACCATGGTAGTCCCAGGCAGTCGTCAATTACCTATTGAGCAGTACCAGTGCGTCGTTAAACCCAACCAACTTTTGAAACCATGAATCACATTTTAATTTTCCCGTGGAAAATGATGTCATGACAGAAAAATAACGACTTAAGAGAAACTTTTTCTACGGTGGCAAATAGAGTACCTTTATAAACCCGACGTTTTTAGTTAATAACTTTGTTAATTAAAATGATAGAAATTTCTAAGTACAACGTGTCCCAAAAGTTTAGACAATCAATAAAATTTGCATTAACATAAAAATTAGCAAGGTGCAATTAAAATTCGTGAGATAGGTAATAAATAAAAACAGTTTTGCTGATATACACATATAAATTATGATGAAAGGTAACATCAAATACATGTTGTTCCATAGAATTAATTAAGCATTGCATTAGAGAAGGAGATATTTCATACCATGCTTTGAAATTGCAGTTTTTAAGTAATTTACACATGTATATTGTTTTCCATTTTCATATCTCAAGAAAAAAGAGTAGCCAGTAAGTCCACATTCGGTATTCTATATCTGTATCATGTAGTGATGCTACACTAAACTTTTTATTGGGATCAAGCAAATGGTGTACAAGGCCATCCAAGAAAATTTAAATATATTACGTCTATGGCAGGGTCCGATTATGACAGTTTGGGGTCCTTGGCAAGGCAAAATTAGGGGCCTCCTCGAAACCGTTGTAGCATCATTTATGTCCGACAGACGATCAGTCATATGTACAATGCATAAACAATATTTTCGAGGCTAGCTATTTAAATACGTTAATACTTTTTACATTTTCAGTTACTATTTATGTTAGCTACAAACAGTTGAATATGGAATGGATTTGTTCTGCTGATCTTCATGATATCTTAACTGACAGGCGACAGTAAAAAAGCACTCTGTAGTACGTTTAATTAACACTAAACAAGAACTGTAGAACTGATATATAAATTTAGTAGTCATAGATTTGCAAGCTTTGGATTATCGCTCTACAGCCATTGTTTACACACTAGGATTAATTACAGTGGGATTTACTGATTAAAATGAATTTCGAACCACTTCAAACTCTCTGCCTGTACGAACCCGGCATCAGCAGAAATAGACAAAGCAAAATATATCAAAAATGAAAATTCTGTTTCCGAGAACATTTAGTATTTTTTAAAGATAAATGTCACATATGTAAATATATACATAGATTTGAATTTTTACTGAAATAAAAGGGAATATTTTGTAATTTGATATCAGAGCTTTTGGTGGCCTCTTAATGTCCGGGGCCCTGGCAAAGCGGCTTGCCCATG